>PISX010000255.1:103381-330586 GCA_004024625.1 Mellivora capensis | reverse complement strand
GGATAAAGAAGATGTGGTCCATATACACTATGGAGTATTATGCCTCCATCAGAAAGGATGAATACCCGACTTTTGTAGCAACATGGACGGAACTGGAAGAGATTATGCTGAGTGAAATAAGTCAAGCAGAGAGAGTCAATTATCATATGGTTTCACTTATTTGCGGAGCATAACAAATAACACGGAGGACATGGGGAGATGGAGAGGAGAAGGGAGTTGAGGGAAATTGGGGGGGAGATGAACCATGAGAGACTATGGACTCTGAAAAATAACCCAAGGGTTTTGAAGGGGCGGGTGGAGGGAGGTTGGGGGAGCCTGGTGGTGGGTATTGTGGAGGGCATTGCATGGAGCACTGGGTGTGGTGTAAAACTATGTACGAATTCTGTTACGCTGAAAAGAAATTAAAAAATTTTTTTAAATATTATTAAAAATTTTATTAAAAATATTATAAAAAATAAATTAAATAAATAAAAAATCTTTTAAAAAAGAGTTTGTACTTTGTATGGCTGAGGAGTTTTTCATTGTATGGATTCACCAGTTTGTTTATCCATTTACCTGTAGAAGAATATTTGGATTGTCTCCAGTTTGGGGTGATTTTGAACAGATCTACTATAAAACTCATGCATGGCTTTTGTGTGTGTGTGAATATAAGTCTTCATTTCTCCCAGGTAAATACACACTAGGGGAAAGACAGGTTATAGACTAACTACAGATTTAATTTTATAAGAAACTACTAAGCTATTGCCCAGAGTGTCTCCATTATTTTGGGTTCCCATCAGCAGTGTTTGAGACTTTCAGTTGCCCCACATTCTCACCAACCCTTGATAGACTCAGTATGTTTAATTTTAGTCTTTCTATTAGCTGTATAGGGGTATCTCATCTTGGATTTAATTTGCATTTCCTTAAGAGCTAGTGACATTAAACATTTTTTTGTGTGCTTATTTGCCTTCTGCATATCCTCTTTGGTGAACTGTCCAAGAGTTTGCTTTGATCATTTTAAAATTTCTTACTGTTGATTCTTGAGAGTCCTATATTCCTGTGTCTTTTCTTATTTAGATTACTAATGTGGAGAATTACATGGGTTGATTTTTAAAGACCGAAGTCCCAGAATAAACCTCACTAGGTCGCAGCATATTAATTTTTAAATCCTGATAAATGTGATTAGTTAATACTTTCTGAGGACTTTTTACCTATGTTCCTGAAAGATATTTCTCTATTTTTTTTGTACCATTTTTGTTTGGTTTTAGTATTAGGGTAATTCTAGCATCACAAAAGGTGTTGGGAGGTGTTCCCTCCTCTTTTCTCAGGGAGACTGATGATAATTGTCATTATTTCTTCTATAAATATTTGATGGAATTAGCCAGTGAGATCATTTGGACTTACAGATTTCTTTCTCAGAGGGTTTTAAGCTCTGAGTTCAATTTTTTAAATATTATTACACAATTCAGGTTATCTACTTCATATTGGGTAATATTGATAGTTTGTAGTTTTTTGTTTTGGGAGGGATGGTTAGAGGGAGAGAGAGAGAACTCAAGAGTGGGGGCAGGAGAAGGGCAGAGGGAGAGAGACAATTTTAAGCAGGATCCATGCCCAGCATGGAGCCAGAGTTCAATCTCACAACCCTGAGATCATGACCTGAGTTGAAATCAAGAGTCGGATGCCCAATCGATTGAACCACCCAGTGCCCTGGTAATCTGTGGGTTGGTTTTTTTTTTTTAAGATTTTATTTATTTATTTGACAGAGAGATCACAAGTAGGCAGAGAGGCAGGCAGAGAGAGAGAGAAGGAAGCAGGCTCCCCGCCGAGCAGAGAGCCCGATATGGGGCTGGATCCCAGGACCCCGAGATCATGACCTGAGCCGAAGACAGAAGCGTTAACCCACTGAGCCACCCAGGCACCCCAATCTGCAGTTTTTTAAAAGTGGTTTATTACGTTGTTGAATTTTTGTGTCCTGAATTGTATGCACTATTTTCTTACTATTCTTTTAATGTCTGTAGTGATTATTTTTATTCCTGATATTCGGCATCTGTGTCTTTTCTCTTTTTTGTCAGTCTTGTTAAAGAATTATCAGTTTTATTGATCTTTTAAAAAATAGTTTTAACTGAATTTCTCTATTGTATTTTATTTTAAATTTCATTGATTTCCTCCCTCTATTAATTCCTTCTTCCTGCTTGTTTTAGGTTATTTTCTTCTTCTTTTTCTAGTTTCCTATGGCAAAATTTAGATTTTTATTTACGATCTTTCTTCTTTTGGGGGTGCCTGGGTGGCTCAGTTGGTTATGCATCTGCCTTTGGCTCAGGTCATGATACCAGGGTCCTGGGATTGAGCCCTGCTTCGGGCTCCCTGCTCAACAAGGTGTCTGCTTTTCCTTCTCTCTTTGCTCCTCCCCTTCTTTGTGTTCTCTCCCTCTCTCAAATAAATAAATAAAATCTTTTCTAAAAAGATGGGGTGCCTGGGTGGCTCAGAGGTTAAGCCTCTGCTTTCAGTTCAGGTCATGGTTTTAGGGTCCTGGGATTGAGTCCCACATCAGGCTCTCTGCTCGGCGGGGATCCTGCTTCCCCCTCTCTCTCTCTCTACCTGCCTCTTTGCCTACTTGTGATCTCTCTCTGTGTGTCAAATAAATAAATAAAATCTTAAAAAAAAGAGCTTTCATCTTTTTTACATAAGCCCTCAATGCTACAAATTTTCACTTAAGTACTGCTTTAGCTACAACCCTCAAATTCTGTTGTTTTTTACTTTTTTAGTTCAAAGTATATTCCAATTTTCCCTTGAGATTGTCTCTTTGACCCATGGATTATTGAGAAGTATGTTGTCTAGTTTACAAGTGTGTAGAGCTTTTTCTGTTATCTTCCTCTTATTAGTTTCTAGTATAAAATATTACAGTCATAGGATGGCACATATTCTAATAATACAAAATCATTTTGTATTATTTCGATAATTTTAAATGTGTTACGATTTGTTTTAAGACCTAGGATATAATCTCTCTTGGGTAAGTTCAATGTACTCTTAAAAAGAATTTTATTGTATTTTTTTTTTTGATGGAGGGTTGTGTAAATGCCAGTTGGATTTCAGTTGATTAATGGTATTATTCAGTTCTTGTACACCCTTGCTGATTTTATGTCTACTAGTTTTTTTAATTACTAAAACAAAGTGTTGGAATCTCCAACCATAGTTGTGGATTTTTTAATTATTCCTCCCACTTCTGTTTTACTTCGTGTATTTTGCAGCCCTGGGGTTAGATGGACTGAGCATGTGAAAGCATTTGGTGGAGGGTATCACTGTAAACTCTGTGATTTACAGAGTTTACAGTGACCTGACCGGATTTCTATGGCCAGGGTAGCATTGCATAAGAAGAAAGAAGAAGGGAGGGGTGCCTGGGTGGCTCAGTGGGTTAAGCCTCTGCCTTGGGCTCAGGTCATGATCTCAGGGTCCTGGGATCCAGCCCCGCATCAGGCGCTCTGCTTGGGGGGGAGCCTGCTTCTTCCTCTCTCTCTGCCTGCCTCTCTGCCTACTTGTGATCTCTCTCTCTGTGTCAAATAAATAAAAAATTAAAAAATAATTTAAAAAATCTTAAAAGAAAAAGAAGAAGGGAGCAAACCAAAAGGTAATGGGAGAAAAGAGAAGAGACCATAAAATATACTTATATACCAGTAACAGTTAGTTGGTGGGCAATGAGGAATAACTAGAGACTTTTAAGCAAAAAATAACATAATCAGATTGTTCTTTCATAAGTATAACTTGAAGAATATTGTGGGTAAAGTGCACAATCCCTTAGAGTGAAATGTGAACTTAAATACAGAAATACTTAAATTCTAACTAATAGACTTGAAAATCCAAAGACAGAATTAGAAGGGATGTAATTTCTTAATTTTGATCAGAAAAGCATTAAGAAAGAAATGGACTTTGTATACACACAGGGGTCCTACTAAAGATTTCTCAGCTATGAGTCGAAAGAGGAGAGAGAATTATTTAAATATAGCAGTTTGGCATACTCATTACAGATTTAGCATTAAAAGTTTAATGTAAAGGCCAATTTGCCTATTTGCTGCCTGTCCCTATGAATGGACTTATTAATAAATAATGCATATTGTTTAATGAGAAAAATGATGGTCAAGGTAAAAATATAAAACATTTTAATGGGATGCCTCTACAAAAGGTCATTGCCTTTTCTAAATATTTTTTGATGACTTCTTCCCAGGAAAGCTATTTTAAAATGCACACATTTAAGCATACAATTAGTCCAGGAGCCAAAGGATATCTAAGTGTACTTTGATAGAAATCCAAAATTGTCTCCAAAATGCTTAGCAGGAGGCATAATGATGGTCCAATACTTATGTACTTACAAAGGTCTACAAATAAGAATGATAAATAAGTACTTCTCATTAAAAAAAAAAAAAGGCATATCAGGCAGTAACCTGGACAGGACAGGATAACAGAAAACAGTTGCCACACCTAAAGAACACTGAAAAGAATTTGAAAAGGAATTATTTACAAAGATGTGGGCAAGGCTCTGGGAAATCAGCAAGGAATGCTGAAGTACGTCAAGGCTAGCAACAGTGGGGCACTCATTCTTTTGACCTGAATGGTTAAGGAGAAAGAGGTGCTTTCCAAAGGATGCCCAAGGGTTGGCTGTAGTTGAAGAAGAGAATCCCTTTTACAGTATACCCAGCCAGGTATAAACTCATTCTCCTAACCCTTAGCCCCTGCCATTGGCCATACCCAACAATGTGATTTGATCCATAAAGGTAACATTTCCAAGGTGCAGAACAAGGTAGAGACTGGATTGGGGGCTGGGATAGGCAGGCAGTTGAAAGCATTAATAGGTACATGAAATAAAAATGTTCTACTGTAGGGGCGCCTGGGTGGCTCAGTGGGTTAAAGCCTCTGCCTTCCGCTCAGGTCATGATCCCACGGTCCTGGGATCGAGCCCTGTGTCTGGCTCTCTGCTCAGAGGGAGCCTGCTTCTCTCCCTCTCACTCTCTGCCTACTTGTGATCTCTGTCTGTCAAATAAATAAGTAAAATCTTTTAAAAAATGTTCTACTGTACATATTATAATTGAAATAATTCCAACTCTACTCCCAATTACACATACACACACACATACACATATACACACACATTCACACATATACTCACTTACTGGTTCTAATCATTAAGAATTTATTTCTAGGTCTCAAGTGCATAATTTCTTTCACAAAAACTCAAGCCCTTGATTCTCCTTCTGCCATTGAAAGATTAATGTTGCATATTAGAATCCCAAGCCCAGATGTTTCATCACATGGAGAAATTATGTCACCTTCTATTTTAGTGCAAGAACTGTACCTGCCCTTTGTCCATCATTCTAACTGATTGGGTTTGGCATTGGGACAGCAAATGCACAAGCAACAGGTCTAAAACTCTGAAGTTCTATAAGTGCATCTGATCAGGCAACTCAGAAAGTAGCTAAATGTCTCAATGATTTAAAGTGCTTGAGGCTTTAAGTGGTTCATTCAGAAGGCACACTGAGATAATTCTGAGTCCTTATCTTTTTTTATCATCACTTGATCACAATCCCTCTAATGAGATGAAGGGCTTCTTCTCCATGAAATAGGGACTCAAGCATGCTTAAAGCAATTGAATTATGGGTCTTTTGTACAGGTGCTTCACAGATTTGCTACTTTTTATATCCCTCAGGCTGGGGCAGAAACCCCTTGGCCTTGTGCCCTGCTGACCTGCTGGGACCTCACGCAGGGCCTTATATAGAGATGCTGCCCAGTGGATTTTTTTGAATAAATTAAGAGATAAACTATATACCCAGTAGTGCAATTGCAGGGTATTCCGATGTACCTCAATGTTCATAGCAGCAATGGCCACAGTCACCAAACTGTGGGAAGAGCCAAGATGCCCTTCAACAGACGAATGGATAAAGACGATATGGTCCATATATACAATGGAAGTATTATGCCTCTATCAGGAAGGATGAATACCCAACTTTTGTATCCACATGGACAGGACTGGAGGAGATTATGCTGAGTGAAATTAGTCAAGCAGAGAGAGTCAATTATCATATGGTTTCACTTACTTGTGGAGCATAAGGAATAACACGGAGGACATTGGGAGAAGGAAAGGAAAAGTGAATTGGGGGAAATCGGAGGGGTAGATGAGCCATGAGAGACTGTGGACTCTGAGAAACAAACAGGGTTTTGGAGGGGATTAGGGTTGGGGGGGTTGGGTGAGCCTGGTGGTGGGTACTAAGGAGGACAGTATTGCATGGGGCACTGGGTGTGGTGCATAAATAGTGAATCTCAGAACACTGAAAAAACAGAATTCAATTGAAAACAAAAAACAAATGAACTAGGGGCTCAGTGGGTTAAAGCCTCTGCCTTCAGGTCAGGTCATGATCGCAGGGTCCTGGGATCGAGCCCCGCATCGGGCTCTCTGCTCTATGGAGAGCCTGCTTCCTCCTCTCTCTCTCTGCCTGCCTCTCTGCCTACTTGGGACCTCTGTCTGTCAAATAAATAAATAAAATCTTTAAAAACAAACAAACAAACAAAAACAAATGAACTAGACAGGCAACATAGCGCTAGGAAGAACACTGCCCTATGATCCAGGACTTACTCTACATCTTGGCTCTAGCTATTTAGCTGTGTGGTGTCTTCAGGCAGATCATTTAACTTTTTGGAGGCTTGACCTCAGCAGCCATGAAATAAGGATAAAACCCCATCCTAGGTGAAGTTGCCAAAGCATCATGGCAAATGACACATTTGAAACTGCTTAGAAACTGCAAGGCATTCTGACGTACACAGTATTTTTGCTACAAAAAATGGAGGCCAAACTCCAAAAATTAATTCTTGTGTCCATTAAAATGAATGGTGTGCTTGTCTTTGAGTCAGCAACTTCACTTCCAGAGCTCCATACTGTCTAGAAATAAGGATGTGTAGAGACAGCAACGTAAACTATGACAAAACAACTGGAAACAACTTGAATGTCTATTGGCAAACGCTCTCTCTAGATAGATAGATAGACTGATATAAATTATGGTATGTCTGCACTATACAACACTACTGTCTGAACAGCAGCCCCCTAGCCACAGGTGGCCACAGAGCATTGGAATATGGCTAATCCAAGTCCAGGTGTGCTGTGGGCACCAAGTGTACACTGTGTATCAATGACTTATCATGAAAAATGAGCATGCAAAATGCTTCATTGATAATTCTTATATTGAGTAAATGCTAAAACGATATCTTAGATGTGTTGAGTTAATTAAAACATAATATTATTAAAATTATTTTTGCGGGGCGCCTGGGTGGCTCAGCAGGTTAAGCCTCTGCCTTCTGCTCAGTCATGGTCTCAGGGTCCTGGGATCGAGCCCTGCATGGGGCTCTATGCTCAGCGGGGAGCCTGCTTCCCTTCCTCTCTCTCTACCTGCCTACTTGTCATCTCTCTCTGTCAAATAAATAAATAAAATTTAAAAATAAATAAATAAAATTATTTTTGCCTATTTCTTTTTGTATTTTTCTTAATGTGGCTGAGAGAAAATTCATAATTACATTTGCGACTTGCATTAGACAGCAAAGCTACAGATCAGGAGTTGACAAACTCCATAAAAGGCCCAAGAGTAAATATTTCAGATTTTGACAGCCGTAAAGTTTTTGTTGCAACGACTCAGATACGTTGAAAATATATAAAAGAATGAGCATGACTATGTCCCAATAAGACTTTAATTACAGACACCAAAATCTTAAGTTTCATAAAATATTTACGTATCAGGAAATATTTTCCTATTTTAATTTCCCCCCAACCATTTAAAAATAAAAAATGACTCTTGGTTCAAGGAGCATGCAAAAACAGGTGGCAGGACATTTAGCTTACTTTAAACCATTAAACAGTATTGAAAAGAACAGAGTAAGTCTATATGTGCTAGATGTTCTTTCTCTAAACTAAAACAGCCTATTTTAGAACATGTAGACCAATATTTCATGTTTATAAAAAAACTGATTATGCTTATACATTTACCTAGCGTTTGATGACCAGACTGCTATGGAAGGATACACACCAGTTTGTCTAAACTGTTACCACTGTACATAAGACTGGGGCAAAGAAGGAGACATCTACTTATACTAAGTGTTGCTAATGGCTATAATCATGTATGACTCATAACTAAATTTCTGAAAAAATAATATGTACTTGAATGTCAGAAAACCATAAAAGTTCCATCATATATATAAAAGGCTTCATCACTGAAATGTTGATATACATGCTTATTTCCTCTGAGCAAGTTTTCTGTTTATCACAACTACAAAAACTGGGGAGAACAATTTTTTTTTTAATTTCTTATTATTTTTTTTAAGATTTTATTTATTTATTTGACAGAGAGAGATCACAAGTAGGCAGAGAGGCAGGCCAGGGGTGGGGGGGGTGGGAGTGGGGGCCAGAAGCAGGCTCCCTGCTGAGCAGAAAGCCTATGCAGGGCTCGATCCCAGGACCCTGAGATCATGATCTGAGCTTAAGGCAGAGGTTTAGCCCACTGAGCCACCCAGGCGCCCCTGGGGAGAACAATTTAGACAAAAACAAAAAATAATGGCATAAAATATTTTTAAGTACGAAGTATTATTGACCTTCTTTAGATGGCCTTTTCACTTGTACATATCGTTTGTTTCAAATTCTACCCTTTTCATGAGAGATGTGTACTATGGCTAGTTATAAACACTTAAACATCATCTGGGTTCTTGTTAAAGGTAAAATAATGTTCTCCTAAGCACTTGTTTGTTCAGAACGTAATTAATAGTGTTGATCTAGCAGACATTTTCATTTTCAGTTTGTACTAGTTATTCATTGCTGAATAGCAAATTACTCTCCGAATCTTGAGGCCTAAAGCAAAAATAAAATATACGCTCTCACAGTTTTTGTGCATCAAGAATTCAGGAGCAGTTTAGATGTTGGTTTTGGCTCACAGTCTCTCCAAAGGCTGCAGACAAGCTATCAGCCAGGGCTGCAATCATTTGAAGGCTTGACTGGGGCCAGAGGATTCATTTCCATCATGGTTCACACAGTGACTATTGGTAGAAGGCCTCACGTCCTTGACAACGGACCCCTTCATACATCTGTAACAATCTCATGGCATGGCAGGTGGCTTCCCCCAGAAGGGAGTGATACGAAAGAGAAGAAGATGGAAGCTTCAGTGCCTCTTAGAGCCTAGCCTTCAAAGTCACGCACCACAATATCCTATTGGCTTACAGGTCAGCTCTCTTCAACGTGGGAAGGGACTCCGTAAGGGTGTGGATATCAGGAAGAAGCAAGAATCCTGGGACACCAACTTGGAAACTGGCTACCAGCCAGTAGTCAAAAATATTTAGAGATAGCCAGAGGCATGGCCTAAATCTAGCTACCAGCCATGTTTTACAAAAAAAAAAAAAAAAAAAATGGAAATCTGATTACATTATTTTAGTTTTGTTTGTCACTGTATCGCAGGAAAAAAAAATCTTTATGTTATATTGAAAGCATACTTAACTATAACTTGTCAAATACATGACAACCAACAAATCAGTGCTGTTAAAACACTTAGAGAATTCAGGGCATTTTATACAAGCAAATTATCTAACTGCATAACTCACATGCAGAAGTGAAAAGTAAAGTAGTAAAGCGTTAAGTGGAGAAAAATTATATTGTAAAAATTACCTGCTTTAGCTTATTATTTCCCGGACAAAGTGGTATAGCATAAAAAGTACAAGAATTCATCTGATAAAGCCTTAAGTTATTAGCCAGTGTATAGAATGTATTTTTGGAAAAGAGATACATATGCAAAGAAAAAAGACTGGAAGGATATATGCTCACAGTAACAGTGGTATGCCTGGGTGTTCGCAGTGGGCATGATTATTTTCCTTCTTGCTTATGTGTTTTTATCTAGGATGTTCACAGAGAACTTGCATTAATTGCTTTTATAATAAGCAAAGACTCATGTAAAAATGCTCATAGTCTGTTTTTCTGGCATGCATTAAGTCATTTCTGTTCCCTAAATTGCCTTTTGAATAATTTTATTTGTACCCATAAATCACTCTTACAAACCAAGAAAGGATAAGTTACCTATTCTAACATTTATCCCTGAGGCCACTAGAAACTAATTGTGAACCTGTGAAACAAGAAACAAATTTCATGTACATTACTGTTATGCTCAATAAGGTCAAAGGTAAAGGTTTTGTCTCTTTCTGGTCCATAAAATATGGATTGCTATTTTCGAAGTACATCAACACTGGTAATAGCTATTCCCATTAGTCAGTCATATAATCTTATGAAATATTGACATGATAAAACAATGCAACTGAGAAAAAACCAATAGAGCACACGTTTTATTGACAAATAAATGCACAGACTTAAATTGTCTCTCACCACCTTTATACCTGATTGACATGTTATCAGAAAAATAAAGATTTCAGCCAGCCAAGATCAATGATTTCAAAATGATTCTTTAGTGCTTCATCAGATAAAAATACAAATTCAATCCAATCATAATTCACATTTGGGTTCATGCCACTTTGACAGTCACATTTTATGGCAAAATGTACTTTAATTTTATATTCAAACCTTTTCCCAGCTTTTCTTAGAGAATTCACTTTTTAATTTATGATACTTCCTTGCTCAATTCAAGCTTCATTCACTTTTAGATACTTTGGAAAGATAAATAACTGACAAACTCTGCCATTCATGAGTAATGTACTGCCCGTAACTTAAGAAAATAAAATAGGTGGCCAAAAAGATACATTTGTGTTACAAATAAATATGTATCATATGTATAAGTAATAACAATAAATTAGGAATAGGTCATCAAAATGCTTTCTTATTTTACTGAGTAATATATTGTCAGGTCATATACATTTGAAGAATGAAATACCTCAGTTGTGGCTTGTGCTGAATAGAACTATGTTTGAATGTAAAGTGTGCAAGGTAAGCCACATATTTACATCTTATTACAGGGCTACTTTCCATACGTGTCCATTCAAAAATATTTTCTTTTCTTTATTTGCTAAAATATTATGTCATCACAGCACTAATCAACATAAAAAAACTTGAAAGTGAGGACACTTATGTGTAGCACTTAAAACTTTTCTCCAATTTATAAGCCATGGCACAATGCGTGCTCTTTATAGGAACAATAACATTAACCATTTATTGAGTACTTTCTACATGCCAGGGACACTGCCATATGGATTCTGCCACATGTTATTATTTCATTTAATCTTATAACCTCCTGTCAAGGTGGGAAAGACTACTTCCACTTTGCAGATGAGGAAACTCACATCAGCCTGAACCCAAAGCCTGAATTCTTGACCGCTATACAAAAAAGATTAATTAATGTGTGTATATTGGTACCCTATATTCTTGTTTTTCTCAGTTACTTACAGGTGGGATCGTCCACAAACACACCTTTCACCTGGTGACAAGACTCACACCGAAATCAGAGACTAGAAGCTTAAAGTAGTCATTAGAGGACCTGTCTTACAGAGCCAACCTTTAAAGAAATTTCAAACATTGCACATCATCTCCTATTTATTCTCTAGATCTGATTATAAGCAGGACACTTCAGGCATGGCCAAAAGTTGCAAATTCTACTACCTTGAGCTCACCAAACCCTGTTCTTCTTTTTAGTGATTGGGATGAAATAAACTATAGAAGGGTATAGTGAACATGAAGGTGACTTCCCCATAGCCATGCTGCCCCAGACAAGGGACTAAGCCAATCATGGTCATTTCCCTTCCCCCCGCCCCCAACCCGCCACTGCCAGTCATTAAGAGTTTTTGGCTGGCAATGAAATGTACAGAAATCTCACTGGGGGAAGAGGATTGCACCTAGGCAAATTTCCTGCCCCTAAGAGAGAACCAAAGGGAGAAAGAAACTCCTTCTTTCTTCTAGATCCCCTTGTGATGGATAGAAAACAGACTTCCAAAACGTTTTGTTGCCAGACTGAAATAAAGCTTAAGAATGGAGCCATCCTTAAGAATGGCTCCATGGGGGTACCTGGGTGGCTCAGTGGGTTAAAGCCTCTGCCTTCGGCTCAGGTCATGATCTCAGGGTCCTGGGATCGAGCCCCACATCGGGCTCTCTGCCCAGCAGAGAGCCTGCTTTCCTCTCTCTCTCTCTCTCTCTCTCTGCCTGCCTCTATGCCTACTTGTGATCCTTTTCTCTCTATCAAATAAATAAAATCTTAAAAAAAAATGGCTCCATGAAGAGATGAAGAGCCTGAGCTCTTTGATGATGTCACTAAACCATTGAGAATACCAGACTTAGAACTTATCTAACCTCTAGGTTCCCTGTTAAGTGAGATAATCTATCTTCTATATTTTTAAAACTAGTTTGAGTCCAGTTTCTATTACTTAGAACCACAAGCACCATACTTTTATACTTATAGTGACTAAATCATGGTCATACACTTAGGCATTCAAGATCCTGTTTAAATGACTCATGTTCCAATTACTATACCTGAGTAAAAAATTATCCCAAAGCTTAGTGACATAAAACAACAAGTTATTGTGCTCACTGATTCTGGGGTCAGAAATCTGTAGAACAGGGCACAGAGGGAAGAGTGTGTCTGTACACCACCATGTCTGAGGCCTCTGAGAGAGAACTTAATATCCTTGGAAGTCCTCAGAATCCTTGAAGACTGAGGGCTGGAGTCATCTAAAGGCTCACTAAGCCAAGTGCCTGATGGTTTTTCTGGCTTTGGCTGCCAGGTTAGTTGAAGCTGCTGTCTGGGACATCTACACATGGCCTTGACATGTGGCTTGAGATGCCTCAAGCTATGGTGACTAAGCTCCATAAGTGAGCGTCCCAAAGGAGAGTGAGGACCAGGCAGAAGCCACATCACCTTTGATAGGCTTACTTCAGGAGTTACCCAGTGTCACTTCCACTGCATTCTACTGCTCATGGCAGTTACCAAGTTCTACCCAGTGTCAAGCAGAAGGAGCCAGGAAATGCCACCATCACATTGGAAGAATGGCATGTGGGATGGGATTAGAAAGGCAATCTGCCACAGTTTGCTTTCTGGCCATGATAATTCACAACCCTAGCACGTGCAAAAAAAATCTCTCCTGAGACCCTCAAGTCTTATTACAAAATCAGGTCAAAGTTAAGGATCTTGTCACATGAATCAGGTTTAGGTACAGATGAGTCCTCAAATGCACTTTCTTAAATATAGCTCCTTATGTATGCTCCTCTCCATCTTCAGATCTGTGTATCAGAGGCAAGTAATCTAACCTTGACGTACCCAACATTCAGTAGTGGGACTGACACAAAATAACTGCTAAATTTGGTCCCTATTCACTAATGTGGGACAGGGGAGACATGTTTAAGATCCTTAAAAGCCCTGTTATTTGTTTGAAGCACCACCTTAAAACTTTATTCATTTTTAATAAGGTTTTACAGTCACACTCTTGCATTTATCTGTATAAGATATTTTCTTGACATTATCCTGGATTTGATCCCCAACTAGAAAACATTTCCTAATTTGAGAATCTTAGAGAGTCTGGTTGAGAAACAGTTTTACTTTTAAAGTTGGCAAAGCCTGACTCCTTTATGTTTTGCTATAAATTTTACTCAAAAACTGAACAAGTGGGGCGCCTGGGTGACTCAGTGGGTTAAAGCCTCTGCCTTCAGCTCAGGTCATGATTCCAGGGTCCTGGGATCGAGCCCCGCATTGGGCTCTCTGCTCCGTGGAGAGCCTGCTTCCTCCTCTCTCTGCCTGCCTCCCTGCCTACTTGTGATCTCTCTCTCTCTGTCAAATAAATAAATAAATAACCTTTAAAAAAAAAAAACTGAACAAGTTCATGAGGTACCTTTCCTATTTTCCACATTCCTACAGGTAACTGTGTTGATAAATGTTCTTCCCCCTACATCACGAACAAAAGTCCTTGACTTTCAGCTTGCAGTATTATTTTCCTCATTTTTTTTAAGACCTCACCAATAGTCTCTTGGAGGGCATGACTTCTGCTACCCACATACTCTTCTCAAGATCCTCCAAGAGACCCGCCTAGTCTCCACTAAGACTATCTTCATGGCCCTTCCAATTCCATCAATCTCTTAATCAAAGCCACTTCCATAAACTTGAGATTTTTGTTATGGTACTTCTTCACTTTGGTACAAAATGTATTCCTATTATGATGGTTACATACCAAATTACCCCCAATCTTACTGGCATAAAACAATCAGTTATTGTGCTCACAGAATTATGACAGGGTACAGCAGAGATGACTTGTTCCTGGTCCATGATTTCTTGAACATCATAAAGAAGACTCAAAGGCTGGAAATTGAATCTTCTGAGGGCTCACAGATCTTACCCTTTGGGTAAAAGTTCATCTTGGGCTGTTAGCTAGGAAACCAACACATGGCTCTTCTACACGACTTGGCCATTCTTAAAAACATGCATTCCAAAACAAAAGTCTTGAGAAAGAGGAACGTTAGGCAAAAGCCACATACCTTCTTGAATTAGCCTTGGAAATCATTCAGTGTCATCGCTGCCACATTTTATTGGGTGAATTACAAAAGCCCACCCAGTTTCAAGACCTCACCTATTGATGGAATAGTATTGCATCATATTATGAAAATAGTATGTATGATAGAATATACAGATAGGGGCATGATGGGAAATACAATCGGCCGCAGCAAGCTTGGAGATCGTTTTGATTAGGGATAATTTTACATCTACAGACTATCGTTAATAAGCAGTAGCCAAATCACTGAATCACTGGCTGGATAAAAGACCTGAATTTGGGGCGCCTGGGTGGCTCAGTGGGTTAAAGCCGCTGCCTTCGGCTCAGGTCATGATCCCAGGGTCCTCGGATCGAGTCCCGCATCGGGCTCTCAGCTCAGCAGGGAGCCTGCTTCCCTCTCTCTCTCTCTCTCTCTGCCTGCCTCTCTGCCTACTTGTGATCTCTGTCTGTCAAATAAATAAATAAAATCTTTAAAAAAAAAAAAAAAGACCTGACTTTGACCTCTGTCTGGGTCATCCAGAAGAAGATTCTATTCCTTTGCATGCCTCAGTATTGTTATTTATAAAAGAAATTATTATTATTTATAAAAGATTTCTTAAATAGATGATCTCTATATTCTTTCCATGTTAAGTACTCTATCACTCACCTATTTTAAAAGATGCACAAATATTTTCCACCAGCTGATATCTGTGTCATCTTTGTCACATACTTTCGCTTAAACAACAGTGTTTTCATCTGTGAAATGAGTATAACAGTGTTTACCTCTGAAGGTCGTTATAAGAATGAAAGATATAATATAGGGAGAAACACTTGAAACAATCTGAAAAGAGCTAAGTATTCAATATTATACCTTTTTTTTTTTCTAGAGTATTCAATCACATTTTTTCTTTTTTTTTTTAAGATTTTACTTATTTATTTGACAGAGAGAGACAGCCAGAGAAGGAACACAAGCAGGGGGAGTGGATAGAGAGAAGCAGGCTTCCCACCGAGCAGAGAGCCCGATGTGGGGCTCGATCCCAAGACTCTGGGATCATAACCTGAGCTGAAGGCAGATGCTTAATGACTGAGCCACCCAGGTACCCCTAGAGTATTCAATTATATTTTGAGAACCATGCTGGTCTGACCATTTAGGAAGCATGTAATCCCCTAAAAGGCTACTTTTATTAAAATATTAACCGAGATATGTATAATCTCAGCCTCAAATAAGTATGAATAAAATTATTATTTTCTGTTATTTTTAATAGAAAATATTTATTGGTACCAGGCCTAGTGTTAAAGATTTACATGCATTTGATGCTTACATAAACCTTATAAGGTAGTTTTTAGAATTGAAAATTACTACCTTTACCTACCCCATGAAATATTACTTTTTAGACTGCTGTAAATTTTCTCTATTTTTAATAATTTTCACTTTCCTGAACTATGAGATATACCAGGCAAAAGTTTAAGAGATACTGAGGGTTATTAATAGACATCATTAGTAATAAACCATCATTCTAACTTCATGCCCCAAATGCCTCTTATCTTGCTCCTGACTGAAAAGAATTCCTTCATCTGGCCCTCTCTGCCTCATGTCACCCCCAGAGCATACAGGAATTTGTTCCCCTTCTTAAAGATGTGGATAATCTAAAGAGCAATATGAAAGCAAATGAGGGTCTCTACAATAAAAATTTCCTAAAAAGGGAGGTACACAGAAAGTCTCCTAATCATATGATATCCTTATTCCAATCCTTGCCTTTGAATCACCAAGCTAGTTCTTAAAATAGAAAATTGTTTTAAAAATTAAACTGGTTTCTTACCCCAGGACTTTTCAGAGCTAATATTTGAGAAACCCCAAGAAGGGTCTGTGAATCATGTCCCATACAGATTTAACCTTGTCATGCTTTTCTTGTTCCTGTTGGACTGCTATTCAAGGGAATACAATTCAGGGACTGGTGAGATGAACTTATTAGTAATTTACATAATGACGTCCACTAAATCAGATGGAGAAAGGGTAGTCCGGACTTGAGAAGAGGATCAGAAGACTGAAGGCACGTCTTGGTAGAGTGTCCCAGATGGGGAGAACACAGAAGCACTTGTGATGTCAGCTTCAGCAAGAAGACAAGAAAGCTGGCAAACCAGGAACAGGAAGAAGAAAAACCCCTCCAAATAAGTTTATGTCACCTCACACAATTTTCTTTGAGTTTCCGAACTTCTACAGGCCAGTTGATTCATTCAGGATGTGAACTCTAACATCCTGACTCAGGGACTTCCTCCAGGTTGGGCCTGACTAATCTCTGTACTCCAAAGTACGAACAACCATTGATAAAATGTGGGATAGAGACTAATTCAGGGATGGAAAATGGGTTTCACCCCAGCTTGTCAGTGCTGATCAGTCACAGTAGCTTCCATCTCTTTTTGTTAATAATAATAATTATATATGCATATACATATATATATATTTTTTTTTAATTGTGAAACCTTGGGGCACCAGGTGACTCAATCGGTTAAGCGTCTGCCTTCCACTTACGTCAAAACCCTGCTCGTTCTCTCTCTCTCTCTCTCTCTGTCAAATAAATAAATAAAATCTTTAAAAAAATAAAACTCATGAAACCTTGTATCTCCTTTGTGATATGAAGGGAAATGGAGCCACTATTGACCATTTAGGTCTGCTTGGGTTTAGGTGGAGAAAGTGGCAACGTATGGCCTTTTTTATCTGCCATCCTACTCTAGGGGCTCATTAAGTTCTTACAGCTTATTAGCTGTGATTAGCTAGGATTAGCCAATCCTAAAAAATACTGTGGACCATTTCTCTCTGCATTCTGTCCTACTGTCATCCCTAGAAAAAGGAACATAGCAAGAGAAGCTTGAGAACTAACAGTAATAATAGTGACCATAAAGATTTGACTACACAAATTGTATTCTTCCTTTCGGAATAAAAATAACATATTTTATTTGTTTAGTTTTGAATTAGATACCACCTTCTTATTGACGTAGAAGCCTATACTCTTCAATGGACTAGTCTTTGTCATTATTTAAAGCACTTTTTCACATAAGTATAATATATGCTATCCATCTCTGACAATTCAAAATGTTCCACTTAATTTTACTTGATTAAGATTATAATTTTTTAGCCTTGCTCAGCTTTTCACAATTGATCTTGTCATACAAGGCAGTGAGTCCAAATAACAGAGAGAGAGAGAAATTTTTCAAGTGTTTTTAACTTCAAAAAATTATATGAAATTTCCTTTTGATAGATCATTTTTTATAGTAAAATGCACTTAATGATATGTCTACTATACTTGCTTTTAGGCAAATTTTGAAGAGAATTGGACCCTCAAATTTGGCAGGTACGGTTTTTTAACAGTCTAATCATGAAGGATGCTTACATGTCAGATAAAAATGTTCTCCGCTAACATTAAAAGATTTGGACTTTTTTTTTGTATGTAGTATTCCCTAGCACCTACTAGATGAGCTTTTTAAAAATACATGTTGCTTCCCCAAATGGTGAAAATCTGTGATTAGTCATGCCACTAACTTATAGGTTTATTCATTGGTTCATTCAACACATATTTCTAGAATACCTACTCTGAGCCAAATATCTGGACAGAGAATTAAAGAGAAAGAAATACATTCATTAATTTCATTCATTCATTCTTTCAACAAATCTTTATGAGCTAGGATTTGTGCTAGAGATATAATGGTGAATAAGACAAGATACTGTCTGGGGAGACAGGCAATCACATAATCAAAATGATGAATCCCAAAGATGAAAGTTCAAGAAAACAAAGCCAAGTGGCACCTGGGTGGCTCAGTGGGTTAAGTATCTGCCTTTGGCTCCAGTCATGATCCCAGAGTCCTGGGATCAAGTCCCATATCAGGCTCCTGGCTCAGTGGGAAGCCTGCTTCTCCCTCTCCCTCTGCTTGCCGCTCTCCCTCCTTGTGTTCTCTCCCTCTCTCTCTCTGTCAAATAAATAAATTAAATATTTAAAAAAAAATCAAAGCCAAGAGTTTGTGACTTGAGCAGGGCACTCAGTTAGTGAGTAAATCAGCCTCTGGGGCTTGGGGCACCCCAGTCACCCATCTTGCTCAGAGGTAACAATATTCCTGCCCTCTCAGTGAGTGCCAGGTGCTGGGCTGTGTGCTCATTTCATCTTCACAGATGATGATTCCATTTCATTCTGATAGTGTTTCAAAATTATTTTACAAAGAGAATCTTCAGACACCTTCTAAATCCTCCTGGTTTTAATCTTTTTGTTCCTCCCCTCCCCACACCCCTGTCCAGCACATATTCAGATCTCTGAGAACAGATCTATTCTCCCCAGAGCCTTGGAGGTTTTCAACCCTCGGGCTCAGGTCACTACCAGGTGACATGGGAATAGTTAATATACTCTGCAACTATCACCAGAACGCTGGTTTGCAAACCCGGCTAAATACCAGAACCACCTAGGGGTGCCTTAAAAACAAACATTTCCCAGAAAAGCATGATCTCGGATAGCAGTTCCCAAAGAACAGTGCCCAGTCCAAGAGCATCATCATCATCTAAGAACTTGTGAGACACAGAGAATCTTGGATCCCATCCCAGACCCACTGAATCAGAAAGGCTGGGGGCACAGCCCAGCGATCTATGTGCTAACAAGCCCTCTGGGTGAGTCTAAGGCACTAACCACTGATCTTGAAGTTACCAGGTAAGTGCCAGGAATCATTTTAAGTACCTCAGGTAATTTTGAAGACTTAAAAAGTTTGGGAACCAAAAGGAATAACGTTCATCAGGACTCAGAACAGCATTTGGAATGCCCCAGGGAATTTAGGTAAATACTGGAAAACAGAACAAAACAAAACAAAATATTGGGGGGGGGAACCCCTGGGAATTAATAAAGGTAGAGAAATTTGGCAGAGGATTCACAGACTGAAAAGGGCTGTTAACTGCATTACACTCAAATTTTACACTAAAAGATTTTTTAAAACAGCATTTATTTTGCAAAATAATTCCATTCTGAGACCTAAAGATGCAATCTTTTTAAGTTATGGATTCTAAAGTCATGATTTTTCAAGGAAAACGATTTAAAGAACACAGGCCTGAAATAGGTAAAATAGACCTGTTGCCAGAGTTCTTAACTTTGAATAAAATATGTGGTATTTTTCTCCTGTTTTTCTACTTACATTTACTGTTACTTTAAATTATTACTATGGGGGCACCAACTCTTGATTTTGGCTCAGGTTGTGAGATCGAGATCCCCCATCGTGGACCCTGCTTAAAATTCTCTCTCCCCCTCTCCCTCTGCCCCTATCCTCCCCCAGCCCTCTATCCCCACTCTCTCTCTCAAGAAAGAAAAAAAAAGAAAAAGAAATTATTACTGTGCTTTAAGTATTTGTAATATGATTATATTTTTATTGATTAAGCATACCTATGTCCTTTATGTTCTTTAATGATTGAAAATTAATGGGAAAGAGGTATGATCTAGGAAGAACATCACATTCTTGATTGTAGGCTGCACATAGTAGAGGTAAAAAAATACAATCCTTGATAGGTAAGACTATTTACGTCTTAGTGAATACAAAGTAAAGGGCCCACAGAGGTACTATAATAGAATATACTCTGGAACGCAACAGGTAATCATTAAATCCCAGGTCTGAGAGACCCTGGCCAATGACATGGTCACTCAGTCTTTCGTGAGATTCATGCCATGTGTCCAGACTGTGCCAGGTACTTTACATGCATAACTGTCCTTCCAAAATTAAAAAAAAAAAAGACCCACTGTGAGTGTGGGACCATAAGAATCCCCACTTCAGAAAAGAGAACGAGCTTAGAGAAGGTAAGCCACAGGGCTGACTCAGTGGACCCCAAGCAGCCTGTCTCCGGTTTATGTCCCCTCCCTGTCACTATCCTGTCTCCCTCTTGCTTGTCACCTAGGCTACCACAAGCATACCATGGTACCGGGAATGCTCAGGAGATGAGAGGCTGTTTTGTTTGTTTGCTGTGCACATGGCTTTTGCCTGGGCTGGCTGAAGATTTCCAGAGCCCCTTAGAATTCTAACATATATCAAATTCTGAAAAGCTGACATATATCAAATTTTAAAACCACGCTCAACTATAAAGTAAGCCTAAGAACATTAGACAAAGTTATTTTTCTCACGATGCCTGCACAAATGCTTTGTTAAAAGATTGAATGTAAAAATTCCTTAAAATAAATGTTTATGGCTCTGGCTTCACTTGGTACACTAAAAACATACATATGGGACAGCCCCAGGCTGGCGTATTTCAACCTGATTCACTGAAGGTGGGGGCAGCAGGGTGGAGGAGAGGCTGTAGTTCTTTCTAGACATCTTCCCTACTCGGGGCTTAGGGGAGGTACAGATGGGAAAAGGGGAAAAGAAGCTGCCTTCTACCTGAACTCTGCCCACACTCATCACTAGAGAGCTTCAAGATGGAGCCCGTGTAAGAGACCACACTCCTGGGGTTCGAATATGCTGATACTAGTCCAGGCTTAGCCACCCTAGTCAAAAAGATCTTGGAGTCCCAGCCCCAGAACATTTATTTAAGCATGGAAGCTTGGCTAACTTTAGTTCTCATGTGTGTGCAGGAACCCCTACTGCCAGAGACCCAAGCAATGGCTCCAGAGTTGCATCCGTCAAGCGTCAAGCACACAGCTACTGTCACAAAGATATGCCAAGAAGAAATCAGGCTTTTGCAATAAACCAAATATAAAAAGCTGTATCTGGCTTTTGGGGCTTGGTTGTCTCTGGAAAAGGCAAACTCCTCAGCCCAGATTCGTTCTCACTGATTTGGAGACTCTCAGTCCATCGCCTGACCAGCTCGCCCTCTAGAACGCGAGTTCTGAAATGCCACGGGTGCCTGGGCTCCATCGTGAACTCCTCACCTTGTTCTGAAGCTTCCCTATGAACCATCTTTTGTGACAAGTGTGGGGAAAATGTAGCAAGAGTTAAAAGTGAATCTCTTACCTCTTTGAACTGTTTTCTTCGTACTTCGTGTACACAGATACACTTTTGATGTGTTAACTAGAAAATCTGACTAGAAAAGAACAAAGCAGCTGTCATTGGAAGGAAGACACTGACAAAAAAACCACACAGTCCTTTATTGAAGAACTGTCAAGCCCATCCTACAGTGCTGGGGTTGTCTGTGGTATTTATCAGAGACCTAGATCTGATGCAGGAAATTAAAAATAATAATAATAATAAATCTGTCCACTGGACATTTATGAAAGAGATCTAAAATTATATTACATTTAAAATAGCAAAAACGTGTATTTTAACAATTCAGATACAAGTTCATTTTTATTAGTTATATATATATATATTTGTATATGCATATGCATGCTGCTTTCCTAATCACAAAAATATCCATGTATATAAAGAAAGGGATACATGTAGACGAAACATCTACGTAAAGACTCAAAGCATACACATTTTTTCTCATCGACAGGAATCTTTTAATGCATTTAAATTTTTTAAAGGTAACTTTCATTTTACTATTACATATAAAATTGAATCCTTTAAATATTTCTGAAATTAGCTTAAACAAGGTCCTTCCCAAGCAAATGGATTTCTTTATTTCATATTTCTCTACTGATTCACCCAGTATTTTCCTGACTATCGTTCCCAGCTTTAAGGTAAGACTCCTGCTGTTCTTGACTCCATATTTGTTACATAGTGGTTATAAACTGATGTGTTCTATGTGCTGTTTGGGCCCATTCCTAACTATTGGACTGCACAGAATTTAATAACCTTTTTCTAAGCAAAGGTAACTGTGTGGAGGGATGGTTTGTTTGTTTATTTGTTTGCATAAACCCAATAGCATGAACATGAGGGAAAAAAGAAATCTGCTAAAGATTGCCAAGAAAAAAGATGCTAACCATAACTGGAAATAGTCCATATATTCAAATGAATGTATTTCCTTGTATTTTTAGGTCATGGTACTGATAAGATAGAAGGCTTAGAGGCTTCAAATCTTAGCTGTGTCATTCAGGAGCTGTATGTACTACCCAAGGCAGGTCAGTTGACTTGCCTGAACCTGTTTCTTCGTCTGTAAAAGAGGAAGGTATCTACCTCACAAGGATTATCTAGATGAGAATAAAAGAGGGGTCCATAATTAAGTACGTTTGGGAAGTTGTGCACTGAGCAATTCATTCTACACTGAGCACTGTAGCACAGATTGCTGAAAAGAATGCAGAACTTCTCAGAGCCTTTCATATACACTGAGGTGCATCTTTTACATCACAAATATAACTCAATCTTTAGAATTCCACAGAATTCCTTGACCTGGAACCCTTTTATGGTAAGTTTTTCGGAAGACTGGTTGTTTCTCAGAAGAGAGTTTGAAAGGGCAGTGGGGAGGATTTTTAACGGGCATCTTGAGTCAACAGAAACCCCTCTACGGGTCCTCTGGGGCTTATATGCATAAAGACAATGTGACAAGACCTGGGGCACAATCTGCAAATTGAGGACACTGTTGCTTCAGTTGCAAAGTGATTCTCGTGGCCTGAGTCCACAAGTGTAGTTCCCTGTGTCCACTGGGAAGAAACCCTCTGAAGGACAAATTATTAATTTGGGATTTTTTTTTAATTCCCTTCTAAGTGGTTTATATGTATTTATGTATCTTAACATGCATCACATCGCAGAGTAGACCAAGCAAGTACCTAACTTTAGATAAGACAAGTACTGGATGGCAGTCTGATGGCCAGTGGGATGAGTTTTACAGGTTTTCCATCCCAAATGAACCAAAAGGAAGATTCGCAGGCGGGGGAGGGCTGTACCTTGAGTCCATGATGTCTAGTTTATTTTCAAAATACTGCACTGAACAAGGGCTTTCTCTGTCTCTCTAATTTAACTTTTCAATCAGTTGAAGGCAGAAAGAATTGATGATTAATTCCTCTCCCTTTTGAAAATTCTGTCCTCTGAAAATTCCAACATTTTCAAAGGATCTGATAAATAATACCAAGTTCATTGGCATTTCAAACAGACAAGACACTTATCTATTTTAAACCATTATGAATGTCATATTTCCATTCAGACTTGGGAAGATCACATTTTCAGCTACCAACCAACTATGGAAAAATCTTTCAGGCAACAATAACCTCTTAATTGAAGATTTCTCTTAAAATTATTTTTATAGAATAATGTGGGTGTTATCCTCCTGAAAAACAAAATTACTTTTAATGAAGCAGTTCAAAATCAGGGCAGGGAAAGAGCAAAGAGTTTCCTTGAGGTTCTGGTGACAGTTTACATAAAAAGATGTTTTATTTTCTCTTTGCAGGGTGTACACCATCATTTTGTCTTATTATTCCTGACATTCAGTTCATCAGATTAGCATCTTTGTGGGAAACAAGAAAGCAATTAAGGTTTTTGCTCTTTATTCTTTGCGAGACAGAAATTTTGCTTTTCCCTCAAAACTCCTAATGATGAGGCAGACCTGGTCAAACACCAAATGCACAGATTTTAAAATGCAATAAAGATAGAGCTTTAATAATTTTCAATTACAGTTATTCTGCAATAATGTTAGCAAATCTCATCTAAAAAGTAAATTATTCATTGAATAGGAAATGGGAAAGCCTTGGGATTGTGTGACTCTCCCATTTAAAGTTTCACTAAGATTCTCCTTGATAAGTTTCTTCTTAAAGATTACATATTTTATACTTTGTTTCTATCCCTTTTCTTTATTCAGGATGCTGTTTCTACTTTTTAATATACTTTTCTAACAAAACACGGTAGTTATAGAGTGGCCATTCAGAGGGATCTATTCAGAATAAGGATTCATTCACTTGCTGCCAGAAATACTGATAATGTGATATTTTTTTATTTCATTTTAAGAATACATTTTTCATTTTAAGCAAATGAAACTTATAACCAAATAAAAAAAAAACTATCATTGGTTTTCATTAGAAAATTGGCCAGAAAAAGTCTTGCATGTTGTCTTTGCATTAGCCCAGCTTGCTTTTCATGTAAATAAATAGATCATTTATTGAAAAATGCAGAGAGAGAATACAGCAAAACGAGAGAATCCCAGAAATTATTTTAAATCAAAATAAAATATGACACAATGGAAGAAGGGCAATGCAGACAATTTCCTTTAAAAAAGAGAAGCATCGCCTTGCTCATAGACCTTGAAACCAAGTCATTCACTGAAGCCATTTTTTTCTATCCCTATGTAGTAATTTCTAATATTCATGCTCAGATGAATGTTAGAGTTCTTATCATCCATCTCCCCGCTCTTCTTTCTCTTGCCATGAATTTGGTTACGTTTGTTAATCTTTCTGCCTTCACATTGAAGAGGGTGTCACAAATTTAACTTCATGATGTGGTGTGGGCAAAACTCCTACAATGGAACTCGTGACTGGAAGACTCTGCATCCAGAATCCTAGAACATGTTCCAAACTTTCACAGATTTGTGGGCAGCGTTCTTGAGCTCAGTAACACATGAATCTTTTCCTACACTGAATATCACCGGTTTATCTCACAAACCCAAGCCAACAAGTTTGAGATGACAACACTGGAGGAAATTTGAAGGCACATGTCAGATTGAGTGGTTTCACCTGTATATTATTTTAAATGGGTGGGTCTTTTTTGTTCGTTTCAAATCTTGTTTAAAGAAAGCATTTGTTTATCCATTTCAGTGGGAAACTACATTAGGGTGAGATTAACTGAATTATTTTCAGTGTCTCTAGACATCGTTCCGGCTGGAATGAGAAATCCCTTATAACTGCCTCCATCTATTAATTTCACTCATTCCATTTTATAAAGTGCTTTGGGTTCATTACAATGGCAAAGACTTTAATGACAAAATGAAAGAAATGGAATCCACATTTTGCCTTAATCAGCATCCCTCAGCCCTACCTCTCTAGACAAGATATGGATGCTTGAAGTTCACTAGCTTAATTTAATTTACATACTTAATATATATTTAAGTATGTATTAATACATGACTATCAGAGAAAGGATCTTTTCATGAAATTATTCATGAAGAATCTTTGTAACATTAACTTTTATTTTACAACTCTTTTTGAAAAGCTCTTTACTGATGATATCTAGGTTGATCTAACACAGCCGTTACACACAAGGTCCTTAGGGTCCAGGAGACATAGGTTCAGATTCTGTCTTGACCAAATTACCAGCAAGTTTTAACTTGCCATCTCTGGATTTTGCCTCCTTTCTCTTAGAAGTGGAGAGATAATAATAATAGCTATCTGGAGGGTTATTGAGAGGATTAAAGAAGACAAATACATCTGAAATCCTCACCAGTACCCAGCATAGAGCAACCACTTAATGATCATGAGCTAATGAAGAGTGAATTATTATAATGAATGACCAGAAGTAATAGGCATCTTTTGCAATCTTGTCAAAGTTTACCTGGGCCAGTTGAAATAACCACCTGATTTAAAGTTAGTCTCCTTCAAATCCAGAGCTATAAATTTGATTCCGTCATTTTCTGTGTGATTTGCAAAGGTCTTGTACTTCACTGCTTTCTCTCTCCCTATCTCTAGTGAAATATTGGCACAAATTTATCTGATATGACAAGATTATTGTGAATAATGATAAAAAATGCTCATCAAAAATATGAAAATAAGGTGCACCACCTAAAAGATTGGCCAATACCAACCCTAAAAGAAGCTATATCTTGAACAAAACTTGCATTAAATTTAAAACCTGCACTATGGGGCACCTGGGTGGCTCAGTGGGTTAAGCCTCTGCCTTCAGCTCAGGTCATGATCTCAGGTCCTGGGATGGAGCCCCATCAGGCTCTCTGCTCAGTGG
The DNA here is from genome assembly GCA_004024625.1 of Mellivora capensis. Classification (NCBI taxonomy): domain Eukaryota; kingdom Metazoa; phylum Chordata; class Mammalia; order Carnivora; family Mustelidae; genus Mellivora; species Mellivora capensis. The sequence continues at coordinate 304,378 of PISX010000255.1, read as the reverse complement.
GGAGCCTGCTTCCTTCTCTCTCTCTGCCTGCCTCTCTGCCTACTTGTGATCTCTGTCTGTCAAATAAATAAAATCTTTTTAAAAAATAAAATAAAACCTCCACTAAAAAACTGACATAATGCTTACATAGATATTAGACTTTAAATTATTTGTTAAGATGTGTGTGTAATCTAAGTGCATTTTTCTGAGTGTATATTATTTTCAAACATTGAAAATACTAAGTTAGAAAAAAATATATTTTTCAACAGAAAAATAGAATAAAACCTGCACTAAAATAATTCATATCTTTATATATAGTGATCCTTTGAACTCCACATTATGCTTGAATCACTATGGAATATGTTTTCTCACAGAAATTCAGTGTTCTTTTTCTTTACTTGGTCTATGTCAAAGATGTTTCCTTAAAACTCTCTTCCCAATGTCCTGATTTCTCAAAATTTCTCCTTTTCTCTGAACTCACCATTGGGTCCAGCGATATGAACGAGAACGGACTAAACAGAGTCAGCAAGAATCACAAAAATATAAGCACTGTTTGTGAAACTCTATGACCTCTACCCACTTTAGTTCAAATGAGTCTCTTCATAAATACAATAAACAGAAAAGTTACTAAAAATGCCTTTGATTCATGTGTTTTGATGTCCATTTGCATAAACAATTTATGTGTGACTTCTTCCCTTTTAATTTTTATGTATATTTTACTTTATTTACAAAGAGGTTTGTTGGAGAAAAAAAAAAAAAACTGCCTGATATTTTCTCCATGAGGCCAAAAGGAACATTAGCTAAGAATACAGCAACTGGATGTCTCATCAGTTCCTCCTGAGAGCCCATTAAGGCAAGAAGCATAGGGTAATGCACTTGTAATGTTCAACAAAATGTAAAGTAAGGTTTGGTTTTAAATATTCTTATTATGAACACATACAAACAGACTGGCACACACCAGAGATTTGGCGCATGCGGTCTACAGGCTACTCGAGGTGCAATCTCCCTTCCCACATGCCCCTCAGGTGATGAATGAACAGGCCCCTCCAGTTTGATCCGCTTGTTAATTCCAGCCTCATCAGGGAGCCCCGTTGTCTTAGTCAGCTCAGGCTGTTGTAACAAAATGCCACACACCGAGTGGTTTAAACAACACACAGTGATTTCTTACAGTTCTGGAATCTGTAAGTCCAAGACCAAGATACTGGTAGATTCAGATCCTGGGGAGGATCCTCTCTCCCAGCTTGCAAATGACTGCCCTCCCACCACACACTCACAAGGCAAAGAAAGAGAAAGCTCTGGAGCCTAAGGACACGAATCCCATCATAGGGACTCCACCTGCACAATCTCACCTAAACATAATTCCCCTCCAAAGGCTTCACCTGCAAATGCCAGCACACTGGGGGTGCAAACGTCAACATCTGAGTTCCAGGGAATACAATCATTCAGCCCATTACACCTGTTTCGGTGTAGCGGTGTACCATATCTGACTTTCAAAATCCTCGCAGGGGATCAACTTGTATACGTCACTTTTTATTCATGAATGTGCTAGATCAGATCCCTCAAGGCCAGCTCTCCCTTCATTATCTGAATCGGTGGAGGAGAATGCAAATATAGATGTGTTCAGATAAGTAGAGAGTGAGATTTGATTATCTACATTTTCAAAAGTCACCCAACTTTGCCTCAGTCTATATGCGGATTTTATATAATTATAAATTTGGTTTGTGTGCAGTTACATGAATATAACCTGGCCCTATTATCTACTCTGGCCTTTAAGAACTATGTGCATGATCAAAATATCAACAGCTTAATAACATGAAAAAATGGATTTCAGGAAAACAAGAAAACAAGAGCTTTATGTCATAGCATTGCCACAGCTAATTAATGCTTTCATGGCTTTTGGATTTCTATTTCATCAGTAATTGTGGTGTGGTAAACCTTCATAATTAAATAACTATACCATATGCTCTTAGACGTGTCCGTTTTGTCTAAGACATATATGTCCTTTCGTACACTTTATTCTCAGCCATCTGAAAACTACTCCTGGGGCAAACACGGATCAGCAGTTCCTCAATTTGATGTTATAAAGCATTAAAATAGTTGGAATCCCACATCCGGCTATGTTCGATTGCTGTTACTTCCTGTTCATTGAAGGCACTCCGTATTCCAGAGTAGGTGCATGAGAATGTTTGCATCTATCACGAGAAAGGAGTTTTTGTGGCTTCTTTAGAGTTTTCAAGAGATTAAAAAGAACCCAACTCCACTATCATAGTAGGTGCCTTTATATTGAAGGTCTATTGAAAGAGTATCTAACTGGATTTATTTATTTATTTATTTATTTACTGGAATTTTTTTAAACCATTATAAGCATCAGACCATCCAGTGGCAAATTTATTCATTTCTATTAACTGCAGTTATGAAAATATTTGGATTTATTTCTGCCATTTTATTTCGTAGTGACCTATTTGCCATGCTTTCCTTTTGCCTTTCTCAAGCTCCTCTCCGGCCCCCTCCCCCCCCAAAATCTTAAACTTACATTTTTACTGCACTTTCTTAACAATGTATAGAATCATTTTAGTGTACCCACGAGCACTTGAACTCTGGTCAGTCATGTTGTCTGGTAGAATAGTGCAATTCTGCTTGGTTTTTCACCCTCTACTATATTAGTCTTTTCCCTCCTATCGATATCCTTTCAGGCTGACTCACATAATTTCCAGTATCTTGGACCACCAGTGTTTCTTCCATCCCACTCTTTGCCTCCTGGCTTCCTAATGCCCATCCTCCTATGATGATTTTAGCAAGCTTCTATGAGAGGAAATGCCCCTGATGGTAGACGAGCCTGGTGCCTAATGATGGGCTGATAGTCATTTCTCTCCTCATGTTGCAGACTTTTATTGTCTTCTCACACATGCTACTACTTAGAAGATTTCTACTCTTAGTGGAATTCCTGCTTCTTTGGAGGAAATCTATCTTTTTTCTCTAGTTGTGTTTAAGGTTTTCACTTTATCTTGGGTGTTCTACAACTTATTTATAATCCTTCGAGAAGGTCATTTTGTTGTTTACCTTGCTTAGGATTCAATATAACTCTTCAATCTGCAGATGTGTATCTTCTATCAGTACTTACAATTAGCAACTATAATACAGTTTTTCTCCTATTCACTATAACCTTTCCTTCCAGAAAATCCAGTAAATTTCTTGGATCTTCTTATTCCATCTTGCATATCTTTTAATGTGACTTCTTTATTTTCTAATTCTTTATCCTTCAGGACAGTGATTGGAATTATTAAGAAATAATAGATCTCTATCTAATCTGCTAGTTGACTTATTCACTGAGGTTTAATTTATGACCATATTTTTTATTTCTGTAACTCCTGATATTGAAATCAAAATTGCCTATTCTTGCATTGATTCTCTTCCTCCTCATGCATGAAGACTTTAATCAATTTAAACCTACCTAAATAATACCATTTTATAACCTCAAGTTCAGTTTAGCATCAATCCCTCTGTTCGTAGAGTCAGCTGATTCTCTCTAATAATGGATCATTTCCCCGTGTGATTTTTTTTTCGCTTTTAATTTTTTATTATTATTTTTTTTATAAACATATTTTTATCCCCAGGGGTACATGTCTGTGAATCGCCAGGTTTACACACTTCACAGCACTAACCGTAGCACATACCCTCCCCAACGTCCATTACCCCACCCCCCTTTCCCGACCCCCGACCCCCAGCAACCCTCAGTTTGTTTTGTGAGATTAAGAGTCACTTATGGTTTGTCTCCCTCCCAACCCCATCTTCTTTCTTTTCTTCTTTTTCCCGTGTGATTTTTTAATGTTTTTGTGAATACATCTTTAGCTGAGATTATTTTTCTGTAAAAGTTTCATGTACCACGAGTTATGGAAACAACTCCATGGTACTCCTTATTTGGCTTGAAAAGTGGTCTAAGCTGTGTATTCCTCTCCCACATCAGTGTGAAGGGTTTAGTCTCATGTCTTAAACCACTCTGGACATGACTTCTTCTGTTTATAAGTCCTTGATTCTTGGATATTTCCTTTTCTTTCTTTTTAACTCAGCTATTAATTGTTTTTAAAAATTTCTTTTATCATTTATTCCACCTAGCCTATTCATGTGTTCTCATGTGCGTTTAGGAAATACCTTCATTAACTCTGGTCCATGTATTAGAAATGCTAGAAGTTTCCCCCCACCTCCTGCCACACACACACACACACACACACACACACACACATATCATTATATAAAGGTCCAAGATCAATACAGCACACTATTCTTGGTGAAAAAAATCATCATTTATCCAAGGGGTTAAACCAAGGAACATTGCTTTGATCAATAAGAGCAGAGCCCTTCAGGAAAACCAGAATCATTGTGAGGAAATGGCTTCAGAGGAGTCTTACATTTCGTCAAAGAATGGCTTCTTCTTAGAAGTTTATGAACTTCTTATGTCCAGGGAGAGGTATCCTGGCACACCAAAGAGATTTTTCTCTCAATTGTCTGAATAGGAGTCATCTCTTGCAGTGCCTGATAAGCTCACAAAAATGTCCCCTTTCTCTGAGAACTGCTTTTCACCACCTCTTTCCCTGCTCTACAAGAATGGGTCCTCAACAGCCATATCTTACTGACCCAAAAATGGGCCAATCTGATTGTCTCTTCAGAGAATTTATAATTGAGACTGAGAGAGCTGGGTTAGTCTTTTCGTGTGACTGAACCTCAAATAACTAAATCTGGGAGGTGTAAGGTGGCCACATTTTACACCATGGACATAGAAAGGAATATATTTATTTAGCAAGAGAAAATAGAATGAAAACCAGGGAATTCTGACATTTTTTCTATTCTATTTTTTTCTGATTCTCATTTTCTTCTAAAGATCAGCTGTATTCTACACTTGATTTCCATGATACACCCCTGTAGTCCTCTAACAAATCACCTGTCTTCACTTAAGTTAGATCAAATAGGCTGCTGTGTCTTCAAACCAGAAGAGTCTAAAGACATTCTTCTTTGGAGCTTGTGGCAGATAGCAAGGGAAATACCCTGGGCTCTGGGACTTGAAGCCTTGACAAAGTACCAAATGATAGCTGCATCTGGAAAGTCAACCATGGAAAAGACAGTGCTAGCCTTTGAGAATCTTACAGAGTAGAAAAATGGAGAGGAAGACACAGAGACCTATAATGGCATTACAGGATGATTGTCCAGCACAACGTTTTCTGGATGTTCCACAATTTCCACACCACCAGACAGACTGGGTTGGGTGCCTCTCCTACAGCACCATATAGCCCTCACTAGCATTACTGCGGCAGACCCAGTTAGAGATATCAAGTCACTGGTCCATCTCCTTCATAAACTCTGAGCCCCTTGAAAACAGAAAGGGTGCTTTTCATTATAGTATCTCTAATGACTTGCAAAGTTCCTATCAGATAGTTGTTGCTCAGTACATAGCTGCTGAGTGAATGACTACATGAAAAGACAAATATAGGGATCTGTCTAGAAATAGAGGAGAAGAAAGAATAAGTTATTACTTCCATTTAGAGAGGCCTTGGCGGACCTCTCAAAGACAGTATAAGATAAGAACACTGGTTTTAGAGCCAGAGATCCCGGAGTTCAAGGGCTGGATCCAACATGCATTAGCTGTGTGACCTTTTCTTTGCCTGTAATATGGGGGTGTTCTTGATAAATGCCTTACAGAACTCTTGTGGAAATTAAGTATGGAAAAGAACCCAAGAGGACACACATAGTCCTACTAGTTAGAGTCTGGATTTCAGGGAAAGAGAAGAGGAATGGGAGCTCTAGGGCATAGATCAAGCTCTTCTCCTGTATGTCAACCCATTACCATTTATAAATGGACTGGGAGGAATGGGAATCCAGCTTTAAGCACCTCTGGATCTGCTGTTGGCCCAGTTTAGCAGGGAGAATTCTAGGACTCGCTATAACTAGATAAAATCAGGCTCCATGCAGCAGGGACCTCAGGGCAATGACTATAAGAAGAAAAGGGGAAACCTGAGAATGGTGATGAATCTAGTCTAGGTGAATGATGAAAAGGTCAATCAATCAGCAAGACTAATTACTTTGGTGATACAAGAGGACTTGCATTAATAAGGAATGTTTAGTAGACGGACCTCTTCTGGGTTTTAATAGCAGGCATCTCAGTAAGTGACTCTCTGACAAGTCTCTGTTTGATAGAAGGGTGGCTCCAGGTGATCCAGTGTAGAGTAGCCGCAAGAGTGTGAGGACAAGATCTCACCCCAGAGAGGAAGAGGCTGGAAAACTCTAGATCGTGTGTTATCAACGGGAAATAATGTTCTGAAGAGAAAAAAAAATGGTTCTAATGGGTTTTAAAATCTTAGATACCCTACTGATTTGTGGCCCTCCAAAGGACCACAGAATATAAGCAGATGTACAATATATCTGGAGTTTTAAAATATGATAGCGGGGGAGGAGTAACGATCAGGAAAAACATAGGTAAATTATGCCAGGCTTGATATTGCTCAGCCTATCGGTAGCATGTATGTTGCTTCTATAAACTTAGCCTTTCACATTCACCACTCAAAAGGTTACTTCCCTCTTGTCCCTATGCCTGCAATTCACCAGGCTGCCACTAGGGTGCCTTGCTCCTATTAAAGCCATGTGGCGTAGAGTCAGGCATCCTGTGCGTATGATTAACAGAATGAAGGATTAGCATGCTTTTTTTTTTAATTCTTTATGTATGTATGTGTATATATATATATATATATATATGTACTTTTTTAAATGAAAAAGAGCTCTTAATTAAAACAGTCTAACATAGCCAGTGTTAGTAAACATTAAAGTTTAAAAAACAAGAGGAAAACACATTTAAATCTAAAATGGTACCTCTGACTGATTTTAGACGAGTGTTAATTACTGTATGAATTAAATTTAAGGATAAATATAATTGTTTCTAATATATTTTTAAAAGCTTTAAATTATATAGTGTGGAGTGAAACTATGAATGAAACTGATGATCCAGGAAGATGTACCTAAGTTTATCCCTCCCTTGTCACCTAACACATTGCTGGATGCCTTCCATGTAAGAGGCACAAATTCAAATGCTTCCTAGTTAAAAAATGCCACTACTCTGGATTATACCTTCTTTCCAATTTATAAGAGAGAGTCACCTCTCAGAGGGCAGTACATGGAATCCTTCTTCTCTCCACCCTCCATTTCCTGTTAGTTCCTACGACAAACTTATCTTCTCTTTATAATCTCTTTTATATATTATCAAAATAAATTTTAAAAGAATTAAAATGTCAATTAACACACACACACACACACACACACACACACACATAATTCAAATGTGCAAGACTGAAGAACTTTCGGAAGCAGAACTGAGAATAAGCCAGTGGAGTAAGGGACAGCTCCCCACTGCTTACTAAATTCAACCCAAACATCTTCCACTGGCTCTTAAGGTCATTCCCAACTTTCTTCCCAAGGTTACTGTCAACCAAATCCCTGCATGAAATCTATACTTCCGCCAAACAGAAACTATTCCCAGTTTATAACACATAAGCTCCTTTCCTTGTCATGCCTGTTCTCGGAGTTTCCCTCCTTTTAATACATTTGCACCTCAGTCCTCACTCAAAGCCCCATTTCTACACTCCTAATCCCAATGGTTCAAGCCCGGTTCAGATGCTGCCTGCTCCATGAAGGCTCTCTTGGGCTCTGGCATCAGATGAACTCTCTCTCTTGCCTTCGAATCTAATGAATCTTTACTTTAGGTCTTTCTTAGACCTGATATCATTTCAAATACCCTCCATTTTATGGGTGGTTTTCATGTGTCTATGCTCTATCTCCCCCACCCCAACCCACCCATGATGGAGTTTAAGTTTTTTGGTAGCAGATCTGTGCTTTATCCAACATCCTTCCACACAACCCTCAAGACAATACATTGCACGTAAGGGGTGTCCAACACTTGCAGGAGCGGCTCTGTCTCCCGCTAGGGCTGTGTAAGTGAGTTGTGGTTGTCATTCAGATTAGAAGGAGTATTTGCAATTCAATGTGAGCTCTTCAGAAAATAGCTCTTATTAGGCAAGGATTTTTGTGAATCATTAACAGGCGGCAGCGGTACTAGGGATTAATTTTAATAGTATTTCTGTTATAAAATTCAAAGGCGATCTTAACCAAAACATGTATATCCCAGACAAGTGCACCTGTTGATAATCACAGTGACCACAGCTGAATTTTAAGACTCCTCCCTGGGTTGGAAAGATATGTAAAGCTTTGCCACTCCAAGTGGACTCAGACACCATCAGCACGGTTCAACCTGGGAGCACGTTAGAAATGCGGAATCTCAGAGTTCTCTCCAGACGTACTGCATCAGAGCCATATTTCAGCACATACACACAGTGGAAGTTTAGAAGGGCTGGTTTCAGTGGACACTTTTTAAATTTTTAATGTCCATTTATTTCCATTGATTTGGACACATTTATGTTCAACTCTATTATATCTATATGTGTATTAAATGAGCACATCCTAAAAGCTTGTTTTATGTGTTTCCCGAATGTAAAGTCAGAAAGTTAACTGCATAGACTAGAAACACAAAATGAAAAGGAATTAAATAAAATATCACATCAAATCACTGTTTCTTATATTTTTGCCTTCGGATTTCCAAAAAGCAACACAGAGAAACTAAGGAATAGGGAGCATCAACTACAGAGTCATTTCCCAAATGTCTCTTCTCACTAGAGAGAGGAAAAACACTAAATATCAACATGACAGGGTTGGATGTGAGGAGCAGTCTCCCAGGTGGGGCTAATGAAATCCAAATTGTCTGATTCAAGTCTTCAAGGGGAAGAGGAGCTTCATCTAACCTCCAAGGAGAGACCCCTAAGACCCCTGAGAAGAGTAGAAATATGGTCTCCCTGCCATGCTGACACCCTTAATTATGGCTTTTGAGCTTTTGATGTTCTGACACATAAATAGCTAAAAATTTGCTTTTTCATTTTGTGCACTTGCAAGTTGGAAATGTCATCAAGTTTCATCAAGATTGAAATGGGGTCCAATTTGCTAAAAATGCCTCATGCATAAGGAAGTTTTGTGCTCTCTTCCACATGGGAGTCAGCCTGCACAATGCATTATGCACCTCGTGCTGGAAGGATCTCGACATGCCACTCAAATCCTGAAATGGAGGGAGCAGTCACGCTTCAGGGTCTTTGCACTTTCTGGGGGAGGGGCCCCCCAGCCCTCAAATATTCAATTCCTAAATAAAATGGCTCTGGGTACTCACTACAAAAGGACTGATGTATCAACTATGCCCATAGCTTCTCCTTGCTCATTATCTCTGAGGCGCAGACCTTTATTCTGTCATAGCACACCCCCAAACAAAGAAAGACAGGCTAATGGCACAAAATAATTGGGATTTTTACATCCCTTTTGCCTGTAACAAAGTATAAAATCAACAACTTTTCTCCTTAACAATGGGAAAACAAAGTGGATTAGTCAAGGAGAAGACTACCTTCTTCTGATTTCACCTTATCTTTATAATTGGGATTATATTTGCCTTGATTCTGTCCAGAATCTCTCCCTACATAAGATTTTGCACTCAATAACAGATTTTTTAAAGGGCTTGAGTTACTCTCTGGGTGGACACGTTTTTATTTCTTTCTCCAATGTTGATTTTTCCCCCTACTCCTTTTCTCCCACATCCATACACCATTACTATTTTAAATAGTGATAGTGGGCTTCAAGGCTACCAAGAACCTATATCAGGGGTCTTCGCTGCCCAGCAAATCACATCGAGGAGAACAGGATCATGAAGTCATCAGAGGATGTCCCACTGGGGCCCCACATCTGAAAAACTGGAGCCTGGAAAACAATGAGCCTCAGGCAAGCTTTCCAACCCACCCATAGATGAAGATACACACCCAAGGCCTTGGCCTACAGCTTGAATGCACTACTACAAGGCAAAGTTTCTTTGAGATCTCTTGTTGTAGCCAAATCTCATACCAACTCTACATTTTATAATTTTTTATAATTTTTTTTATTTTTTAATAAACATATAATGTATTATTAGCCCCAGGGGTACAGGTCTGCGAATCGCCAGGTTTACACACTTCATAGCACTCACCATAGCACGTACTGTCCCCAATGTCCATAACCCCACCACCTTCTCGCTCCCCTGCTCCCCTCCAACTCTACACTTTGTTCCTTAATCTACCTGTTTATTTTAAAGATTTAAAACATATTTTTAAGCTCCTTGTCCTACGTTCTAACTGGCATGTTTTGAAGTTTTCCCATGCTTCCAAGCACACGTTGACCAAGCTCTTCTTACCTTGGGGTTGCTCAAACCCTCTTTGCATTGAAAATGAAGGGTCCAGGTGTTTATAAGAATTTCAAGCTTCCGATTTTACCCAGTGCTTTTACTTCTATCAGCACCATCAAAATATTAATAGCCAACATTAATTGAATATCTACTGTATGTAAGACACTCTCTAAGCCCTCATGCATCATCTCACTTAATAGTTAAAACACCCCTGTAAGCAGGAATGGTGAGCCCCACTGTACCGAGGTGGAAACTGAGGCCTAGAAAAGTTAAATTAAAGTTAAATTACTCAGTATCACAAACAGAGAAACAGATTTGGGCTGATTCCTACAGCATACTGCCCGTTCCTATTGGTTTGTCACACAACCCATAAGGACTTTATCAGACACCACATTCAAAGGAGGAAACAGCCACCCAGCTCAACGTGACACAGTTAATACTGAGCGGAACAATCCAACATCTTTTGACTCTCAGGCTGTTGGGTTTTCTGTTCTACCTCAGATACTCAGATCATTTGCAGCTCTACATTTCTAGAAATCCATGATACAAAAAAAGCTGAAATGAATCAAGAGAACACATGAAACTTGGAGCCTTTATTTTCATGCAAATAGTCTCAGAATGAAGGTCAAGACATAAAGATTCAATGACCTTAATTGTAAAAGAATTAGAAATTCCATTAGTAACTATCACAATTTAATAATGTTCATTTTTTTTCCAAGAATGGATAATAGTTACAGGAAATTACACCAACCTCTTAATTTCTAAGACTATTTTTTTCAAGTGCATTTTCCTAAAGATTAGACGCCTTTTCGGCTCCCAATAACAAAGAAGTTGAGTAAGAATTTTTGCCATTGAGAAGTTTTCTACCTTCAGAACTGTCTAAAAGAAGAGCGGGCTATCTTGTGCAGTAGTAAGTTTCCTGTCCCTAGGGGAATTCAAGTAGAAACTAGATGACAATTTATCAAGGACATAACAAGAGATTCACAACCTCTTAGGCTGGCACGCTTTTGAGAATGGCATAAAGGCAATGGACATTTTCTCCATAAAAATGAATACATGTGCAAAATTTTACATATACTAGAGAAAGAAGCTTTGCTCTGCCTTGTCTATATGGCAGGAAATCATTTGGCTTGGTATACATCGTATGCATCTAGGTGTAGATAGCAACATGTAAATGGGGAAGTTTTTCCGTGAGCTTTATCTCATCTCCCTTCTTCGACCTGGTTTCCTAATACACATGGAAATAAGTAGTTGCAAGCTGGCATATTTTGTGTAGCCTATGTGGTGATTCACTTAGCTTTTTTTTTTTTTCTCAATTTGTGAAATTAAGAGATCTCACATAAAAAATTCAGATTTCTGACTTGTGATGGGGAAAACATGAGAGGCTTGCATAACAGTGGGCCTGCATTCCAGCAGGACACTAATTTGCAGAAGCTGTGTGGAGACCTCAGACCACGCCTTTGGATAGGGTGATGCTACCTGACCACAGCTGCTCACAATTGCATGCCTCAGCCTGTTCTAACTCACTGATGCTTCCTATTTCACTATGCACTTGAGTTTGCAATACATGAAACAGAAGAATGATTTTTGGTCAGAAAACTTTCAGACTGACTCTCCAAAGGGCTGGAATGCTTCTGTTTACCGACAGTCCCTCTCAATAGAGAGACGCACTATACATAAGAAAGAGGGAAAGATGAGCTCAGGGTCAAATCAAACATAGAGCCAAGAATCCTATGCCTTTCACAATCAGAGCCTAAGAAACAACCAAATATATTCATTAATTTTCACTCCATACAAAGACTCAGTAAGCTTACATGCAGAAGATCAGGGGCAAGATGCAGTCCTCTGAACTGGGAACCGACATTTCAAGTGCACTGACTATGAACTTGAACCTGGCTCTATGAATACCAGAATTGAGAAGGATTTCTCCATTTTGCCCGTCCTTTGCCCAATTCATTGTGTAGAATAAAAGTCCCAGCATAATGGTCAAGGAGGGAAGAAGGATCTGGGAAAGAGGAAAGGACCTAAATGGAGATGCTCCTTCTGTGATCTTTCCACTCAACCACAAACTGGAACTCCCAGAAAAAGTCCAGGAGCGCCTAAAAAACAACTACAGGTGCCCTCCATTTTCATCGAGCTCACCCTCCAGTACCTAGGCATTAAAATTAAGGCATAGCATTCAAATGCTCTTGCAGCAACCGATGAACAGATTCATGACCAGCTGTGTCATGAAGGCTTTGTTACAATTCCTCTGGATAGTAAGGTAGGACCATTGATTTGAAAGTTGTATTGGTTCTTACCTCATTGTCACTAAGAACAGAAAAGAGGATAAAAGGATGAGACACTGACCCTAGTAATAAAAATTATAGATCTCATAGACTTAATTCAAATAAGCCAAAGATGGGATCAGTATCAATGAACAATCTAAACATGGCAAGCATTTCCCCTCAATGGACAGTTCACTGGACTTGAGCTGCATGTGAACTATGAAAGGAAAAGACTTTATTAGAGAGTTTATAGGAAATGCTGAAAATATACCAAAGAGAGAGACCAGTGGATGCAGTTGAGGAATTGATCATTTATTTCTAATACTCTAGTGCTGGAACACTGTCACATCTTCCTGTATTTTAAACCTCATCACTTGTAAGCAATATTCAACTTTCCCACATTTTACAATTTGAGTGTAAATACAAGAAGAAGGCATTATGGATGACATTAGGGAACTATAATTTTAGTTTTATTATTAATTGATTTTTCAGCTTTATTCAAGCCATGTAACCTGTTCTGGTCTGTTTCCTCATCTGTCAAATTAGGAATTCTATCGCCCCAGGGAGAGCAGAAGGACAAAATGTAACTGGATATAAAAATGTTTGGACAAGGTAAAATACTCTTCAGATGTAAGGTATGACTAAACATAGGGGCGTGCAACTGTAGAGATCATGTGATCGTTTCCCATAAAAACAGAACTCCTAAACAAGGAAGCTACATTTCTTCTTAATGATGTTAAAAAAGGACATGCTTCTTTTATCTCACTTTATAATTGTCTTTTATGATTTTTCATTGAAGAACACTCATAGTATTTCCTCAGGTAAAATAATCAATATGCCACCTAGAAAATAGGTGATCAAAATACTGGAATATTCTTTTATGGCTTCTATGCTGCCATTTGTTATTTTAACATTTATAGCTTTAAATAGTAGCCCCATCTTATTTATAACAACACTGGATAGTGCTACTCATTTATCTATTTAAGAGAGGCAATTTGGAGGAGGGGTAGCTCTGGTGATGGCAATTTGTCATTAACAGCAGTTCTAATTAAATAGCCTCATCTACACATGACTGCACCATCTTGTGCAAGACTAAATATCTTCTAAACCATAATAATCCACCAGATCAAAAATTCAGCTGCTTATGAAAGTGAGAAAATAGTGATTTACATGTTACACTTTAAAAGCTTCATCAAAGCTGTAATAATTTTGTTGGATAAACAATATGATTCTTGAGATTAATAAGAATTTCTAAATATGAACAATATGTACCCTGAGGAGAATATTATCTAACAAGGAACTGATAAATTATGTTGGGCAAATAATCTGCATACTAAAATGTGTGTAATGGAGACAGGAAATTAAATATTGAAATGTGTAAATAATACACAGTTTGGTGTGTTGGGTTTTTTTTCCCCCCTTAGCTGGGTTAAAGCCCAGCTTCAAAATTATAGATGTCCCAGTGCATGTTCTGGTCATTCACACAAGAAAAGAAATCAACAGAACAGAGGTGTGTCTCAGATTCAGGTTCACACTGGGCAGGAAATCGCTAAGTTTTTGATGAGCTACAATTGAAATAAATACTTGGGAAAGATTGGGGGAAATAGCCATGGAATTTTTTTTCCAGGCTTCCAAAAATTACATTTAGGGATTTTTTTTTCCCAAGTGGTAACCATTTTGAAAACTGGATAAAATGCTGCTGGTTCAAAAGACTAGGTTGATACGCAGTGCAGTGGAAATGCCACGGAGATGAAATTCATCTCGGCGAATTTATATGGGACTTGGATCCTTTAGCTGGGCCCTTGCTGAAAATTTCTTCAAAAGGCCATCTCACCACCCATTCCTGGTAGATCTCTTGGGAAGCCTTCACTAGAGTCAAACATGTGGGTGGCAAAACCCATCAGGCACTATTTCTGGGAAGAGAGAAACTGAACATCTTCTCAGGTCTGCACAGGGGGCTATGCAAATACAGAGAGGTGCCATAAGATGGGGCAGCAAAATCTTCCTAAAAGATTGGTTTGTAAAGGAGCAATAAATGTTAGCCAGGCAAAGATCACGTAAGTGCCCTCCAAACAGAGGGAACAATGTAAGCAAGAATGTGTAGGGATGAGACATTTTTGCCAAAACATGAGTAGGAGGTGGAAAATTTTTAGAAACAAGACTACAGGAGAAATCAGGGCCAAATTATTCACACTTACCATGCTAAGAATTTCAGATTTTTAACCTGAAGGCAATAAAGAACAAGCTGGACAAAGATATGAGTAATACTGTCCACACACATAATTAACAAGTGATTGGTATCCTGAATATATAAAGAACATTTACAAATCAATAAGAAGACAATCCAAGGGTGCCTGGGTGGCTCAGCTGGTTAAGCATCTGCCTTCGGGTCAGGTCACGATCCCAGTGGTCCTGGGATTAAACCCCGCATCAGGCTCCCTACTCAATTGGGAGTCTGCTTCTCCCTCTGCCCTTATCCCACTTGTGCTTTCTCTGGCTCTCTCTCTCAAATAAATAAATAAATATCTTTTTTTAAAAAATCAAATAAAAAATATGATAATGAAAAATAAATTAAATAAAGATAAATAATAAAGACAATCCAGTTGAAAACTGGACAAATATTATAGACAGGTAGTTTCCAGAACACAAAGCCTAAATGACCACAAAACCATTTAAAAAGATGATTAGTTGTAGTAGGAATTAGAAAAGTGGAGATTAAAACACAATGAGGTACCATTTTTTAACCCATCAGATGTAAAAATCTGAGAATACCAAGTACAATGGACATATGGATCAACCAGAACTGTCATACACTGTTAAGAGTGACATGGTTCAATTAGAGAGAAATTTGGCAATCATCAGTAAAAGTTCAGGATACCAACACCCTTTGACTCAACAATCCTTCTCTTTGTAATATACCTTAGAAATAAGTCTCGCATGTCTATAAACGTACGTGTGTAAGAAACTTTATAGGAGTGTTATTTATATTTTTTAAATATTTGAAATATATACATATTGAAATATTGAAATATCTATTTCAAATATTTAGATTTGAAAAAGTATGAATAAACTCAACGTCTATCAAAAGGAAGTAACTCCAAGCATGACATATTCAGAGTGAAATATTAAATTGCATGGAAAATGAACTAGGACCGCACATCAAAGATCAGTCTCCTACGTACAATATTGAGCAAAGAAAAAGCAAGAGCTGCAGAAATATATAAACCTTATCATGTGAGTTGTATGCCAGCTTAAAATATGGCACATAATAACCTATTTTGCCTGGAGACACATAACTATGTAGTGAAATGTAAAGAAAGCCATGGGAATTGGGAAGGATAATTGCCACACTTAAGAGAAGGGTACCTTAGTGGGCAGTGGCAAAGATCCTGACACTGTCTGCTTATTATACTGGAAACAATTTCCTCCAAAGCAGGGTAGTAGGGATAGGAGCATGTGTTACAGTGTTCTTTGTACATTTGTATATGTTCAGAATACCTCAAAGGAGAATTTCAAAAATGAAAAAGAGAGAGAGCTCATTTGGATAGCTGGAAGGAAAGTGGAAGGGGTTGGAGGCCAGCAGGAAGGGGAGGCAAGAAGCAGTGACCAGCATCTACCTGCAGAGAAAGGTGCCTTTCAAAGAAATGACACAAACTGCATTCTCCCAGGAGGACTGGACAAGACAAGGACTTCACCTGGACCTGAATCTCAGAACTGACTGCCAGAACCTTATATCCCAAAATATCCACAAATGGGCAAATACACTGAAAGCTGGAGAACTCAACACAACTCCATTCTAATTCAAAAGTAATACCAACTTCCCTGCAGGGGGAAAATAAAGCTAATTTAACCTTCCAACCCCAGCTCCATATTTATTATGTGTTGATAATAACATAGGGGATGTTGTAAGGATTAATAAATTCATTTCTCAAGCTTCGTAGATAAAAATGCGCTCCATAAGTATTTTAAGAACTATGAAATGGCTTGTTTATTCCAGTGTCCCATTCAGCCATTCCTTAAACCTTATCTCCCACTTCTGCGTTCTGAGATGAATATGGGGTCTTTGAAATGACTGCTCCTAACCTTTGGGGATTATGCACTTTAAGCGCTGGTTCACAATGAGTATGTGACCAGATATATGTCACATAGGGGAAAGTCAAAAATATAATCCCTAAGAGGTTAATGACATAAATTGTATTTGTAGTTTCAATTTGCTGCAATAATTCTGAAGACTTTAGAATAAGTGACTTTGGCCTTAGCACCCAATGTCTGCCAATACAAAGACATCCTGATTGGGGGGTCTACCAGGAATAAGCTAGGGTTTGGGCTGGAAAGCAGCACATTTCATCATAAAATTCAATGGAAATAGAGATGATTCTCTTTATGAAAATAATTGAAGAAGGTTCTTTGAGTAGTTTTCCTAGAAGCAGGTCATGGATTATATCAATTCACCCAAACTCCCTTGCGTAGCCCCCTTTCAGAAAAAGCACATACTTGAATAAGACTGACTCTCTTTCTTTAAAAAAAAATTTTTTTAAGATTTTATTTATTTATTTGACACAGAGAGACAGAGATCACAAGCAGGCAGAGCAGCAGGCAGAGAGAGAGGGAGAAGCAGGCTCCCCGCTGAGCAGAGAGCCCAATGCGGGGCTCGATCCCAGGACCCTGAGATCATGACCTGAGCTGAAGGCAGAGGCTTAACCCACTGAGCCACCCAGGCGTCCCCAAGACTGACTCTCTTTCAAGGGACAGTAGCACTCATGGCCTAGCAACAAAGTCATGAGCGCCATATGAGGCGCACACGTCTCTTGATCTTTGCCTTGTTATTTCCCTAGTTGAACAAGTAATTCTGGCCATTTTGTGATAATTCCACATATATCCACTTATTCCACAATTATGTACCAAAGGTATGTCTTTCACACCTTTCCTTGACCAGCTGCATTAAAGTCAGTGGTTGGGTAACATCCCACACTCAAGTTGTGGGTCAGCATTTCCCAACTTGTATTCTACGATGTTAACAGGTCATTGTTTGCCAATCACCATGTCTTCTTCCAGGAAAATCACAGGTCATACTGGCATTTCCAGTTCAGGAAAAGTTGCCAACTAGATTAACTCTGGTAATCTAATGTCTCTCAAATTCATCAGGCCATGGGCACCTGTCACCATCTCCTAACACACTGGAATCACTCAGAACAGGGTTCAGTAAACACGGTTCTCCATATGCATCCTGTGGCCTCATTACTAGCATGAGAAGCCACATAGACAGTGACCCCTTATTTCATCGAATGATGTGACAGGCAGCTTCTAAGATGGATTCCAATGTTCCACGTCTCCTGGAATTCATGACCTTGCATGATCCCCTCCTTCTGAGTATGGATGGGACTTGTGACTCATTTCTAACCAAAGGATGACAGGATGTCACCTCTGGTATTAGTCACAGATGTGACCTCTGTCTTCTCTACAGACTGTCGCTCTTGCTGGCTCGGATGAAGCGAGCTGCCCCGTAGGAGAGGCCCACAGGGCAAGAAACTGAGAGCTGATTCCTTCCCATAGCCCTCAAGAAATGAAGTCCTGCCCATAATCACGTGTGCTTTGAAGTCAACCCTTCCCTAGTACAACCTTCAGATGAGACATTAGCCTTGGCCAACACCTCAACTTCAGCCTGGTGAGGGGCCCTGAAGCAAAGGGTCCCGCTAAGCCATGCCTGGATTCCTTACCCGTAGAAACCGTGAGATAATAAATGTGTGTTATATTAAGCCTCTAAGTTTTTGATAATTTGTTATACAGCAACACCAGCTAATTAAATTAATTAATTATCTTTTATGCACCAGTGCTGGGCATGGAGATCTATAATGTCATATACTAATAGTACAGCTAACACTTATACAGCCCTTTCCACGTGGAGACACTGAACATTCAAAGCATGTTACTATATATTTTCTCATTTAAACCTCCCAAGAACCCCTAGGACCTCTCCCTGTGCACATTTTATAAGGTGAGCAAACGGAGGCCAGGAGAAACTGAGTTGACTGCCCAGCATCTCATTTCTGGGCCTTGGTAAGGCCGGACAATGAACCTCCCTCTTAATTGTGATGCTATAATAACACTAACATATGCAAAATGTGGACTGTGATGAGTTCCACGAGTCAAAGTTATGGGGTATTGAAGGAGGCAATAACGGGGGATTTAACCCAACCAGGCAGTGAGAGACACCTGAGTTGAAATTTGAACAATGAGCAGTAAGAGTTTACTAGAGAAAGGCAGGAAGTCCGGCGAGCAAGAATAGCAAAGACCATGGCCCTGTGGCAGGCAGAAACCACCCGAGGCAGAGGGAATGAAGAAAGGCAGACACTGGGAGTAGGGCTGAGGCTCTGGGAGAGATTAGATCCGAGGCATAGGACAGCATACGGTGTTGTGGACCATATTAAGGAGCTGTGACTTCATCTTAAGAGCAATGAATGGAATGCCACCAGAGGTATTCCACAGGGCTGAGAGGGAGGAGAACACTCACAGGAGCACAGCTGCATTGGAGACTACCACCACAGATTCGAAAAGAGAACAGATTGAAAGATGCATGGATAGATGTCTGACGCTATTAGGTCTGTTCAGGCAGGAGACAATGGCGGTGGCCTGGACCAAGGAGGAGGTGGTGGGGAAGAGAAGCGGGCACCACCAGGAGATGTTTAGGAGAGGAAAATCAACAGAGCTTGGATAAGGGGAAGTGAGGGAGAGTTCAAAGACAGATGACTCATAGGTTTCAGCTGCTCAGAACTTGAATTTTATATAACACACACCAATTGCAGGCTGATGGTTACATGATTTCCAAAGTCAAAGTCAGCGCTCAGGAAAGTTGGCCCCTGGAGTCAGGTTTGTGGTTTCCCCATATATCACAACATAAAACATAGAAAACGTGCTGCGGAAGGTTAGGGGTTGCAAAACATCCCTCAAAGGCACCTAGGGGCTTTGACTGAGGACTTCAGTCACTCATTTAAAAATCAAACAGCTTTGGTTTTAGAAAACAGATTTTTTTTTTAATGAATGGGCTAATATAGTGTTGCTCCAGGCATCATTTCAAACACTCTCTGCAGAAATATTTCCAAGTCTCAGTTTGCATCACCAAACTACAGCACCAAAGGGACCTGCCCTGTCTGCTCCAACACATGAGTTGCGCATAATTCCACAAACCTCACTCCTTCCTTCCACAGTGGCCCAGGGCTCCTGTGTATCCCCGACCCCAAGCCCCACCCTGGCATCCAGTTGACAGGACATTCCTGAATGTCACTTGGAAAGGTGCCCAGAGTCCACCATGTAAATATGAAACCAAGTCTCTTTCATTCTGAAGACGGTAATGGCACAGCTCTAGCACAAAACATGCTATCTTGTTGTCTAGTTGTCCCCAGATAACTAAGCCACCTTCGAAGCCAGACAAAAAGATCCACAATCCAAGCCAATGGCAGACCAAGGTAGCATGGTCTTCTAGAGGCTTATGGCTAGTCCAGAGCTTTTTCTCCAGCTCCCATTTAGTTTTTGCTGGCCTCGATTTCCTTATCTATACAATGGGTATAATCATAGTTACCCATAAAGTTGCTGTGAGTGTTGAAGGGAGTGGTACCCAAATGTTTCACACACCGCCTGAATAGAGTATGTTCTTTATAAATGCTCATGATTATGATTATTCCCTGTCTGGTGATATTCAGAAAAGGAGTGAGAATATGGAAGGTAGAGAAAAGACAGCCCTTGGCTAAAAGAGCTTCACATCCAGGGGAAGAAACTGAGTAAAAATGAAAGCGTGTAAGAGGGGCATCAGCAAAGATATCCTGCCATGTCCTTGACCACTCACGTCCCTTGACCCTCCCAATGTTCTTGCTGTTCTGATCCTAGAGAGAGGCTCCCTGGGGAGCTCTGGCACAAATTTGCAGAAATAAATTTGAGGAACACAGATCTGGTGGAAACAAAAACAAAAAAACAACACAAAACAAAAAAACACCAGGTAACAAATCCAGAGGCCTTTGCCTAAGAATGTAATAAAGCAAATCACTACACTTGTCTGTCTCAGGTCCCCTTCCACAAATGAAAGGAGCCACAGTCTGATTTATACACAAAGGTACACCTGCACTTAGGAGATGATCGGAGGAGATGCTAAAGGAACAGACCCCTGTAGAGCAAAAGCAAGGAATCTGGTGTGTACAAGGCACCTAAGCTCAGAATGCAACTGATGCTGAACAGAATGCAAGATGAATCCCAGCAAGATCCAAGCTTGGGGGCCCAAAAAAATGCTTCCTCTTTAGGTGGGACAATGACTAGCAGTTTTAGAGCTCAATAGGGCAAAGCAGAATACAGTAAACTGAGAAAGGTTGTAGGAGAGATGATCCCATTGCAAGATTCCAGAGCTATGAGAGAACTGTCCAAGGAAAGCATCATAAAGGACAGAAAATGAGCACTGGGTGGAGAAAGATGATCAAACGGAAAGTAAAGGTTGTTGCGGGAGAAAAACAAACCAAGCGATGATCCAGAGGAGGGAATAAACAGCGCATATTGGGAGGAAAGTGAAGTACATGAAAAATGAGCATATAGCTTTGAAGAAGCATCATCTTTGAAACCATCATCTAACGTCTTCTCGTTTCATTGCTTAATTTCAAAACAGGTATTAGTTGGCATCGGGGAGAACTGAGACCAAAAGAGCTGCATCTCCCAAACAAAGCCAACCTGCAGAGTAGAAACACAGGTCTCGAACCCAGACCTTCAGTTTCCTATTTTTACACTTATCCTAGACATTCAGGTCTCTGGCTCAATGAGGAAAACGTGAAAAAGTCTGATCTCTTTCACTTCTTCGATGAATGGGAAAAAGGCATCCCAAAACGCAGGCAACTGCGGTTCAACCGAAGACTGAATCCACCATTATTGAGAGACTAGGACTCTCCTGATAATCCTGCATGTGCATGGATATAAGCTAGCTTTGAATGCATGTCTTCTGACTTGAAGAATAGTTCAGAATGTTGAAGGCTGCTCCATCCAGCGTCTATCATGTGCTCGTCCTCTGAGTCTCCGGTTCCGGGGAACATTACCAAATATTTGCACGTCACTCCCCACTGTGAACGTTGCCAGACTTTTCAAATGCATGACACTCCTACTCCTTCCTACAGAAGGCAACGTGTTTCTCAGGCTGTACCTGTATGTCAGGATTCTTTGATACTGGAAGCATGAACTTTCAAGATGCTTTATCCATAAATTTGGGAGGTAGTTGTTCAAGGTGAGGCTCAGGATTTTGTGGATTCCGTGAACGACAGAAAGTCAATCCCTATCAGTGAATTTCTACTTCAAATCAGCAACGTACCATAAAAGCTGAAAAAAACTGTTCTGGCTTTAGCTGGCCGGTGCGCCCAGGTGGTACCCAATCTCTGGACAGACTGCAAAACCAAATGCATCCCACCACCGTAAAACCACTGGCAGCTGGTTTTAATTGAAAGCTCTACACGGAGCGCGGAGAGATCCGGGAAACACAAGTGCATTAGTGGGAAAGGCGGCTGCGACCTCCGTCTGAGGGCTTCGCACACAACGTCATTTAGGATCCTCTTCCCCCAAGTGCCTTAGAAATGGGTGGAAATTATGCAGGCTGGGCCATGTTGCAGCCTCATCAAAAATAGACTTGTACATTTTTCCCCCTGAGGTCACGTGTTAGGTCACCCAACACAAGGAACAATACGTGAAGCCATCCAAAGTGTCGATTCGCCCCATTTGTATGTGGTCCGTGATGGATGGATGAGCAGAGATTAAACGAGACCCCTTTCTCCGAGGCTAACGTAAGTTACAGTTCCACTTACATGTCAAGCCTAAGCATAATATTAACATATACATTGATCTGGCGTTTTTAGAAGGGTAAAAAAGGGTTTCTAATCATATGGCACCGCATACAAAATTTATCTAAGTAAATAATTATTTTTAAACCCAAGATTTAGGCAGCTTTAGCATTCCACATTATGCTAATGCTTGACAATTACTAAGTGTGGGTATCAGCCAGTGGGTTTTTTTTTTTTTTAAAGTTTAATTTAAAGCAATTTGACACGGAAAGGTTATTACTTTAGTTGCCAATAAAAGCTGTACTTTTAACATAAGTGTACAGTAGGCCCTAGGGTATGTGACTATTATCTTTCCCGCAATCATGTGGTGTTCTACATAAATGTTAAAAAAAAAACTTAGAAATATCAGAAGTACTAACTTAGATACAATATGAAAGTTGAATAGAGAGAGAACACGGAAAACCCGATTATTTTAGGCACAACATGGGTTGAGGTTTCCTCCTAGAGGTTATATTGGGAACAGCACCAGCTGGCTTTGAATAAATTAATTCAAACTATATCTTAAAAACACACACTTAGCAACCAGAATATCGATTTTATGAACATTCTGTCTTGAGATGCAGTTGTTCAATTTCACAAGCTAAATGCCATTAACAGTAAGAGCAAGTCTCTGAACCAATTAACCTATTTTCTGGAGTTGCTGTGCTACCAAAATAAAAAGAACATTTCTCAGATGGTATTTGCCATCCTAAGCTTTCATATGTCCCCGAGAAAAGAAAATAATTTATTGCCAGTAATTGGGTAATCTAAACTTTTCTCCCTTCCCTTGATCTTTTAGGAAGACAAGACTTGAGCAAAACAAAACAAAATAATAATATTTTGTTCTTAAAAAGACAGAAGGCAGCCCTACGCCAGCTCACCCCCCTTCACCTTTTTACATTTATCTCTGAGGTGTTCATATTTAACTAATGGGGGGAAGTCAAGGAAAAAGAGGCTAGAAAAAAATTTAATCAATAGCTCCTGTCAATTTTTCATTATTATGGGATACTCCCTTCCTACCATAGGAAATCACTCAACAAAAGTAAGGCCAGCAAAGACAGGGACATCCACCCAGCCATCTGCTTAATAGGAACATTTAATCCATCAACGGTGCCCAAGTGGGGCCTCGAGGGAGATACAGGGCTGAGGAAAATGGAGTCCCACACTCTGCCCATGAAGATTGACCCATGGGAGTAAAAGGTGCACCTGACCATCACCTCATCATCCCTCAAAATAACCCGAAGGGATAGGTGGTATTCTCCCCCTGCCCCCAAATAGGTTCCACAACCCTGGGATCAAGACCCTGACATCATAAACCTGAGCAGAGATCAAGATTCAGACACTCAACGGACGGAGCCACCCAGGTGCCCCAAGGGGTAGGTGGTGTTCTTACTGGCATTTCCCATAGGAGCAAGCCAAGGTCCCAGAGTTACTGGTGGTTGGTCGAACTCAGAGCCCCACTGCAGCCTGTCTGCTTGACCTTGGACAACGAAGCAGCTGGAAACACACGCTTTCTGCGTTTGAATCTTTTTTTTTTTAAATTTCTGCGTTTGAATCTTAACTTCATCATTCCCCAGCTGAAAAACCTCCGCGAAATTACAGTGCCTCTGTTTGACTCAGTCTCCCTCTCCATAAGTTGGGGATGATAAATGCACCTATGTCAGAAAGCTGTGACAGTGCGGTGTTGTGTACGAAGCCCTGAGAACCTGACCACAGAGTGTACGTGGATTAATAAACGCCAATTCGCTTCGTATGACTGCTTTTTGCCACATACCTATCAGCTCTCTTTAAAGGTCTTTGTTTCCAGTCTCTTCGAGAGACTCCCAAATAAAGGAGCCTTCCAGGAACAAGGCTGGACTAGAACCCAGTTACAGAAAGCGTACGTTCTCAAAGAAACCTTGACAGCAAGCAGTTTGTTTTTTTCAAGCATCCTCTTTTATTGTCCCACTTCAGTGCAGAGGAGACCTAATTTTAAATTTAGCAACTTCTATTTTGACTCTTTCTCAGCGGCCTCGAGGGTCTGCCTGTCTTTTTCCCTGAGGCACAAACTTGGATCTCGCCAGGTTTGTAAGTGAAAACAAGCGTCTGGCTAGGGAAGGTTCCTGCTTGCCCCACCCAGAACCGACCTACAGGTCTCTATCAGCAATAACCGTCCCCTGAAATCTGAAGGGATTACTTTATTTCCCCAGCATCTCTACTCCATTGGACAGCAAGAATCCTATGCCACGAAGTTGTTTGCAGACTTGTGAATACAAAACTACTATGGGCCCTTGGAATCGTTTGGCATCTAGTCCATGAATAGAACCTTTGGATATTCACAATGAAACTACTGTAGAGATTATCATCACCCACAGTTTCAAAAAAGAGGAAACTGAGGCTCATCAGTTAAACCACAATGACCCAACTAGACCAAGGACACATCACATCTGTGGTCTGACCTTCTCCACAGAGCCTCCCAAATTTAACAGAGAAGAGGCAATCTATACGTGAGACTTTCTCTCGTTTTGATCTGCACTAAGCCTTGCCTCCCACCCTAGTTATGGTCTTACTTCCCTTTCAGACATACTGTGGCAAACATCTGTTATATTTGCCTTCCTCCCCCTGATTGTAACCTTATCACAGTGTTCCTTTGAAAGCTTCCCTTATCAGTTCTTAGTCCATAGGGCTTACTTAGCAGGACTCACCTGCCCCCAAGATTGGGTGTGAGCACCGGGATTGATCAATCAGAGCACTTATTAACCTGACCAAAGAGACATGTTCAGGGACTGGCAGGCAACCCGAGCCCGACTCCTGTTTGATGTCCACTGGAAGCACTGAAAAGGAGGAACTGTCCTTATCATGGGATTGCTCCCATTCTAGACTACAAGCCTAGAGCATTTAGAGAACCTAAGGGAAGAGAACCTACCTGAAAATTAAGCCATCACAGAAAGGAAAGCAGATGGAAAGTAGAGAAGAAAGCAAATTTTTCTATCAACATTCAAGTGCCTGGATTCAGCCATGCCTGAAGCAATGCTATCTCCTAGATTTATTCAGTTATATAAGTCAATTTACATTTTAATTTATATCAAAGTGGGTTGTGTTTCTTGGCTTTCTCTGTAATATACTCATCAACAAATGCCTACATCTGTAAACATGCTGCCCTCCTTCTGAGTTATGACCTTAGTGTGTGCCTGTTATAGACAGTGAGGGTCTAGAGAAATGAAGTGCCTGTGATTCTTTTTTGATCACTCCTGGCACATTTCTCCAGGTCCTTAGGGAATATAGATGATAAATAACAAAGATGATGCCTTGCCCAGCCCAGTCCATATCTTAAATAGGAAAGCCACCTTTCTCTTCTCTCCCATGCTTAAATGAGTGGGAAAATAACTCAGGTGTCATTTCTGCTAACAAGAACATCAGTAGGTTCTGTGTAGAAGAGACCCACAAGACTACTGAGTCTATCAGGGCACCACTTCTCAAATTGGGGGTCTATTTTGTGCCTATGGGTACATTCAGAGAAAAGGGTCTTAGGTGAAGATCTCTAGGATGGCAGAAATATGCTTCCAAATTGCATTGCACTGGCTGCTTCTCCTATAACATACACTTGGCATCTACTGGGAAATTTTCTAAGATCATTTCCCATCAAATTAAATAAACTAATATTTGTCTGCAGATATGATTCTCGGCTGGGAATTGGTCACCCTGGACAACAACTTATGGTCCAAAGTTAGCAAGCCAAGGTCAGCGGCTGAGAAATTACGCTTGACCAACTTGGCCAAAGTAAGGGACTATCTACCAGTGGCCACTAGGAACAATTCTAAGAAACAGAATATGGCAGAGATCTAAGCAAGAAAATTTCAGTGTAGGAAATTGTCTTCCAAAAGAAAGGCTTAAAGCCAATTAAGGATGGCCTAAGGCCCAGAAATGTAATCTCTTGGGCTCAGAGAAAGTGGAAGTATGGTGTATGGACTTCTCACACAGCTATGACCTTGAATTCAAGCTCAACCATGAGCTCTGTAACCTTGGGCAAGTTACTTGATCTTTTCTAAGCCTCAATTTTCCTCCTTATATAAATGTGACTAATAAAGACCTGTGGGATTGTCATGGGGATGACATGAACGAGCCCCTAAATGTGTAAAACATGGAGGACATTGCTTTGCATGCAGGAGGTGCTCAACGAACATGAACTCTGACACCAGAACTAATTATAATCATCACAAGAACCAATTATATGGAAGGGCCTCTCAAACAAGGATGTTTGAAAGAACTCAAGAACAACATAGTCCAGGACTTGGGAGCCTAAATTTATAGAATTATAAGAAGCTGTTTCAAGAAAGGACAGAAAAATCTCATCAGGCCTTAGAAAACTTCCAACCAAAACCGACTTCAGGCTGGAAGTCTGAGCTTCTTTTTCTAGCACCCAACCCAGACAGAGATGAATGTGGCAAAAGAAACCAGGGCAGGGTACCCAGGAGGCCTGATCAACCAAGTCAATAGGTAGCAAGACCCCAACTATGCTAGGATAAGATTCTGGGCAGGACAAGTTCTGTTCCCTGACTTTGTATGATTTCTTTCACTTCAGTTTCTGGGTAACAGATACTTTTGAAAACACTCATTTGTCTTGGGTTAAATAAGGGAAAAGAATTTTCACACTGGAAGCATAAGATAAAGGGATTGGTGCACCCCCAGAGAACAGCCATGAGTCCACAGAATAGAACCGTCAAGTATAACCACAACATATGGAGATGTGAGAAGAAGGAAAGCCGTGGCCCCAGAGATAGTTTCATGAGGAGATTCTCTTTGTCAGTATGAAAGTTTGCTTCCCTCATTGTTTTTCTTAGTGATAACAAACTGACCTCTTGTTGAACTGACCTACTACATCCCATAACAATCTCTTGGAAGGTTTTTTGGAAATAATAGAACTGCCATGATAAATGCTTACTTGAAAAGTGATGCTTTTAAGAAACCTTGAGTCAATTCTTAGACATTCATAAACAACCTAGAGCTCAGAATGTTGTTTTATCCCTTAAACGGAAGGCCTGGAGCTGTAGACCATGTCTGTGGTTTCACGAGGTGACCGGTTTATGACTTCTTTAAAAGACTATCTCAGTTCAGTGTTAGAGAACTTGTCCCATTGCTATGCTAGTCATATTAGTCCTTCCCTTATTTGGGGGAACTAGATTGAGAAGTTAACAGTAACTGTGTTATGACTTTGAAGGGAGCTGAGACAACATCATTCCTTGGGCTTAAATTGGGACCCTTAACAATGAACCTGTTATGCTTGTTAAAATTTTAACAATGAGCACTTTACTCTTCAAAATTAAGAAGCAATGTGGAATTTACTTAGAGAATTTGGGAAGGGAAGGGCTCATGAGTAGCTCAGTCCGTTAACCACCTGACACTTGATCTCGTAGTTGGAAAGGGTACCTACTCCAAGGTTTGATTCGAGAGGCATCTGAAGCCATGCCCCCTCCAAATATGAGCTCTTGATCTCTTTCATTGGCCATGGTAACTAACCTTCTTCCCTCACTGACTCCTTCCCAGACATCACTCCCCCCATTCAACCCATTCTTGAGGTATGACATTCTATTCTCAAGCACATGCTATGATAATGCACACGTTTTATCCAGAAGGGATTAATTTGTAACCCATTGCTACAGATTCATTAATTTATCAATGTCATCACTTGGTTAACCCTGCAATGGTTCCATTTCCATCTGTGAACCGGAGATAATAATTGTTCTTACATCATAGAAGTGTGTGTAGATTTAATAAAACAATTCATGTGATGCATTTAGGACTCAGTAAGTGCCCAGTAGATGTTAGCTCATTTTATAGTTGTTGCTATTGTTCGTAAGTGATAAGCAGCAAGTCTCACAGTTGGGGATATAGAATTGCAAAATACAGAAGTAACAAGGGAAGTTCTGTCATGCAGGCAGGGAGCTGCCTAGTTAAGCAGCACAGCACAGGGGACATGGACCAGGGGAAGTGGGGACAGACATGCAGGCAGTGAGCATTGTACCCCTCTTCTATTACCATACTTCTGAACAAATCTAACTTCTTTGATCCAAATATATTCTCTGAGAAAGAAGGAAAGAAAATAATCTCTTCAAGTTTCATTAAATGGTTCACAGGTCACTTTTTTTTATTCCATTCTAAGTAGAACCTGGCTACATGATTTAAATGCTGCTAATGAAAGATTTTCTCAGCTCTGTTAATTAGTGTCAATTGCAATTGTGGTTTCTGTTTCAAATCCATTCTTGTTCTCCACTTTACCCTTACATGATTCTAGAAAAGGCTGCAGCAGGCAAGAGGTAACCCCTAATGAATCATGTCTAAGCAAAATGGTTGGGGTGAATTCCTGAGAGCCCCACTGAAACCTGTTTATCGATCCCATACTGAGGAGCCCCACAAAAAGTGAGAAGGAGGCATATAACAAACAAGCCAATGGAGACATATCAAGGTGAAAATGTGTGATGGGAACAGAAATACACTTCAAGAGCATGTGCTGGTGTATCGCCTAGGAAAAATGAAGCTCTGTGGTTGGGATTCCAGGTATGTGTAGATTATTGAAATGGCCAAACAATAGAAAAGATACCTATAGGTGTGTATTTCATCTCCATTCATTCATTCATTCATTTCATTCATTCAATCAATAGATTGACCTATCCTACTTGGGGTGTAGCTTACAATTTCACTGGAAAGATATCAAAATTAATTATACAAAAGGATGGGTGGATGGATGGATGGATGGTTGTATAGGTAAGTAGTAGATATTGGGTGATAAATACAAGAAGTTTAAGTAAAGATAAGATGAACATTCCTAATAGGACTGATTTATTCAGGGAAGAGAGGTTATATTCCAAATGACATGCAGAACCAACATCTGAGTGGTTTGCAGAATTTAGCCAGGTTAGGTTTGGGGGAAGGAGAGCAAGAACTATCCTAGTCTGCACCGCTTCCAAGCACCTGTCTTCCATGGTGCCCACAACACCAAAAAGCAGTCAAGGAAACCCAGCAGTTGTGGGAAAACAGCTCATCATCCAAGGTCCTGCTGCAGTCTTTGGAGGTGAGGCGTGGCTAGATTTGGCGGAATGAGGTGGGGCTGGAGAACGTCAGCCCTTCCCTCCATGGAGAGAAGCCACGGCTGTAGGCAACATAAAATCTGCGGACAAGAATGGCTTTCTAGAGTTCTCAGCTTAAACAAGAAGAGAAATGACCCACAGCACTTGCTGTAAAGACAGGGAGCGGACATGCAGACTTGAAGCTTTGTAATAATGGTATCCCTCCGCAAGTATTAGAGTTACGGTCACCTGTGGCTTTGGAATGAAATCCAAATAGCAAATAATGAAAGCCTTTCAAGACAACCAGTTCTGCAAATGCTTGGAATCCTGAGCTCTTTGGTAAAAGAGAATTCTTCTTCCTATAAGCCACGTGCCTCTGAGTAATTCCATAGATCAACAAAAGCCTTCAGGGCCCTAGACTTGCCAATAGTCAAGGGGAGAGAGATGATTATGTCAGCTCCTTGGGGCTATATTGCTCATTTCATTCAGCAGCCAATTCTTGGTTTTGGCTCAGGTCAGACATCAGGGTCCTGGGATCGAGCCCAGTGCCAGGCTCTGTGCTCTACAGGGCGTCTGCTTGAGGATTCTCTCTCTCTCTCTCCCCTTCTGCTCCTCTTTCCTCTCTCTCTCTCTCTCTCAAATGAATAAATAAATCTTTTTAAAAAATTATTATTTCATCTCCCTTTGGGTATTCACTTGGCCAGCTGCTTTACACATCAAGAGTTAATACCCAAACACACAGACTGTCACTGTCTAGATTTGAATCTTAGCTCTAACACTTGGCAGCCAATGTGATCTTGAGCAAGAGAGCAAACCTCTTTACCTCAGTTTCCGCACCTGAGAAATGGAGGCAGCCACAGTGCCTACCTCATAGGGATGTTAGGGACTGGAAATGATATACCGCAAAGTCAGCACCAAGAGATGCTAGGGCAAAGTCTGCCCTTAAGAGGGAGATGGCTGATCCTTCCCACACCCCATGGAAGGCTGTGTTTAACAGATAAGGTTCAGAGAAAATAAGAAAACTGCCCAAGAACGCACAGCTCAGGAAGCAGCAGAGCTGGGATTCAAACACAGGTTTGCCTTGCTCTGCATTTTTCCCACTGACTCTACAGTTTGCTGTAAGCACTTTGTGTGTGTGAAGGCATGAAAAGGCAGAAACCAAGGTGGTTCAAGGGCCTGTTTTCTTTTTTATTTTTTTTAAGATTTTATTTATTTATTTGACAGACAGAGATCACAAGTAGGCAGAGAGGCAGGCAGAGAGAGAGGAAGAAGCAGACTCCCTGCTGAGCAGAGAGCCCGATGCCGGGCTCGATTCCAGGACTCTGGGATCGTGACCTGAGCCAAAGGCAGATGCTTTAACTCACTGAGCCACCCAGGCGCCCCAAGGGCCTGTTTTCTTAAGAGTGAACAGCAAGGATTCCCTCCCCCCCACCCAAAAGCACCTTACCTGGCAACTTGCTGGTCTTGGGCATATGCACATATGTAATATGTATAAAATAAGGTATTTTATTTAAACACCAGTAAGTATCATTTTTGCACAGATGCTCCTTACCCCTCGCCAGATAAATAGTCTTAAAGACACTGGACCTTTTTTTTCAACCATTACTAATCACAACTCTATTGAAATGTTTGTTATGTAATTATTTGTTTAGACTCCATTTCTTCCAGGAGAATGTAAGCTTCACGAGAGCAGGAAGCAGGTACCTCTTTAGTAACCTATCAGCCTTAGATCCCATGGTTGGCCTGTAATAGAAGTGCAATAAATGCTTGATGCATGGGGCGCCTGTGTGGCTCAGTCAGTTAAGCGTCTGCGTTTGGCTGGGGTCGTGATCCCAGGGTCCTGGGATCGAGCCCTGCATCAGGCTCTCTGCTCGGCGAGGAGCCTGCTTCTACCTCTCCCACTACCCCTGTCTGTGTTTCCTCTCTTGCTGTGTCTTGCTCTGTCAAATAAATAAATAAAATCTTTAAAAAAAAATACGTGTTTGATGAATGAATGGACTTTGGGGTCAGGAATGAAGTCATTAGGGGCCATGGCTACAAAGGTGGGTGGGTCCTGGAGAGGAGCATACTGGCTATAAAATATCTTAGCAGTGGAAGCAAAAAGGCCATGAAGTCAAAAGTTAAGTCACATGGTTTTTTTTTTTCTACTATCGAAATAAATTGACACCAAGTATTTACTAACTGCCACTTCTCTATTAGGCATAAGGGAATTTGAATGTTTGTGTGTGTTTTAGTGAGGGATATTTATTTTGATATTGTTTTGTGAATACCAAACCCATAACTTAATAGACTGAAGTTGTCTGCCCAGAAAGTTAAATTACCTCAATCCCCTGGAAAGAATACAAGTGTCAACATGTTCCGATTTCAGAGTTCAGAATTCTAATTTAATTCTCAGTACACTTTTAAATTAAATTTTAAGCATCTTTATGTGTTTTAAAGAGTTTTAAATTCAATTTTAAACAAGCGTTCATCACATTGTTCTCATTTAAACCAGGGTGGGTCTCCTAATACCCACCTGCCTTGTGCACTCTGGCCCTCCACACCACACCACGACGCGGCCTCTCAGGGAGGCTCTTAGGACCCAGCTAGGGTTCTAAGGAACCCAGTTTGAAAACATAGCCGACATTACCACAGATGATACCTTCCAATACCAGCTACCTGCACCTGTGCTGAGATTTCAGGGAACTGAAATCTCCCAGACACTCCCAGCATTATAACCTCACAGCAGAACAATGAGGTGAACTCATGTCCCTTTGACTCAACCCATGAAGCCATCTGAGTGTCCCCTTCATCATCTCAGCTATAATCCTTACCTGAAATTCATTCTTCTCACAATTTGAAGGTACCTGAAGTAAATAATTTGTGGTGCACATTTGCAATTTCAGATCTCGCATCGTCTCTATATTTTTTCACACAAGTTCTAATTTCAAGGAAAAGACACATGAATACACATTTGCACTGTGTGGAAAAGTACAGGATTTTTCCAGCTCAAACGAGAGAAGCTCCTGGCCTCATGGGACGAATGCTCGTGAATTTCTTTAAGTGACTTCCTTCATTCACTCACCTTAAAAATCTTTCTTCAGCGTACACTATAGTTCTATAGCTCCAGAGTCAACACATTTCTTTTGTTTTGTTTTTTTAAGAATTTATTTATTTATTTGACAGAGATCACAAGTAAGGAGAAAGGCAGGCAGAGAGAGAGAGGAGGAAGCAGGCTCCCTGCCGAGCAGAGAACCCGATGCGGGACTCGATCCCAGGACCCTGAGATCATGACCTGAGCCAAAGGCAGAGGCTTAACCCACTGAGCCACCCAGGCGCCCCAGAGTCAACACATTTCATTCGTTGTGTCGGTCACAGTAAACATATATCCTCTGTGTGCCTGTCCAGTGACAGGCTGGCTAGAGACAACAGGCAGGAAGAGCCAAGAGCCTCCCTCCATGGAACTTACTGCCTTGTCAGGGACAAAGATGCCTTCCACTAAACAAATCAATTAGAAAAGCCCAAGTAGTGATGAGACCCATGAATAAAGTAAACAGGATCCTGGATAGACCACAACAGTTCTTACAAGCTAGCTAAAATATCAGGGGGAGGGGATCTACCAATACAGCCACTAAACCCTGTTGAAAGTCTAAGAAACAAATACTGAAGGCAGTACAAGGCGACTGTATTCGAATGTCCCACTCATGAGCTATGTCCTCTGGGTGATCCTTACACTTGGTAGGAAATACAAGAACCACATTCCAAGCCATCAGCGCATTTTCTTTAAGAACTGCTGTTCAGGATCATTGTTGCATTATCATTAAAGTGGTGTGACCATGTGGGTCAGTAGATTTGAGTAAGTTACCATATTGATAACAAGTCACAGGGCATGGACACACGAGATGGTGGAAAACGGTTCATCTGGCAAAGCACCACAGTGCGGTTGGAAGCACAGAGCTATGGAATTTAGAGTAAAGGTACGTGACTCAGAATGCTGCCGCTAGTAAGCGCTTCAGAGTCAAGATTGGTCTTGAGGGGAAGTGCCCTTTGGATAAGTAAACAGAAGCAGAGGCTGCATTTCAGGTGGAGAGAATAGTATGCACAAAAGTACAAGAGCTACATGTCCAATCTGTCCTTCCATCGTGTG
Organism: Mellivora capensis; assembly: GCA_004024625.1. Lineage (NCBI taxonomy): Eukaryota > Metazoa > Chordata > Mammalia > Carnivora > Mustelidae > Mellivora > Mellivora capensis. Next base: position 270,842 of record PISX010000255.1, on the reverse strand, counting down.
TCTGTCCACCTGCCCATTATTGTTTCCGTCAGCATTCTAAAAGCTTCCCATACCTTACCTCACTCCGTTCTTATGATAATCAATAGGTAACAAATGATTCATTATTACTGCCATTTGTTTTAGGTTGGGTTTCTGACAAGTAGAGCCTAAAGCAGGAATCCAGGCGTGTGTGGCATACCGGGGCCAGCAGAGCCCAGACAGGGGAAAGAATATGGGGCCATCTGATAAGCCACAAAATTATGAGGGGCCTCTCATTGCTGGGGTTGTGTAACTTGCTTAACCTTTGATGGGGAATGTGTCCTTAGAATTTGTGCTCCAGACTCTTCACTCTGCTCATCCAGATCCTGGGTCAAGCTCTTTAAAACCACCCTTCAGTGGAAGGAGCGAAGCAGGCCAGTAAAGCCAAAAGAGTCAGTGGAGAGTGGGGTCCCGGGTGGACTCTAGCCATGATCTGAGTCGTGTTCTGCAGCCCAGGAGCTGGGCTTTTCTACTCCCTGTAGCAACAAGCCACTGACTGCCCATGAGGAGGACACACGTATGAGCTGTCCCCTGCAGCACCGACGGGCTACGTGCAGGGCTGGCTACAGGGATACAGACAGGCCACTAAGTGCACCTATCACCTCATTTTGAAGAAGAATCTAGTACATCCAGAGGCAGCACATCTTTAATTGCTGGTTCTCTGAGAAAGCTCTGATATGTAGCAGTTTCCCATTTTCCTGTAAGTACGCCTAACCAAAGCTGATTTCAAGCTACCAACGTGATCTGTGAATGGGGAGTTGGCCAGAGATGCACCCAATCAGCGTCAGCGGACCCCAGTCCGCATGAAGCATGAAGCTTGAGCAGCGTCTCGAGACTCAGGGGGGAAGCAGAAGCTGGTCTCAAGCAGTCTGACTCCACACGTCAAGGCATAGCTGCAGGGCCACAGAGCATAAACCTGCAAAACTTTCCTGCAAAGGGCCAGAGAGTAAATGTGTTCTCCTTTGCAGCCTGTTGCCACTACACAGTTCTGCTCCTATTGTGTGAAGGTCTCCACAGACGTTGTATAAAAGAAAGATCTGGCTCGGTTGCAATAAAACTTTATTGACCAAAAAAAAAAAGAAAACAAAACAAAAAACAGGCCGTGGGTCAGACTGAACCCATGGGTTATATTTTCCTAACACCTGTTATAGATGTTATTTAGTTATTTTTATAATAAGTAACATCTGCTATTTAATTATGGTGCATGGCCAGCACTAGGATGAGGCAGGAGAGATACCAAGGACACAAAGTTTAAGGGGACACTTCTGTGGCCCTGAAAGCAATTTGGTGACCCCTGGTACCTTGACTGCCTCACCCTATGCCTAGCCCTGTTACTGAGGCACCTGAACCAGACTTACAGATGTACTGATCTAGATTCAACTGGTCAAAACTGACCCCTTGAGCCTCAAGAAATCCAACGCATGGAATTAAGAGCTTGCAAAAATGCTGGAAGGACTAAAAAAGCTGGTAAGACAACCAGCCTGCCAAGGGAGCTCCTACATCCATCTCATTGAACAACCTAAAGATTCACTCTCGAGGCAGCCCACAGAATAGCCGAGTTCAAAGATATAGAGACACAGGCATGAGCCAGGATCCAGGCAGCTAGCACTGCCACTCACCCTTCCGGAAGTCAGTGAACGGCAGGAAAACACAGACCCAACACCTCCAGGTCCGTTCCTACCAGCAGCAGCAGCTGAAGCTCCAGGAAGATACCCCTGCCTTGCTTTGACCTTCCAAACAGCACCTGCATGCGCCTGTGTGAACCTAATTTTCCTCCGGAACGCTAGCTGCAAGGGAGTCTGGGAGTTGTGGATTTTAGCTGCCCAACCCAGGACACTAGAAGAAGAATAAAACACATCATAAGTGAGAGTTGACCAAATCCACCATAACAGGCATCCTAAGAAACATCTAATTTGACAAGCGCTTAGGAGTACCTGTCCAACAGGCATAGGACTTCCCCATGACAATTTCGATTCCAAGCAGAAGTTCCTGCTCTTAAAGGAAACACCAACCCTGCTCTTCCCCCACTGCAAGCCCCTGTAATGGGATTGATGATAGGGATCAGAAGTTTATAGGATGACGGCATAAAAATGCATGGGAAGAATTTCAGCAGGGACAAAAACCTGGGTTAAGGGATACCAGGAGGGGTGGCAGCAAGTAGGGGAAGAAGGAATAAAGTCAGGAGCACTGTAGGACAGTAGAAGGCTGGCAGTTGCAACGGGGTGAATGCAAAGGGAAAGCTGGAAAAACGTCTCACATGGGTCACTCATCCTAACCATTGCTTTGTGACTACCACATCTATTACTAATGGAGGAAAACTGCTGGCTTCATTCCCTGAGGTCAGAGATGTGTACAATTAAGTAATACTAAAGCCTGTTACACAAAGCACACCACTGGGTTCCAACTCATAATCATTTCCCCTGAAGAACAAAATTCACGAGTCAATAGAAATGGACCTATTTTCTTTCAAAAAAACTGTTTTTTGCTTTGATATATGATACATACAAATGTACATTACACATATGTAAGTAAGACTTACAATAATGAAAGCCCCACGAATCCGCCCACGTAACTTAAGAAACACACTAATGAAGCTGCTTGTGTATTTCCCCTGGAATTTCTGACTCTTCCTCTTTCATTATCCCAAAGTTTGTTATTTTCATACCCTTGCTTTGAAAAAGACCTGGTTTTATCACACACTTATGTAACCTGAAATAATTCCAGGTTTGCACACCTAAGTTTATTTCTAATGGAGAGAAATTAAGGTTATTGCTCACATACGTTTGTCAAAACCTATTTATCAAAATTAGAAAATGAATGTAGTCTTGGGTCTTCCAAACAGGATGGAGAAAAGAAAAGCTGACATCCTCCAGAAATGCTTCAACCTTATCATTTAAGTAAGTTTTCATTAAAAAAAAATTTTAATCATAAAATCTTTTTAGATAGCTAGCCTACTAAAACAGTGGCTAATTTTAACTGTTTTTCATAGCAGTGAGCCTGTCGCAGAGTTAATAAAATTAAGCTCCCTTCATTTCTCTCAACCCCCCCCCCCCAAAGAAAAGCTGTAAGGTACAAAATGCAGCATAAATACGTGGCTGGTTTTCAGACTTCAGCCATCCCTGATTTGTCACACCGCCTCTTAACAACATATTTATATTTTGCAAAATGTATAATTTTTTTAGCCCCTGAACAAATATATTTACATAACTGTGTCTAACGAGAAATTACATTTAACTTCTCAGAAATGACAATAACCAAAACCTGAACTGCCAATTCCACTTCATTAGTGTGGTAGAAATGCATTCCAAATGTTAATAAAAATTCCAACATGCTGATAAATTAGAGCTTCTAAGGAGCATGTGACACCTTGGTTAATATATTCAACCTCAATTATATTTCTCTTCAGCACCCTGTTATCTGGAACCTTTGCTGGCAATCAAAGGTGCTGTTTTTCAGCGGCCAATTTTCTAGATAATGTAGCTTATCAACACTGTGGGTAAACTTGCCAATGGAATCAGGCTGCACTGAACCACACACACGCTAATTGCATCCCTTTTTTATGCATATTTACAGACTGTCACTTCAAAGAAATCAGTGGCCCATTGAGGCACCCAGTTAGCTGGAAGAATTGCCTCTTGCAAATGAAAATTAGCAAACAAGCTAGTGATAAATATGAAATGAACAAAGTATAAAAATACTGTTTTGTTCCGCAACTTCCTTGTCATCCCAATTTATACTCCCAAATAGAAGGAGTTTTAAACATAGGATTTGCCTTTTGTTTCAAATGAAGACAGAAAGAATTCTTCCTGAAACCCACTAACTAGGTAAAAGCCCTATTAGCTTTCCCCTCTTCTCCCACGCCACCCCCACCCCAAATTTCTATTCACATAAACAGGTTATTAAATCCCGTATTAGATTTGCTTTGGAGTTTGAATAGACAAATGACATGTTAACACTTCAGAAACAATTAACCCTGGGAACTTAATTAAGTTCTTTCTGACTTTAAGGAAGCACATTTCAAAATAATGCTTCCAAACTCTCTGAGTTTGCTCAAAAATAGCAATGCTTTCCCTCTCTAAAGTATTTCTAAGTTCTACTTAACAGCAGAAAGCTTTGCCTGGCTATATATGGGTAAAGGTTATGGTGTTAGGAGCTGTAATTTGACTCGGAGTACTTTAAAAAGGGGGTGGGGGTGGTCAGGTACCAAAAAATAACTATAATTTCAAAAAAATTTTTTCCCCAAAGCCCCAAACACTGGCCATATAAAAAATAGAAAACGATTTGATAACTATGTCCTGGGAGCTCCGTACAAACAAAAATACTGAGATATGGACTGTGTGTTAGTCTGAAATCCTTTCCCTTGCTCCTTAGAATAACATTTTGAAATCTTTCCCTGCTGCAACAATGTTTTTAAGGCAGTATGAGGTTTGGGGAAGCATGTCATTTTAATATAAACAGGTCATTTTAATATAATTAAAAATAAACCACATACCAATTAAACTATAAATACTTTTAAAGTTCTTGTGCCAAACTGAGCAATTTTGAGAGGCAAAGCTCAACAAATAAATGGCACTTAAAGTCTTAGCTTACAGCAAAGGTTCAGTGAGACTTTATTTGGTTTGGAGGAGTGTGTATCGCTCCTTCTGGACGTCACAGTTTCAACAGATCCCTCAATTCTCCTCACTAACATTGGATATACAATGTCATTTGAAAGTTTTTGTTTTTTTACAGAGCACAAGCAACAATATAAATATTGATACGAGCATTGGGAAAACACTGCTATTTTAAGAAACACGCTACACCTACATGCCCACTGCTCTTTTCCTACATGAGGAGAGTAGGGTTCTTTGGTAAATTAGTGCTCATCTGTGTGCACTAATTTAGACAATTGTTTTACGTCACTTTCCAAATTGCAGTATAATTGCGTGTTTATATGTCCGTCTCCCTGCCCGGACTGGGAACTCCTTGAAGTCAGGAATCAGGTTTTCTGGAAAGGTGATCAGACAGAGACCCCACCATCTAGGAGATCGTGGTGGTTAGGGGGGGCGGGGAAAGACGCTCGCTTCTGCAGCTCTCCTGTACCAGGGCAAAGAACAAAGAGCTCCGGGCTCCAAAGAAGAGACCAGTTTATTCTGCCCAGGGGGATTGGGAAAGAAATCCCACCAGTGATGACATGGGCATCAGATCCTACATGATCAGTAATGTTTCAATCCGGCAGGGAAAGAGATTTCAGGCACACTGACCCATTCAAGCGGAATAGAAAACAGGAGATTAAATGGATCATTTACAGAAGAGAGATTTGGGGGGATGCTTAAAGTTTAGCCTGGGGGTGGGGGGAAGCAACAGGAGCATCCATAGAATGTGTAAACAGAAAGAGATCTAAATTCTACATATGACTCTGTCACCCTTACCTGTGTACACCTTTGCTCTGCGGAAGAAAAAATGTAGGGAAGGCTGTTTGAGCCTTTCTGAAGCAGAAAAGTGCTGATGAAGACTGGCCAGAAGATACCCTGATTAAGGAAAAATTTGCAACAATTTAAATTTTAAAGTTTGTCTGAATTGCTATGAAATCCCATAAATACATAGTGGCCCGACAACTCTATCACCTACTGCAACCACAGTAAGCTGATTTCACAAGACTCCAGAGAATCCCACCACCTCCCTCTGCGTGCGCACAATGAGGACTGTGCTGTGTCCAAGTCACTCTGGAATCAGAGTAAACACTAACAGATTCCTCTGTCAAAAGGGCTGACTGAAATTTGGTTCGATCTCACACCTCAAAATGTTTGGAGGAAAGGACAGCAATTGTATCTAATGTGGCAGAGATTTGGAAGGTGTATCTAAAAACCTAGTTTATTGAAAATGGTTTTTAATTTTAACATTCCAAAACCCTGCTTTTGTGAGTAGACCAAAAAATAATGACAAAAGATAAGGAGTTATATAATATCAAAGCTGGTCAGTTGTTTTTCAGAGAAGATTTTTCAACTGATTAACGTATCATTCACTATTTCTTAGGTATTTTATAATACAGACATTGCTCCTAGAACATAAAGAACATAAAATAATAGTAATAATAATTAATAACCATAATAGGCCAGCAGCTAATCATTTTAGCACATTCACTCTGTGTCAGGAACTGAGCCAGCGATTAAACTTACAGTACGGCGTCTAACCAGCAGAACATTTCTGCGAAGTAAGTATTTTTAAACCTTTTTTTTTTTTTTTAAATAAAATAAGAAACTGAGGTTAATTTCTCTCGGCCCAGATTCTTCAGTGGTTAACAGAACAGCCAGGATTCCAATCTGGGTCACCCTCCCCAGCCTATGGCTGTAACCACTGCAATCTGCCGCCTCCTTCTTTTTAAAAATGAGCTTGGCTGAATTCTGTTTGGAAAAGAAATCTCCAGAGGGAAAGCAAAGAACAAAGAGGGGGAAAAAGGAGAGCAGGGAGGTAAGGAGGCGAAAGCAAGAACCCCAAGCTTCTGGGAGCTCCCTGTTCTTCACGCTCTCTTATTTTGGGTTCCCTGGCTTGTTTCTCTGACAGATGATAAGCTCCATGAGGGCAGGAGCTCTATTTGTCTTGATCAGTATCCCTCCGGCTAGACGGAACGGGCCAATAATGGGCACTCCACAAACGAATGAAATACAACAATCTATTTCCTTATTCTTTGTGACTTGAACATTTCACTTATCTTTTTCTTCAAGATTTGATTTATTTACTTGAGAGAAAGAGGGAGAGTGAGCATGAGAGAGAGAGAGAGAGAGGGAGAGGGAGAAGCAGACTTACTCCTGAGCAGGGAGCCAGACTCAGGACTTGATCCCAGGACCCTGGGATCATGACCTGAGCCAAACGCAGATGCTTAACCAACCGAGCCACTCAGGTTCCCCAACATTTCACTTTTCAACTAGCTGTCCCCTTGTTCTACACACCTCAAAAAGAAATATGCCGACGGTGAGAGCCACAAGGATAGAACACTTTCATGACACTGTACCTGCTCATTTGCAATCACAAACTAGGTCTCAATAATCGTATAATGCTGTTGTCCTCAGTGAGGGCCTCCTAAGTCTGGCCACTCTGGGGTGCTGGTGCTCGTTTAATTTTTTTTTTTTCATCTTCGACCAGGCACTGGGCACATTTAAGACAAAGAGTAGAGTACCTCTGCCCTCTTTTCACTTTTGAAAATGAAACTCCCTGTGAGGCAGTTTGAGGACGATACCAAAACCAGAAATTCTACCCCTTCCAACATTCCACAGAGGTGAAAGATCATTTTAACCATTTTTGGAAACCAAAAAAATTTATATACAACCCACCTCAGCATATTTTCAATGGGCCGTCCCCCATTTCATAGTATCAATCAAGAAATCATAGCTTTTACTACTTAAACATTTGCTCTAAATTCTCATTTGTAGAAACACATCTTTATTTCATAAATGAAACCATCCCGGCAGTGAAAAATCTGTGTCAAGTGTGTGGACCGTATATGCTGAGTGTGTTCTGGTTTATCTTGCTCATGCTTCAGCAGACACCTGTTTTGTACTGAAATCTTCACTAAAAGGTTTTATTTTTTACTGATCTATTTGCTTTTCTTTTCGCTCTTCTCCCAAGCCCTTTGCTTTTTGGATTAAACATGCAATTTTTATCTCTATTCTCAGATCCCTCCCCCTTCTCTCACTGGTCAGAAGGAGAGTTTTTTTCTTTGTGTTAGAATTATTCATGGGACCCACGCAACGAGGGCTAGGCACAAAATAAACTCCAGCTCAGGAAAAAAAAAAAAAAAGTGTTGTTTGAAGAGGATGGCTTTAGAAAGTTCACCGAACTCAGGGCGGAATAAACAGAACTGGAACTAACTTGGGAGCAAGAATATTCTCAGAGCGAGCAGCCAAGCTGGTAGCCAGAGCGGCATAGAACCTTCTGAACATCTATTTTGTTTCCATTTCAGGAAGTAAGAACACCTTGGTCTTTACTGATTATTTTGATCTGGGCAGTACATCTGGAGTTTTGCTAAACACCCCCCCCCAATCTGGGACAACTTGAATAAAATGGGAAAATGCAAAGAGTCTGCTTAATATTAAAAGAAACAACAGGAGGGAGGGAGAGAAAGGAGGAAGAAGGAGAGGCGATCTTTCCAAGTTTCAAAAAATTAGGGAAAATGTAATTTGTTCTGAATATTTTTGACACAAGTCACCCTATAATTGCCATTTCTGCAAGGTGTCTCAATTACAGTAGTACAACGGAGCAGTTTAAATGCCTATACATTTGTCTAAAGAAGGAAAAAAGCCGCAACGTTGTCTATTAAGTGTCAAAAAGACTTTTCTTTAACCGTGGAGAGCTCGGACAGAACTCAGGAAATACTTCAGCTGGAAAAGAAAGGTTAAAAGCAATCTTTCAAGCTATTGGAAAACCTATTATCAAATGTTAAGACCTTAAAAAAAAAAAAATCCACGAGTGTCCCTAGCATGATGACATATCTTTGTTTAGCAAAAGTTTTTTCATCATTGATGACCAAAGACAAAGTAACAATAACTGCAATCTAACTGCTAATTAGGAATCACGATGCTTAAATTAAGAAACTCAAGGAGAACAGGTATCTGATTACGTATGTTCTCTGAATACTGGAACCACATTTAGTTACAGAAAATGCAGTTCATGTTTCTCTTTATCACATCCCTAAGTCATAATGTCAACACTCTGGACGCTGCTAGCTGTCACTGTGTGTGAGAACTTAAGGAGGGGAAAAAAAACAGCATAACTTTCCTACAGAAGAAAAACAGTATGGAAAAATATACATAGTATATACGCGTATGTAGACAACCTTTCACTATTGCTCTCGGTTCACAGGACATAATGAGAATTAATTAGCACATTCCTAAACCATTAGCCCCAATTTCCTAATGTGTGCATCTACGCAGAACTGAAGATTTTGTAAAGAAAGGGACAGAAACCAGAAAGCTGGGGTCAGAAGCAGATGCACAGATGTACGTATAAATGGATGCTCTGTGATTGTGTCTCTTTGTGATGCATAATTACAAATGATTTTAATTCAACCCCTTCAGGATGAGGAATCCTTTTTTTCCCCTCTGTTCTAAATATGGTAACTACAAGCCCCCCAAATTCATCTCTTACAGACTTTGAAGATTTAAAAATTTCTCCAAAATGCCACATGTCAGTCAAAAAAGAAAATGATTGGCTTTTAAAATTATAATTTAAAGCACATTGACTAGAAGGTATGTTTTCGTTAAAATTTAACCCTTCTTTAAGCTCAGGTGTCTGGGGCTTTGGGGAACATACTGTAAGCTTGGGTTTTTACCTCCATATCCTTCTGGGAAAAAAAAGCTACAAAATAAAATCACAGAATTACAATGAACAGTAGCCTATGTTAATACAACGTAAATCCTTCAGAATTCACCTCAGTTCGGTATTAACTGCTCATTCATTTGAAATACACAGAAAAACCAAGAGCTTGTCACCTCCATCTGCAAATGTTTAGAAATTAAATCTAACAGGTAAGTTTTAAGTCATACAAGTATGGGAACATAATTTTTTTTTGATGGAATCATTTTATATTCTCTGAGAGGAGTTGTCTTCTATGAAGTGTAACCGTTTTGCACTACAAATAATAGTTTTGCACCATCGAAATATTCCATTAAAACATGAGTTATTTTGAAAGAGTAGGATATTTGGCAAAGTAAGTTCCTAACATAACAATGCCATCCAACAAAATGATTGTTCAAAACATTTTACTTTCCTTTTTCTTCATGCCAGCATTAGAAAAAACTACCTCTTGGTACTTAAACAAATCTACACATGTGGTAAAATTTCATCAAACTGTACAAAACAATAGTGTGCATCTAAAAACTGATGAAATCCACATAAGGTCTGTGGTCTGGTTAATAGTATTTTGGGAAAGTCGATTTCCCGCTTATGACACGTATAATGATTATATAAAATGTTACCATTGGGGGAAGCTGGGTTAAGGGTATAGGGTACCTCTCCTCAGTTTTTACAACTTCTCATACATCTACAGTTATTTCAAAATAAAAAGTAGAAAAAAAGTACCTCTATATGAGTTTTATAAGTCTGAATTCCCAGACATTGTGCTGCATTTTCACAACGCAAGAAATTGAATAGATTCTCACCAAATTTCAGATCTACAAATTTTAAGAGAAATTTCTGGAAGGTTCAAAAATAGATCCCTTAATCTAGTTAGATCAGAGGGAAGTATGATGCAAGTATTATCATCCTCAAAGTCCTGATCAAGACTGTCTCTAACTTTCTCTGATTGTCTTTTTTTTTTTTTTTTACCCTAATCTCCATACTTACCCACTGCCCCAGGTAGAAGTAACGTCTCCCTCACAGTGCAGTCAAGCAGTCAAGTTTAGTGGTTGAGAGCCTACATTCAAATCACTGCTCAGACACTACCTACACAACCAGTTAAGTCACTTATCCTCTGAGAGCCTCAGTTTGCTAATCTGTATAATGGAGCTAACAGTATCTACTGCGTGGGGATGTTGTGATGATTAAATGAAGCAAGGGGTACAAAGCCCTTAACACAGGGCCTGGCTTGTGGGGAGCACACTATCAACATCAGCTGTGTGCTTCCTACCCGGCAGGTGAGTGAAGTGTAAGGTAGATAGGAGCCGAAACCACGCAGATCTTCCTTTCAAGGGCAGCCCCTCCTCTTGTTAACTACAAGATCTAACCCTCTGTCCGAGCTAAAGCTAAAGCTCCCTTGTCCGTGAACGTGAGTAATGATGCAGTGCCTGGCATAGCGGAAGTGTCCAGAGCCAGGCTATTTCATTAGGATTGCATTTACTATATTTAGATTACTATATTCTAAATACTGCTTATAACTGCCCCTTCCGCCGCTCCCTACACGTTTGTTAAGTTGTAATTTTTAAAAAGCTAATGACTGAAAAATACAACAATAAGACTCACAAAGTGATTCACATCACAAAGGACCAAAAAGACATTTCAGAACCACTGAAGTTGCAGGAAATGTCCCTTTTTTTGGTGATGCTAACCTCCTTTAAGTTTTCAGCCACTGAATTTGTACAAGTAACCCTCTAGGGGAGCTGCACCTTCTGGGTTCCTAAAGAGAGCGGGCACTCTCTAGCAACCCTGGCTGTGAACACCCGAGTCCTCGAGGGGACCAAGCAGATACAAATTACGCTTCCGAAGGGTAACAGAAATACACGGTGATGCCGTCCCTGTCTTTATGAACACATTCCCACATGCTTTGGGTGAATAATACCCTTGAACAGGTAATAAATGCCCACAGCATAGCAGTGGATGCCACGGTTTTCCATAACAACGTTTCTCCCTGTGCTCTTTCTTCCGCACCGTAAAGGGGTCTCGCCACAATCCTGAAGTGCTTTAGAGGATGGAAGGAGGGTACTCAGGATAGTTGCTTTTCTGTCACAAGTTCTTATTGACTGTGACTTGAGAAACCCTCATACAGATAAATCTAACCCCACAGTAATTCAATATTTTTTTTTCTCCAAAACAAAACCATTAGCATTTTATTAGAAGAAATATTTCATCCCTCTGTCCCTCTCTCTCTCACTCCTTTGAAACACACCACAGATGTAGCACTCTGTGTGGGTTGTTAGAAAGTCAAAGAATATAATTTCTTGATTAATAGCCATACACAGGACCCAAGTTATGCACAATTTTGGTAGTTAACCCCACCACCTCCCATAAGCAGTTACTGCAAAACGTTCCAAATAAGCACATTTCTGATAAATCACTTGAAGCTGTTTAAGTGGATCGGGCCTTAAGTTATTCCTTGGGATAGATCATGTCATTTTCAATGTGCACGAGCTGCAGGAGAGAAATTCCACTGTAAACCTCTGCCACGGTACCTTCGTTTCCCTCGCAGGCATCAGGGAGTCTCAGTCAATATTTCTTATCTTATTTTTAAATATCTTGTGGTCTCAGAAATGGTTGGTGATTCAGAAATTACATCAAGAGTCTAAAGATAGACTATGGGCTTAGGACTTCAATAAATGCAGCAGTTCTATAACAGGAAAAGAAAATGCCTGTTGGTTTTAGGACTACTGGGAATCAAAGAGGGATTCTTAGTTGGGCCAGTTAGAGTCAACCTTTCCAAAGCAAGTTACCTCCTCTCCTCAACCATCCATCTACTTAAGTGGGTGCGTGAATATAAAGCGCAAGGATCCCTAGATAGGGATAGAGTGCTGATGGCTGAGCTATGGATTCGTTTCCATAGACTTTTTCCCCTCCACCACAAATTGTTTGGTGACAGTCTCCATATTGGTTACTTCACCAATGGAGTAACTGATTTGCCCAAGACAATAGGGCTGACAGCAGCCGAGATGGTGGGGGTTGGGAGGGGAGTTCAGGTCTCACATGTATATCAGGAGGAGGCCCCTTTATGCCATTCTAACTCAGCGAGTTACACATCCCACGTTTTTCTAAAGCAATCTCTAGCAGGAAAATTCCTTATAAGTGACCCCATATTTCCTCGGTTCTGTTCCTCCCTTTCCAGTACAAGCACAACTGTAAAAAGTATCTCATTGCATCGCATTTCAAACAAGCTTAGTTTGTCAATAGATAAATGGCAAATAACTGTCCCCTCTTGCCCTCATGGCCAATTCAGACCCTCAGACACCTCCTTCGTTTTTCTGAGTGTTTGTCTTCTTTAACATCAGAGATGTGTTTTCCTAAAGTGAGTTTATTTGGGACTTATCCAAATAACCCTCCCTTCTCTAGTTACCAAAGTAGGAAGATACAAGAATTCTGTTGGAAATGATGATCAATTCAATGTGACTTTCTAGTAAAGAAAACACAACCTCCATGGTTACTCTTTTCTTGAATCCCACAAACTTGTGACTTAGGGTCAATGCATCTTCTTTTAAAATGAAGATAATTGTATTTATCTTTAATAATTTTTTCATTTATATTATTTAAACATCTCATGGCAAGCAAGGACCACTTTTATAATTCAAATGTTCTTTCAAATGAATCTGATAAGATGCTGTATATATACATTTTTCTGTTAAGATAGAAAATAACACAAGGAAGTCTCCCAGAGGTCTGTGCCAAGTGTTGTTTGCTTTATCATGTATTTATTTTTTTAGTTTTTTGCTTTTTAAGTTTCCCAGATCATCCTAGCTAATCTTATTATTAGACTACAATCCATTCAATAATTGACTACCAAAAAGTGTTTTACTGAATACGTAAAATGAGAATGAAGGAAGAAAAAACATGAACAAAAATGTCCTCTAAGTTTTCCTACACATATCCTATAATTTTCCAGTTGGCTTAACCACTCAACATATTTAAATAACCAACCAACATATTTATTTAACATTCGGCAGATGGACATGATAGGAACATCATGATTTTCAGATGTACTTTTATAACTGCAAGGTTTTCTTCGTGCCAGGATCACAACAGGTTCTTAAGGTAAAGCCGCCCCTACCTGCTGTTTCTTCAATGTCAGAGTAACTCTCAATCTAAACATGTCCACTCAGATTAATTTAAATCCCTGACATTACAGTGGAAATCAAATCATTCTCTTCAATCTATTTTTTACCCGCAGCATAAAAGAGACTATTTTACATGTTAATAGTAATCTGATGTGGTTGTATAAATCTGATATAAATATGATACTCTGTTTGGAAATGATGCTAATTTAGTTTAAAATGGAGATTACATTTCAACTTGTAAAAGAGCAGGATGGAATATTAGCATTCATGGCTGTTATATAATTTCCCTTTACACTACACAAGTGTTACTCAAAATCTTTTCTGAGCCTCTTTGTCCAAAGATTTCCCATTCTTCCTATAAGAAAAAGGACTTCTCTATTTAACTGTAAGTTAAACAGGTGGTACAGACCCTTGAAAAAAGATTAACAACAACATTATAAATGCATTTTTGAAGAAACATTTAAAGTTACAATGTAATAAACTGAACAGAATGTCATAAGAATGTCAAACTGGGCACAGTAAAAATAAATGTTATTCCCAAGGAAAATAAAAAGTCTGCATATTTATGTAACATTCAGCAGATGGACGTGATATTAATATAGGGTTTTCAGTTGTACTTTTATAGCTACTAGATTTTCTTGCCTAACTTGGCAACCCGAGGCACCATTTGAGTTTTGGATTTGGACAATACTGCAACAGATGTCCAGACCAATAAAATAAATTCCTTAAGGGCTATGCTTAATTTGTGTAATTGATCAATTTTGGTTGCATAGGCCTCAGCTCACCAGCATGTAACTGCCTTCCACAAAAGCTTTGCAGTTGGGATTTCATTCCATATGTTAAGAGGGTTTATGGACTCTCGTTGACAACGCTGCTGATAGAACAGGGGCTGTGGTGACACCTGTTGGCAATCAGTGGTGTAAAACCACCACCGATACAGTGGATGGTGGGGGCTGGGCGATGGGGGCTGGTGGTGGGCAGCGTTTCTCAGTCTCTGCGCTATTGACATTGACATCCCAGGCCACGTCTGTGCTGTGGGGACGGTCTGGAATTTTAGCAGAGCATCCCGGGCTGCCACCCACCAGGTGCCAGCAGGACCCTCTCCCCAAACCCCACGTGTGACGACCCAAAATGTCCCTGGGCAGGGTCAAATGTCCCCTGGGGAACAACAGTGTCCCAGGTGAGAACCGTTCCAGTACAGCAGATTCTTCTGGAAGAGCCGCCCGTTGGAACAGCCGAAGATATCTCACCTAGTCTTTTTAAAACAAAACACAAGACATCTTTTTTTTTTTTTCTTCCTTTTCCTCCCCTTGAAGTCTCTCGATCTAATGACAGGTTGATGGACACGTCACAGAAACTCAGGCCTGACAGAGGGTACCATAGACGCATGCGCTGGAGAGGGGCTCCGTCACCACACTCTGGCAGTGGTAATTAAGACATGAATTCTGAAACCTAACTCTCGATGCTCATCACTCACCTATTAAACTTGCCAGAGTTGCTATGTTAATTATCTCCCCGTATCCTTGATTTAGCATAATACGGCCTGCAGCCTGTGACAGAAATTAAAGGAAAGACCAGTGACCTCTTTTGTGATTGTGCTAATAACTACATGATCATAAATTAGTTTTCAATTTTCAGAAGACTTTACATGGTAAAAAAAAAAAAGGGGGGGGAGAACAAGTACATGATACACAAACTCGATAGAAGATGGTCGATCAGCATCAACTTTGAATCTTCCTTTTTTTTTAAATGAGTTTCCAATCTGTGTCACCAAGAAACTGAAGCCAACTGCCATGTTCTTTACCTGGCTCCGCGCAGGATGGAAAACGATAAGGAGACGACCGGGTCAGTGGGTGTTTAACAGCAGATATGTCAGCGGTAAAGCCGACTCACACGACCTTGTCGAGAGTGGAGGAAACTTTGACACGCCCGCCGCACACACACCCCCACGTGAAACCTTTTCCCAGTCACACGCACCGGTTTGAAGGAGTCATACTAATATCAGAATAAAGAACGTGCAAAGTTAAATGACTCATCCAAGAGTGAAGAAGTGCCATGACTTCTTGGCGTGTTTTGTGCCTTTCTTACATCTGTTCCTGCCTCTGACAGCTTTCTTCCCTTGGCTGGCAAAACACAAATAAGAATGTACAGGAAGTGCGGCCCCGCTCTGATGTACAATAATATTGAGCTAATTAGAAGAACCCTCCAGCTCATTATGCGAGGCAGGAAGAAGGAAGAAACGACATGAAAGCATGACACTTGCTCAGCCCTAGGATGGTGTCAAAGCTGAACGGGCATCACTTTCTTCTCTTTCTGTATAGACTCCGTCAGATTGCAAGTTCAGCCCTTCAAAATCGGTTTTGACTTCCAGAGGGAACGATCCCTTGAACACTGCACCATCTTCTGGCCAAACGCTTTACTGCATGATCTTAATTAAAGTGTCAAGTCCCAATTTTCTGAGAATGACTGCTGCATTAGTCCTCGGTCTGTTTTATTATTCCTGTTTTAAGACAGCACCGTAGATAGAGAAGGAGCCCCAAACAGTTTCTGTCTAATTAAATGGAAATGCAGCGGAACTCTGTTTTAAAACGGGTTTGTGCTTCACGGCCTCCAATAATTTTTTAGCCCACAAAGATTCCTGGAAGGCCGCGTACTTATTTGGACTTTTGAATATGCTGATGGGGGTGGGGGCGGGCAAAGAGGTAAAAAAAAAAAAAAAAAAAAAATCTGGTGCTGGTCTGCTGAGAGCCATAACCTCATGGTAGGGGATTAGGAACTGTAAAATGGGTGGATTCACACCACCCAGATAAGAAGTTCAGCAGGACTTAGAGGAAAGATCTGAGGACTGACTGACCTTGATGGAAAAGATTTATGTTACGGCAGACGAGTGGGTCTTGAATCATGAAAAACGACGGCGTTGCCACTAACGACGCTTAAAATACGCCAGGCACTGTGCTAAGCCCCCCTTGCAAACACTCCCTTCATCCTCAGAGCGACCTCACCTCGCCGTGGGAGAGGTGAAGACTCGGGCTCAGGTTGAGCCCGACGCCGCGACTCCTGCTCCGAACCAGCCTGGCGCGAGGTCTCCTGTGATAAGGACGAGATTTCCCAGAAAGAAGGGCAGGGGGGCTTCTGGGGAGATGCAGTACATCTAGCAAAAGAGTGGAGGCAGGGAGTGCGTTGGCAGCTCTAACATGTCCCTGTAGGAGGGACTGAGGAGGGAAATCTGGTTTTGGGGCGGGGGATAGCTCAGGGACTTACCTGTTTGAAGCTGTGTCTGCAGAGGAGGCACACAGATCCCCGCCCCATAACGTTGAGAGTTGCCGGCGGGGCTTCTGGGAAGAGCAGACCGCCCAGGGCAACCACAGCTGCCGCCACTGAGGCAAGTGTTACCTTCTCAAGGGCAGGGCCAGGCAGCCCCTGCGGAGGGAAGCGGCTAAGTGGTGGGAGACAGGGTTGGAAAAGCAGGTTGGAAAGAGACAGACAGGTTCGGGACAGTTCCGAGGAATATGGGGCTTCTGAAGAAATGAAAAATGAGCAGTGGACGCACCCACTCATACAACCAGTCTTTCGTCCAACAAAATGAGCGAAAGGGCAAAGGATCCTGAGAGGTGGTAGGATCTCGTGGACATTTTGCAAGTTCGGGGAGACTCTTGCCTCAGCACAGCAGAAGAAGGGCCGTCTGGAGAGAGGGACGGGAGAGGCCACAGACAGAAGCACAGCGAAGGCTGCAGGTGGGAAGGACGTGGTGATGGGCAAAGGTGGAGGGAGCTCGTCTCCAGAATGGCATCTTAGGAAGACAATTAAATCATGAAATCAGCATGTAAACCAAGGATCACGAACTCAGATCTGAGGCAGAGAAAGTCAGTGCTCGAGGTGGGGGTCGTCCAGATGAGGTCGGGGAGTGGCTGGGAGACATCATGCCATCTCAAGGGGGCAGCTGAGCCTCAGCTCAGACTCCTGCCATGCAAAAATGAGAACCCAGAATGGCCAGATGCTCTGATATTTCAAGACAAGCTAAAAAGATGGGTTTCTATATGCAGTCTCTCGATGTGTATGTTGTTGGAAATTTTAAAGAATTTTAAAACACAAGGCGGGCCAAACAAAACACATCTGTAGTCCAGATGGGGCCTGCAGGTTGCCAGTTTAGGACCTCTGGTTTGGAAGAAAGACATTAGCATGGTCCCCAGACCCGGTCGCAGCTTCGAGCTCCTGACCCACAGTTGCGCGCATCGGCCCCGGGGATGCAACTCGAGGGCCTGCCAGCGACTCCACCACAACCTGCACCAACTCAAATTCATTTTCTCCCTCCCGCTGAGCCCTTCTTCCTGCTGTGCCTATTTCTCATGAAGGCTAGGGTCAGCTTGCGAGTTCTAGTCTTTGGCCCGGCCTTGCCTCTTTTCCTTCCTGAAACTTCCATAAGCCACATCCTCGAGTCATGGCCTTTACATCATCTTGGCATGTGTCCTTACCTTTTTCCTATCTCCGCTGTCCTCTTTACTAGTATAAGCTCTCCCTACTTCCATTTAAGACTATGCAAGCATTCCCCACCTCCACGGGCCTCTTTGCTCTCATGCTATACATGCACCAGACACGTCCTTCTAAAACATGCTTCTTCTTTGCCACACACTTCAGGCTCAATCCAAAAACTGGAAATGATGTTCCTCACTGCTTATTAAAATCAAGCCAATCAACTTGAGCTGACTTGCCACTTGCCATAACTCTTCACGGTGAGACGTGTTTAACCCAACACTTCTAACCGAAATGCCTTTCCGTGTCTGCCTAGATCCTGAGCTTTGACCAGTGGGAACTGCCCGATTTCCCAAATTCAGCTCAAGTTTTCATATTTCTCGGTCAGAGTTTCTCAACAGCTGCACTGTTGACATTTGGGGCCAGAGCATTCATTCTCTCTCTGGCGGGGAGGAGGGGCGATAAGACTGTGGTGTGCATTGTAGGAATTTTAGTAGCCTCCCTGACCTCATCCCGCCAAGTGCCAGGAGCACCTCCCCTGAGCTGTGCCTATCAAATAAGATGTGGGGAGAACAACTGAGCCTCAGAATATTTTTCCCAGAATAACCTTCCAATTAACTTGAACTCTCTACATATTCACCAATAAGGAGCAGAAAAGTTGACTCCGAAATAACCAGAGTGGCAGAGGAAGGATGGCCCCTGATTATAAATTATTGTGTCTGCGTTACACTGCCAATAACCAGAGTTACCACATCTCTGGACTTTTTTTATTTTTTTAATCTCTTATCAAGCCAAGAGCACTCCCTCTCACTCCCCCCATCCCTGGAGGTTTTGCCCTGCCCCCGCCGATTCCCATGTTTTAAGGTAAATTCCCTTACTTTGGGCTCTCCCACCACGGACTTTATAATAATTGCTTGTTTAATGTTAGTTTCCCCTCTTGGTTGTACAGTCCGTGAGGGCGCAGACCTACATGTCATTGTCATAGGTGTATCCCCAGCTCTTAGCACAGTGCCTGGCATAGAGAGGGCACTAAGTGAGCGTTCTGGCAATGAAGGATAACCTTTGCAATAGTAGAGGGATATGCCCTGCATCTAGTTCTCAGCAATTCCCAATCCCTTATTCCTTCCAGACACAGCTCAAGATCAACGATCTCCATGAAGACATCTCCAACTAATGCCGACTGACAGTGGTCTCTTTCTACTTATAAATCTATACAGCACATCACAGCATCTTCTGACTCACTTTTCCAGATAGCAGATCTTTATCACCAAAGCCATTCAAGATCTTTAAGAGTGTCTGTATCTTCAAGTTTTTTTACTATGACCCTTAACGATGAATGCACAGTTGACAATTCTAAATATTTGCAGGTGAAATAGATAAATGATGGTATTATTCACTAAAACAGCTGAAAAGCCCTCCATAACCAAATTGAACCTTAGAAACTAAATTTTGAATTTATGATCTCTGTCTAAAATGCTTACCTAATGTTCTCTTCCGGTATTTTAAAATTAAATTTCTATTGATTCAAGCTCAATTATTATTTATTTGCACAATAAACATGTCACTTTACAAATAATACATACAAAACCTTTCTAGTCAGCACACATTTTTATCATCCTACAAGCTCATGAGCTGGTAGAGTTGGTTCTTTGTTTGGAAAAAATAGAGACCCGGGAGTTTAAACAGATCGATTAACCTCCCTGGTTTCCTCAATCCACAAAATGGGTACATTAATATCTGCCTGCTGGCAAGGGCAGTGATAGCTCCGGCAGGCTTAGGGTTTGGAGTACTACAAACCAGAGGCAAATCTATAGTCTATCTCCTGACAGCTCTGTGTTCTTAGGTAATTATGTTCTCTCCGCCTTGGTTTCTTTAAAACGTAAAATGGGTTTAACACTAGAAACCTACCTAGTATAAGACCTCTATGATGTTGTAGACAGCTGCTGGTAAGTACCAAGTGCTTAATGAATGCAGGTCCTCTCATTACAAAGAAATGAGTGAGACAATGTAATTAGAAAAGCACTTTGGACCAGAATATTTCCTAGGGATGACTCATTTCGTGATTATTGTAAAGTTAAATGCTAACAGTATGAATGACTTTTTGTGACCCATTTAAACAAAATCCTTCCTTCTCTATCTTGCAGCCACAGAGTCAGCACTGGGTTTTTATGGATTGAGAATACAGTTGGGCCAGGACATGCATTATACTTCAAAGTGTATAAACCTATAATTGTCCCCATAGCTCTCTGAATTTTTAGGAGACTTTTTCGTTCAATCTGGTGATTCTGTCTGGAACATCCAAATCTGTTCTGAGTTAGCTGGAACTTTTACTGTACCAAAACCAAGGCAAGCTAGAACTGTAGGTTCAAAATAAAGTCAAGCAGAAATGCAGCTCTGGCTATCCAATTCAGTGACCATCCTACCCCATAATGGCAGGACCCTTTTGCAGTCCCCACACTGCATTGTGAGAATTGTTCTCTGCACTCATCAGCTCTCTTGAGGCTGAACGAAATACAACTAAATTCACAGTTTTGATGGCATTTTTCTCAAAAGGAAAAAAAAGTGAGGAGCTATTTTGACCAATTCAGATCCAAGACCTTTATTTAATATGTATATTTTATTCATCCAACAAATACTCACCTTCAACTGAAATATCAAATAAATGTCTCAAATTTCCCTCTCACTTTGGCTCTGAGGGCCTGGATCTTGTGTGACCTTGAGCGAGATTTTACTCTCAGATTTTCCATCAATAAAGCAGAGATAATGACAGTATTTGCCCACTGCATGGGGGAATTGTAAAACTTAATTAATTGAAATCTTGGATGAAATGTGCTAGCAACACCAACATTCTGCATTACTTCCTGACCTGGATATGAATGAGTGTTAATTTAAAAAAAACAAATTCTCCAATTTATACCATGATTGTAGAGTGGAATTTTACATACATACATACACACACACACACACACACACACACGCACGCACACATAGACACGTGCTCATCCATATACATATGTATATGCATATGTATAGCTTGGCATTTATACGAATGTGTGATTTCAGCAGCAAATCAGCCAAAGGAAAAATTAGCTACAGTTTTTTCCAAGGGAAATAATTTTCTGTTCATGTTCTGTTATTTTCAAAAGACTCTAATGCTGTTATTTCAAAACTAAATGTCCTCAAACAAGGCAAAGACAATTCTTCGTTGAATTATGCTTACAGATGCCAAATTTTCAGTGTTGTGTTAAAGTCCTACAGGAATAACCCAAAATTTTTAAGAATGTATATGGAAACAGTCTTTCAAAGTGAATTAAAAATATTCTACCCTTTTAGGATCAGATAACCTTAAAAACATAAATAAACATTCAATGAGAGAGGGAAGGAAGGAGGGAAGATAGAAAAGAAGGGTGTATTTAAGGAACTCACTGTCATCAGCCTCCTCCTCAATAAAAAATTAAAAATCATCCATAAAATTTATTCTGCATTCTTGCTTGACTCAAATCGGGCAGAGTCATTTTGCGAGAAAATAATAGAAAAGAAGAGCTCTGATGTAATTTAGTACGAGTGTTAAGAAACTGTATTTTTCTCTTTGCGCAGGTCTCTGGCTATCATATACATACATTCCTGCCTGCCTTTTTTTCTGGGACACAAACAGATAAGGTATTTTTCACAGATCGATGTTTTCTCTGGATGAGACTACTTCCATAGCTGGTCAGCCAACTAAATGCCGTAACAGTTTTTGACTAGTTTGTTTCTATAGATAAGGCTTTTATTCAATTCAGCACCAGTTCACTTTAGCCTCAAAATATGGCCTCCTGTCCTTGGAAAAGTATACTCAGTGGATAAGGATTGAACCCCGCCTAATACTCACAGTGGGAAGCATACATGGATAAGGGCTGTTTATCCCCTAACATGAATGAGCATCTTTTGTTAATTCAAATAACTTATCTTAACACCTAATAAAAGTGTTGGATGTGAAACAGAAACATTTTTATATATATACTATGAATTTCAATATTCCTAACTCTATTTCATTCCATCACTTCCTACCTAGAGAGTATATTTCCATTAACATGCTAGATGAAGGAAGAGAGAGACCATATGTAAAACACCAAAAGGGGCTTGAAAAGAGGAAAAGAGGGAAAAACTCTCTCTAAGTAAACATATTCAAAAAGAAAACAAGCATAGAAAATATAAAAGTTATCATTATTGTTGATGAACAGAAACAGACTTTAAGAAGCTTTTCATGGTTGAAATCCAGTTTTTCTCTATCTTCCTCATTAATTTAAGGAAGAGATTTTCATCTGTTTTGCTTTCTACCAGATCCTCACAGTCTAGAACATAATGCTTGACACATAACAGGCACTCAATAAACCTTTGTTGAATAAGAAAACAAAGGAAGAGAACTTGGCGAGGCAGGTTATAAAAGTAAAGACCCATAAAAAACAAAAGAAATTCCAAGGAGGAGCGCCTGGGTGGCTCAGTGGGTTAAGCCTCTGCCTTCGGCTCATGATCTCAGGGTCCTGGGATCAAGCCCCGCATCGGGCTCTCTGTTGCATGGGGAGCCTGCTTCCCCCCCCCCCGCCTCTGCCTCTCTGCCCGTATAGAACCTGAGAGTAAGAACACAGAAATTGCCCAAAGGATAATTGGATTATTACTCTCCCTTTTCACAAGAGTAAGACCTCACCTTTAGCAAGAAAGAAGTGGAGTTGAAGGAGTTAAAAGTAAGACCAAAAAAAATTTGCCAGAGAGTAAAGAGCTCAGTAAATATCTCTGAATAAAATGAAAAGCTGTCTATGCACCAGGCATGCGCCCGGCCCTGGGATGGCAAACCACAACTGTCCTCAAAGAGTTCACAGTCCGGACAGGGAAGACTAAACGGGAGACTATCTACTTTCGTATCCTGAAAGAAAAGGAAAAATAGGTGAGATGGGTGACAAATTAAAAGGGAAATAAATCTCTCTTTTTTCCAACACGTGGCACGTTTGAAATTTGTGCAAAATCCTACGTGTCTTAAAAAAGGCACAATGGATCAGAAGAGAGAAGTCTCTGGAAAGCGAGTTGATAAATTTGAGAACTATTACATGAGGAGAGAAAAATGAAGAAAACTAAAAATCTTCTGGAAGGATGAAAGCTCAAGGGGATGTGATTGGAGGCTTAAAAATTTACAAATAAGGCGCCTGGTGGCCCTGAGGGTCTGCCTTCGGCTCAGGTCATGATCCCAAAGTCCTAGGATGGAGCCCTACAGCGGGCTCCCTGCTCAGTGGGAAGTCTGCCTTGTCTTCTGCCTCTCCCTCTGCCCTGCCCCACCACTTGTGAGCGCTCTCTCAAATAAATAAATAAAATATTTCAAAAAAATTTACAAATAAGTGGGATGAACACGCACTTGTTCAAAGAAGTTTAAGAACTCTGGAATGAGGGACAGCTCACATATCATTAGTATGTTTGTGACAAAGTTTCAAAAAATCCTATAACCAAACATAGTACAAAGTGAAAACATACAAAGATTGGGACATGTACAGAAACATGCCTGGGTCAGAAACATCTCTAGCAGGTCAACTCCTGAGGTCAAATCTGGCCTATGGCCATGTTTTAAAAATTTTTTTTAACTCTTTATTGTGGGAACTTCAAGCATACACAAATTTAAATATACATATATTTATTCATCATCCAGCCCTAATAATTATCAACTCATGGTCAATGTTGCTTTATTTACACCTTTTGTTTCATTTATTTCTACTTCCCCACTTTAATCCCTGGACCCTTTTCTTTTTTTAAAGATTTTATTTATTTATTTATTTATCTATCTATTTAGTTAGTTATTTAGTTATTTGAGAGAGTGCGTCAGAGAGAGCGAGAAAGAGAGCATGAGCTGGGGGAGTGTTAGAGGCAGAGGCAGACTCCCTGCTGAGTGGGGACCCACTGCAGGATTCCATGCCAGGACCTCAGGACGGTGGCCTGAGTCAACCTGAGCCAAAGGCAGACGCTTAGCCAACTAAACCACCCAGGCTACCCTCCCTGGACCATTTTGAAGCAGATCTTATACAAAGCATCATTCATCTAGAAGGACATTTTTTAAAAACATACTATAATACCAATATCAAATTAAGCAAAAGTGTAAATAATAATTTCTTAATACCATCAAATATCCAGTCAAATCTAAAAATTCCTTGACAGCTATGCAACAGAATTTTTTAAAATTAGGAACTTATTGTCACATTTGGAAATAGAGATATTTCTTTTTTTTTTTTTAAGATTTTATTTATTTATTTGACAGAGAGAGACAGCAAGAGAGGGAACACAAGCAGGGGGAGTGGGAGAGGGAGAAGCAGGCTTCCCGCTGAACAGAGAGCCTGACGCAGGGCTCAATCCCAGAACCCCGGGATCATGACCTGAGCTGAAGGCAGACACTTAACTGACTGAGCCACCCAGGTGCCCCTGAAAATAGAGGTATTTCAACCCAAAGTCTATATTTCTGACTTTTCTCTCTTTTTTTAATATTTTATTTATTTATTTGACAGAGAGATCACAAGTAGGCAGAGAGGCAGGCAGGGTGAGAGGAGGCAGCAGGCTCCCCGCTGAGCAGAGAGCCCGATGCGGGGCTCGATCCCAGGACCCTGAGATCATGACCTGAGCCGAAAGCAGAGGGTTAACCCGCTGAGCCACCGAGGCGCCCCTCTGACTTTTCTCTTAATGGAAATATCTAGCCACTCAGGGTACACATTCTAGAATAGCAACACTGAGCAGGAACAGAGCAGCCACTCCCCCTTTTATACAGGTCTCACAACTCTAGATATAGTCCTATTGTCCTGCCCACCGCTCACTCCACATGTCTACACTATCTACCTGGCTCCTGGACACAACTGAGTCTGCAATCCTAAGTCTAAGCTGACAGAATTATGGGTGATTGCAACCTATCCTTTAGTTTTGGGGGTTACCGATGACATAAGTGATGACCACAGCCAAGCTGTACAGTAAGGCGCAGATCTAACAGAAAGTCACAACCCTGAAGACAAATGGTCAGATCTGAAGGTCAACCCAAGGGCAGAACAAGAGAAGATGTAAAGTCAACAGACAAGGAAGCCAAGAGAGGGATGGAGAAGTTACAAAGCACAGATTGATTTGATTAGTTCAAGAATTATTTGGAGAACAAGATTATGTGCTGGGCTCTCTTCTTTGCAATGCATTCCAAGATCCAGAGATGGGTAATGTTGCTTTTAAAGGAGTTAGGCCAAGTCCAACACTACATAAAGCTTTCCCCTCCTCCCCATTCATTTGTCAGTTTTGAAATGTGAGAATGCAGCCACAGTGGGTTAAATTAAAAGTATAGTCACTGGGGTGAGGTATTAATTCTCTTAAAATTGAAACTAAAATTAAAATCTGAAATGAGATTCCTTACACTCACCTCTATCTGTGTGTTGACTCCTTTTCGGATATGCTGGAATGCTCAACACGCAGTGTAAGAAAATAAAATGGTGTGCGTTTGACAACCAGATGCTATTCAAAATTAAAAGAGCTTAATTTTAAGACCGGCAGAAGAGAAGACACGCAATTTGCTTGCGATGCACACAGTAAATTAAAAACTAAAAAAAGGCAATGAGTGTGAAATATTAAATATTTACTTCTCAGGGTATTTTTGTGCACTCTGATATTAATGGGTAATAATAATTACTGTGCCTTATCCAAGACACACCTAGACTGAGAAATTAAATTCCCAGCATATGGGGGTGGGTACCGGTCAATGCCCATGCTTAATTCCCATTATATTAATAGAATCAGAGGAAATGCACCAATGAAAAAAGAAAGAGGGAGAACCCCAGAAACTTAATATAAAGGGAACTCTGGAAGGGTTTGTTTCCCTTGGAAGTAGGTGAATTAATTCCATTAAAATTTCTCAAAATAAATATGCACCCAGGACGGAGGAGCAGAGTGCATAAAGGATTTCATAGAAGAGAACTCACAAAACTGAAACTTGTCAGTCTCCTTGTGTGCTAAAAACCTCAAAGTGGCTTGGGACGCTGTGGGAGTTTGGTCCAGGAAATCAGCCTCCATGTGATAACCCCTCTCCCCACAGTGTTCACATCTTTAATGGGGAGATGCCTGGCCTTTCTGCTCTTCTCTCTACTTGCCAATTCCAATCCCCCATTGAATCATCCACACAACCACAGCGCATTATACACTAGTCCCTGGGGCAAACACAACTCAGAGCTATATCCACATGTCACACATAGAAAAGGCTATGTGACCCCAGCCAGTGATTAATGTAATTAAGGAATCCAGAGCTGTGGTCCAACTTCTGTTATTTAAGCGCTTGGATAGCGTAAACGTAGACTTCAGCATTTGTATTTGTAAAGAAGGAAGGTATAATCCCTTTTTACTTCCTTCATAAATTCAAAGGACTCCAAAACATGGCATGTCTGTGAAGGTAGGGAAAAGCTCTCTATAAGACCAAGGACCATAAGAACCTAATACTATACATTCTCCTTTACAGAGCTTTGACTCACTTTTTTTGGGGGGGTCTTTTGACCTTTTTTCTAAAATTAGAGCAATACACATTAATGTATAAAAATTAAATAAGATAAGCAGATAGAAGGGGGGATGGCATTCATGTTCTCACCACCCCAAAATAACACCCACGAACACCATGCATATAGATCAGTCTAAGCCAGTGCTTCTCCAACAAGGGGTAGGGGAGCCAATTTTACCCCCACCCCCAGGGGGAGGACATTTGGCAATTTCTGGAGAAGTTTTTGAGTGTCAGAAATTCAAGAGGGGAGAGATGAGGCATCTAGTGAGTAGAAGCCAGAGATGCTGTTGAATATCCTACAGGGCACAAGAATGCCCTCCACAATAAAGAATGATTCAACCCAAAATATTAGTAATGACAAGAATGAGAAATCCCGACCCACAATACATGCGTATGTGACCTCACAGGTAATGTTAATGCCAGAACCATTCTAAAATGTCTTTCACCAAATTATGCTAAGTGGAATGGCATTCCCAGATTCCCAGAACTTACCCGATGTTGGTACTATTATAATAACAGAAAAGCAATGTAATTAAATTTGTTATTGAAATTATAAAATGAGGGACACCTTTGGTTGAGTGTCTGCCTTTGGCTTAGGTCATGATCTCAGGGTCCTGGTATTGAGCCCTGTGCTGAGGAGTCTGCTTCTCCCTCAGTCTCTTCCCACCTCCGCTTGTGTTCTCTCTCACATATAAATAAATAAAATCATAAAAAGAAAGAAATTATGAAATGTTTCTTCATACACAATTAATGGAGGAGGGATTTATGATAATATGACACCATTTATCATTTACTCTCCCAATTTCTTCTATAACTGCAGGAAGCTCGTGGGGTAACAGGGGAGAGAGGGATGAGATGGGTTTTACTCAAGCAAATTTAGGGGTGCCTCTTTGTCATTTACTCCTACAAAATATTATTTCTTGACTCTGTGATGGAGTCACTCCGATATTAGATTGGCCATGAAAAAAACACAAGAGACTCAGCTTATTACGGGGGACATGTGAAAGTAGGAATATTCTTATGGGTAACAATTTTCTTGCTTTTCTTATAAATAACTAGTTATAGAGTTAAGAAAATAAATAGGCTATATATTTTTAAATCAAACATTAAAATTCCACCAAAACTTATGTAATAATTAAGTTAATAGAAATGAAAAGAGGTCAAATAGGGGAGACATTCCACAATTTTTTTAATCTAAAGAATATTGTAGGGGTGCCTGGATGGCTCAGTGGGCTAAGCCTCTGCCTTTGGCTCGGGTCATGATCTCGGGGTCCTGGGATTGAGCCCCGCATTGTGCTCTCTGCTCAGCGGGAAACCTGCTTCCCCCTCTCTCTCTGCCTGCTGCTCTGCCTACTTGTGATCTCTCTCTCTCTCTCTCTCTCTGTCAAATAAATAAACAAAATCTTTAAAAAATCTTTTTAATTAAAAAAAGAATATTGTATAAAAATGATACCAATTAAATGGAATCATTACTATAATCAAGATCAGATCTACTGCCTTATTTTTCATTTAGTAATATATAGATCTTTATATGTCCACATATATAACTCTGAACAACTCCTTTAACAGCACTAGAATGCATGGCTGTAAAGTGTTTATAATCTACTTAATCACCTGCTATAAATATTTATATTATTTTCAGTTAAGTAAAGTAAACAATGCTACTCTGAACATCTTCATTGTTAAATCCTTATGTACATTTTGAATTATGTTGTTAACTTCAAAGAAGTTGAGTAAAAGTCAAAGTATAGGATCCAGACAGCCAAATTGTCTTCCAAAAGATTTTATTCAAAGGTAATATTCAAGTTCACCTTTATACTTGCTGTTTTCCCTTCTCTAACAATTTTACTCTATTCTTGAAAATAGGGTCCACTGCCTTTCCAGATGAGCATGAGTGTTCTCAGTGATGTACTCTACTCTATGGGACAAGAGATAAGCCACAGCCTAACCAAACTACCTAAGTTGACCTGACTTCCAGGTTTTGGTTCAACCAAATTTGATTACTGATCATTGAATTATTTAGGTAAAATTTCACAGACACAGCCCATAGCAAATCTGATTCAGCCATGAGGGGAACCCTAATTAGCAGTTTATCCTTCCTTCAAACCAACCTTCTATCTAACCTCATCCAACTGTCAATGTGTCAATTCAGTTTACATATGTAATTAATTTTTAAATGTTGTTCCCAAGGACCACCTATAGGCTTCCTCTTTCTTTCTTTTTTTTTTTTTTTTTAAGACTTTATTTATTTATTTGACAGACAGAGATCACAAGTAGGCAGAGGCAGGCAGAGAGAGAGGAGGAAGCAGGCTCCCCGCTGAGCAGAGAGCCCTATGTGGGGCTCGATCCCAGGACCCTGGGATCATGACCTGAGCCAAAGGCAGAGGCTTTAACCCAC
Organism: Mellivora capensis; assembly: GCA_004024625.1. Taxonomy (NCBI): domain Eukaryota; kingdom Metazoa; phylum Chordata; class Mammalia; order Carnivora; family Mustelidae; genus Mellivora; species Mellivora capensis. Next base: position 241,978 of record PISX010000255.1, on the reverse strand, counting down.
TGAGCCACCCAGGTGCCCCATCTTTTTTTTTTTTTAAGATTTTATTTATTTATTTAACAGAGATTGAGAGAGAGAGAGAACACAGGCAGGGGGAGTGGGAGAGGGAGAAGCTGGCCTCCAGCCCAGCGGGGAAGCCCAACATGGGGCTCCACATGGGGCTGGATTCCAGGATCCCGGGATAATGACCTGAGCCGAAGTCAGATGCTTAATGACTAAGCCACCCAGGAGCCCCTAGGCTTCCTCTTTCTGATAGGTTCTCAGAAAACACTCATGAAGACACACATTATTTTAAATTTTAGGCTTTCCTTTGGTTGATTTTACTCTCAAGAATCTGGTCTTCACTTTTCTTCCGAGACCTGCTCTGCAGAACTGGAAGACATGGGAAGTTGTTGGGCAACTCAATCCCAAGGTCTTGGGGGATTCAAATGTAACTATGCTGTGCTTTTTAGAAGTCATTACAGCAGACTACATTTGTGCCTGGGCAGTGTGCCATCTACATGAAATACTTGCAATCAGGTGGAAATGATACCCCAAACATGAAGAGGTTTCCTTGTTTCGAAAATACCGACCATGATGCCATGCTGCTGCAGTTCTTCCCTCTGGCCACTAGGGTGCCGTTTTCTGCTCCGTAAAGAAATTGGCAAGAAGGGGCCTCTAGCCTATAATACCAACTTCCAAGTGTGAATTTATTCTTTCCTGCCTTGCTAGCAATTTTTACTTTTCCAGCTTGGCACATAGAATCTTGCAAGTCTCCCTGGAAGGTGACTCATATTTAAATATGAATAGGGCAGCTGGCTTCTGTTATCTTAAAGGGTTACATTATGTCATTGCACATTTTCAACTGGGGTAAAAACAAACTGTGCTCTTTGCACACATCAATTCCAGTAATATATATTTATATAAGATCACAGGGACTTATAAACTGTCTGAAATTTTTCCAGCCTTAAAAATTAAGACCAATGTTAATAATTGTCCACATATATAACTCTGCAGCATAATAATGCTTATTATGAATAATTCGGCAGCAACCACCCAAATAATCCCTTTGTTACCTGGCGTGTTATTTCATATTTCCTAAAAAACGATGATAATAATGATACTAATGATGATGACAAGGACAAGAGCAGTGATAATAAATGCTCACTTGTGTTGCCATTTACCATATACCAGGCACTGTGCCAACAGCTTATATGGAGTCTTCACCGCAATCCGAGGAAGAAGATGTACGTTTATTGTTCCCATTTTTCAGATGAAACTCCAAGGGCTTCATGAGGAAAAGGTCTAAACATGAGTAAAAGGCAGAGACAGGATTTAAAAGTAAGCAGGGTTTGGTTTTTTTTTATTGCTTGTTTAGGATTTATTTATTTAGTTAGTTAGTTATCTGAGAGAGTATGTGCAAATGGGGTGGGGGGTGCAGAGGGAGAGGGACAAGCAGACTCCATGCTGAGCATGGAGCCCAATGGGGGCTTTAACCCACAACCCTGAGATCATGACCTTAGCCAAAACCAAGAGTCAGAAGCTTTAGTGACTGAGCCACCCAGGCACCTTGAATATAGGCAGTTTTAACTCCAGAGCCTAAATTTTTAACTATTATGATATACGTTCACCTGCATATCTTAGTAGATAATTTTCTGAGACTCTACTGAGCAAGCCTTGAACTTTCCTTGGGACTTAGCTCCTCTGGGAGACCTCTCCTGGCCACCCGAGACTAGATGAGATGTCCTGAACCTTCCTGAGTACCGCATGCACAGACCTCCGTTAGCCCATGAAGCACACTATTTATGGGTCCCTACTCACCGCCTGCCCCCACCGAGGACCAAGCACCACCTGAGCACCCAGGACTGGGTAGGCATTTAGAGTCTGATCAAGTAATGAACATTTGAGCAAATGAATCCTGTTTTTTCTTAAAGCAGCGGTATAAAATCTCAGGGCTATATTCCTCTTCCGTTTTCACATTATCCTCCACCATGAAGTCTACCTCACTAAAAAGTTCTCCGAAATCCTGCCTTTCTGAGGTGTGACAGATCCAGGGTCATATCACCTGGGTTAGAATTCTGGCCTGTCACCCCCTTGATGGAGACCTAGGGCTTCACCCTCTTGCCTCCATTCCCTCAGCAGTGAAATGGGTTCTGTAACAGCACCTAGTCCACACTATAGGCTGTGATGTGGGTTAAATAGCATAAGGTGATTGAGTAAAACCTCAGTCAAAGGTAAGTATTAGTAGGAATAGCAATCCTATGAACAGATGTAGGTATAGGAACAAGGGTACTAGAACAGTAGTATTCCCTGAAATGCTGAGCATGAGCAATCAGGGAGGGAAGATGAGGACACAGCCTCACTTTTTTTTTTTTTTAACGTTTATCAGCTATTTGGCGCTTTCCCGGTAAAGGGTATAACTTACTCATCAAAAATAGTACCACGTCTTCTTTAGATAGTAAATAATCATTTTGAGAATTACAAAAGAGAAGCACCTGGGTGGCATAGTCAGTTAAGCATCCGACTCTTGATTTCAACTCAGGTCATGATCTCAGGGTCATGGGATGGAGCCCCAACTTGGGCTCCATGCCCTGCATTGATTAATGATTAAGATTCTCTCTCTCCCTCTCTCACTCCCTCTGCTCCTTGCCACCTGCTCCCATTCTCTGTCTCTCTGAATAAAAAGTAATAAATGAAAATTTAAAAAGAAAAATTTTTTTAAATTACAAAAGAATAATTCTCATGTGCCAAGAACTGTGTAAACAGTTATGTGCATTATGCAATTTAATCTTTCAAGCAAAATCCTATTAACCTCAGGCACAGATGAGGAAACAGAGATTCAGAGAGGTTCAGTATCTGCCCAGGACCACACAGCAGACAAGTTACAGCACCAGGATATGAACTATTTACTTAATAGCCTCTCCCTCCCACTAGACTGCAAGTACCATGAGGCAAGAGACAACATCTGTTCTCTTCAATATTGCATTCACAGCCCATCACGTGGTGAGTCATCAGTAATAGAAAACTTTGGAATGTGTGGAAAAATGAATGAGTAAATGAATAAATCCAGAACCTAAACTCTTAACCAATTAAGCCTCTCAATTATATGAGATGAATGATATTTTTGAATAACACATCACAGGCAAAATTAGAAGCTGACTGAGCGATTTTATAATAACACTAACCAAAAAACCTGCTATTTATTGAGTGCCTCCTATGTTGTTCCTGTCCTTAAAAAGCCTCGTAAAGATATATTTAATCCTTTCTCCAATCCATAAGGTAGATAGTATTATCATAATTTACAAATACATTATGTCGCCCAGTTGTGCAAGATTTGAATGCAGGTCTTATGGTCCCAAACCCAACAACTTTCTACATCAGATTTCCATCTCAAAGGCAGCTGTGTACTCTGCTTACTCTCAGAGAAACACGAGATTCATGCCAACCAATCCTCAGGAGTTACAAGAAGCTTCACAACTCTGTTGACTGTGTCAAGAAGAATCACCAAGGAGACCAGATTACATTTGGTGCCCTATGTGCGCAGAGCTTTGCCTTGTCCCCTCCCTGTATTTTCAACAGGGTTGAAGGAATCTTCAGAGTTGTGTACCTTCTGCTGACTATTTCCTTCAGGGAACAAGCATCCAGGTTTGCCCTCGGAACTTTGAGTGTGAACAGAGACTCTACTCCAACATACGACATTCAGTTTTAAGTTAGTACACCCCCATGGCTCTGGAAAAACCTGGCACCAAGCTCTGGATTTGCTTACGCCAACAGGAAGCTCCTGTACAACCTCCCCATTTCTCTGCTAGTGACTGATCCTAAAGGGCCCTCCCACTTCCACTAAATGCTCCAGGTAATTCCATCTGATGAAAAGAGATGAGCATCAACCAACCTTTCATTCACTTACTCAACAAATACTTGTTGAGTGCCTACTGTGTATCATACAGGGTCATTTTTGTAAAGGGCACAAAAGAGACACCAGATAAAATGAATGGTGGCCACTGCTGTTGCTGTTGACTTTCCTCCACTTTCTGCTCCTGGAGGCAGAATAATCATCCCCCAAAGATGCCTGCATCTTTGTGAACGTGTTACTTTACCTTGCAAAAGGGGCTTGGCCGATGGGAAGGATGTTGAGATGGGGGACGAGCCTGGGTTAGCTGTCGGGCCCCACTCTCAGCATGTGAATCCTTAACCAGAGCCTTCTCCTGCTCCCAGGAGAGGCAGAGAGAGATGTGACCATGGATGGAAGAAGGGTCCCAGGGTTTAACATGGGTGGCTTTGATGACAGGGGAAAGGGCCACAAGCCACTGAACGTGGACAGCTTCTAGAAGCTGGAAAAGACAAGGAAACAACCAACCTCCTAGAGCCTCCAGAAAAGACACCATCCTGCCAACACCTTGATTCTGGCTCAGTGAGAACTAGAATGGTAGGATAATCAATTTACACTGTTTATTTGTGGTCATATGTTACAACAGCCATAGGAAACCAACACACACTGCAACTGAAAGGAAAGTTCTCTGAGATTTCTAAGTAGTAGGAAAACTGATTTTTTTTCCAAGTATTTCAAGGGTACATATCAAATTTTACACCTAAAAATTGGAAAGTACAAGAATGTAATGAATAATTAAGTAAATATTAGTGTTGGATACAGTTAGTACCAGCTGCAAAAATACCTATCCCACGTATCACATTGCAAATCTTCCAGAATCAATATGCAACATTAGTGGATTAAAATGAGCTCCCTCACGAGTTGAGGTAGATGGCCATTCCATATAACCAGTCAGCAGAACTCCACAATGCTCACCAAGAAGAGCCGCATCAATCACTTGATTTTCATTGTTTAACTTCAAGTATTTTCATTGGTCACAGTCACCTGTAAATTTGCTCCCTCATAAAAATGTGTTTTCCACTCGGATCATTTCATCCACTGGGAGGGGAAAGAAAAAAAAAAAGATTGGCGCTATGCCAAAGAAGAAAAAAAAATTAATTTTCTTGCGGTGGAGGATCTTGTTAAAATGAAACATCTTTCCCATGAAATGGATGTTAACACAACACAACAGAATACTAATAAAGTCCTTTCATAATATTTTTCCTAAAGATTACTTGCATTTTAAGAATTGCCTTTTATATCGCCCCCAAGTGATGCTTAACAAGATAAATCGCTTCGGAACAAGAGTTACTTTTTCCTTGCATTTCTGGGTAACTAACGGATGCTTTTGTGAAGTTATCTTGAGCCAAGGAAACTTACCAAAAGAAAGGATCGTTTATAATTAAAAGGAATCATTTGTGTGATTTAAAGAAGAGCTAATAAAGCCCCCAATTTTCCTAAGATAGCACGAGTGCCTGGCAGGACCATATTTGTGCTTAACAACTGGGAAGAAAGTACTCATGTTTAATATTTCACAAACAATATATTCGTTTTATGCGCATTTAATACATGCAATTTTAAACCCAAGCTTTTAAATATTCACTAGTCATCTCATAATGAAAATTGAATGCATCATGCTTTTGGGCCTTGGGGGTGGAGGGGATGTATAAATTTTTAAGAAACTGTGTATTTCCCCTCCCCTCCCTCAAGAAAAGCTGGGGGCGGGGGTAGATAAAGAAAATGTTGATGGTGTCGGGATATTGGACCGTTGGTGAGCAGGTGTGTGCTATTGAATGGGCCTCTGGTGAATTGGAGGCTTTTAAAAGAGATTGATTCTCTTAACTAATTATTTCAAACATGCTTTTAAAGGTATTAATTACTTGTGGAAAAGATTCTCCATTTGCTTCTAAATTGTTTCTTTGGGTGATTCTTTGCCTGCAAAAATGTCTGGGGTAAAAGGGAACGTTCTGTCACCATAATTTTAAATAACATATTTAAACGATACATTTAAATGTGATCTTTGAAATTATATAAGCTGTATTCCAATGTCATTAGAATTCTTAAGACATGTTTAAAACGATATGAAATATTTTAAATTCTGTTTTTATGTAAAAGTAATTTATTCATGTGTAAAATCATTACATGTATTTATATATGATCTACGTACATAAATATATATAAAACCATTTGTATACATAGATGTGTCTGTAAATATATTTATATCCATATATAAATGTACATAAATGCTAGATTGAACATCTCTTAAAAGACCTTCGGTTTTGTTTTATTTGTGCATGTGTGTGTGTGTCACATAATTCTATGAAAAATCCTACTTAGTTTATCTTGCAGAATTGTGTAAAAGATACTTAGACACTAATCAACACCTTCTTTACCTTTAATCCCTGTCTTTAGTGCTACAGAGTTGTTTATTCAATGACTTTTCAGTTTGATCTGCTGGAGGCATTTCAATCTGCATCAAAAAAGGCATCTTTGGTTGGCCTTGGTCGGAAACATTTTAAATGCATCTAGTATCACAGTATCACAGGGGTAGACATCCCTGTAATCAAGTCATTGGAATATTACACACGACTCCATACTGCCTTGTGGCTTAATTGTTAGAGTGTTAGGAGCCTGGGGCATTCAGGTTCACATGAAAAAAAAATTTTTGCAACCCCTCAGGCACAGAATATTCTTACCATGCAGAAGGAACAGTTTCCAGGGACAAGAGGCCATTTTGCCAATTTGCTGTCCAGAACTCAGATTCATGAGTCACAGACAACAGAAGAAAGAAACTTAACACTCTTGGCATTAATGAGTAGGGTAGGGATTGGTCATTTTAAATGCCCCTTAGTAATGCCATAAAGTAACAAAATAACACTTAAAAAAAAAAAGCCCACAGGCACCTTGATGTTTGAGCAACTTCTTTATTCTAACCCAGCATCTGCCAAAATTTGTAGGAATATCTTCCCTATGCCAATATTTCTCTATCTTTTTCTACATAAACATTTGAAACAACAACAACAACAAAAAAGTTAATAAAAGTAACTATCAATTTGGTTCGCTTCTGTTGGATTTTTAATAATACTACCTCTATTCACCGTCACCCATCCAGAGTTGTAAAAGCTTTATCGCTAATGTGAAATATATAGATAAGAGAAACGCAGAAGGTAAAAAATCGACATCAAAAATCATCTTTGGTTCCCCCCAAATACATTGTAAGACATTGAATGAATACCTAATTGTTAAAACCAACACAAAGGACTGAAACCTTTCTCTCGATGTTCCCAACAGGATAATATAGTGTAACAGTTTATAAACACAAGCCAGGAATTAAAATTAAAAACTACCCCAGGTCAGAAATGAGACCACTTTATAATTAGAAAAAAAACTACCAGTCCCCAGTGGAGATTAAGAAGGGGATGGTTTCTGAAAATGTACATAAGAGGGACAAAAATAAACAACTTCCACAGTCTGGTGGCACAATTCTGTTCCCTTGTGATGGAAACACAAAAAGGAGTCTCTAACAAGCTCCAAAAATATGTGTATGTGTATTTTAAGTCAAATTTAGCTTTCCAGACAACTACGTTTCTCTGCTGGAAATAATGAACTAACATAAAAATGATATAAGGATGTGTGTAAAAAGGACATTTAAGAGAAACAGGTTGAAGAGCTTCATAAATTTACCAAAGATTAAATTAAAGCTGGATGTGTAAGATGTAGTGATAAAACAATCAGGGGCTGTTCCTTCTTTTAAGCAAGGATGGTTTGGGCTTTATCAGAAAGCAGGCTTGCATAACTAATCAGTGGCATGGCCAGCCCAGGCTCTGAAAGGAGGAGTCCCAGGCAGCCCCTTGCAGTGCATATATGCTCAAAACTCATTACGTTTGATATGCCTCGTTCTTGACCTAAATGCAATAGAAATTCTTCCTTGGGGTGCATGATATACATGAAAAAGTACAACTTCTTTTTTAAAACGCCATTAGAATATTTTATTGTGTGTGGACATACACTCTTGTTACTCCTAAATGCTATTCTATTGAGTACAGTTTATATTCACTGGCAAAGCGAAATCTCCGGGGAAGCCAGAGAGGGAATGCAATTTCTGGTAATAACAGCTCACAACAGTGAATACTATCCACTTATCCCCACAATTTCCAGCTATTTTGGACTCCTTTCTGAATTAACCTTTCATATCAAAAGGAGCAATTGTGCACACTAGAGACTCCAGCACAATTTCATGCATAATTTATTCACTCAGTTCAACATTAAACGCACAGTCCTTGACTTTGTCAAGGTGGATTCTGTTGGCAGACTTCACAAGCAGCAAAACAGGAGAAATGAGATCTACAGCTCAACCTCTTCACCTATTCTGTCTGGCGAGAGATGGTGAGTGGGGGCGGAGGGAAGGGAAAAAGAAGACAAGACTGGAGCCCAGCATGTTGTCATTTATAGAACCCCTAGCAAGCGCATGGTATTTTCACATCAGTAGTCTCTGAAAGGTTGTTTTTTGTTTTGTTTTGTTTTGTTTTTTAAGTCCAAAACAATTGAAATAAGCTTGAATTCTGCTTCACCAACAAAAGTCTAGGGCAATTGTTACCTTCCTGACAATTCCACCATCCCCGGGAAAAACAATACTTATATCTTGGGTAGCTTAGGAGGCATGGTTGGAAGAAATGACTTGAAGCTCTTATTAAAATACACCCACACATTAGCTTGAGGTCATATTAGAAGGGCTCATTTCAGAAATTTCAATAATGCAGACTTTCCAGTGAGATCCCAAATCCCAGCTTTGCCCTCCCAAGTTGGCCTTCAAGAACGTAGACTTCCATTTTCTCTCCTAAACTACCCCTCTGAACCCTCAAATGAGCGATGTGTGCAACGAGTTGTAAAAAATGGAACCCAGATACCCCAGGAAACTGTTCCTCTGCCTTTTCGGAGTCGGTCGAAGCTCAGAGTAGATAGGAAATCCATTTTCTTTCCTTTAAAGGCCGTACTCAGAGCCACTCAATCCCATACCTGAGCTCAACCACTGTCCAGGTAGAAACTCTTTCTCAGTCCCCTGGATTACAAACGATTCTGCTCATCCTGTTACAGAGGGATTTTTCCTGTTAATGATTACTCTATGAACACTTAATATCTGCCAGCAACTTCATTAAGGCTTCACAATCATTACGGAATTGATTCTGTCCAAACACCCTGAGATAGTTACCAACATCTGAAGCCGAGACTCGGGGGTCTTCATCGGCATGTGTACCCTTGCCAGCTTTGCTCTCCCTCGAAAGACAAACCATGAAACTACAGCAAGAATTAAATTTTAACACCGAAACAGAGTGAAGCGATTTCCCTAAATACACTAGACCCTCACTTTAGCACTTGCTCATTAAAATATTACCTTCCAGGAGCCAAGGCTCACTTTCCAAATCTGTGAATAATATGAGGCCCAGGAGTATGCAATGAGATGCCTTTTGGAAATACGACGAAACGCTGGAAATTTTCACGCAGGACACCTTGGCAAAAGTCTTTAAATCTAAACTTTCTTTACCGGCTGCCCCCACAGTCTAGTTAGAAGAAGCCCGAAACACATAAATTGGAGTCTTACCAAAACGGAGCCTCACCTTTATAATTTGCCTTTAAATTTACTGCAAGACCATGAAAATTAAATGCCTCTGGTACCATCAAAGTAGCTCACTGAGAGTTCAGCCGTCCTCCTCAGTTAACATTCAGCAGCCTTTTTATTGTCTCGAGACTCTGGATTTGGACCAAATCATTGAAATCTGTGAAAACTCAGAGGTGAAGCAGGTTTTCCATTTATGAGCTTTTCAACCTAGAAAGTCCCATCCTAATGATGACATAACAAAATGACCTACCAAACTGGAGTTTGGAGGCATTATTTTGCTCTCACGTCCATTGACCTGCCCACCCCACCCCGCCGGCCACCGCCTGATGCTCCCAGACGCCACCCCCCACCCCAAATCACTGCATGTTGAGGTGATTGGCAGGCAGTGGGAATACACAAGGCATGTTGGCCACATTGGACTCAAAATGCCAAGGCAGTGGCTGGAGTCCTTGACATTCCCACCCCTCCCCTCCCTCACTGCAACATTCTGGGGGGGCCACGAGCCCCATAGAAAGGACCTATAATTTCATGTCCCTGGAGCAAGATCTCATGCTTCTGGAGTGACAGTCAAGTCAACACTTCTAGAATTCTCTGTGTCAGAGGCCAAACGCTATGCCAGGGCTCTACTTCCTGACAGACACGTGGAACAGTATCAGCTCCTTGGCTTCCTAGCCCAGTGACCTTGGGCATGTGTCTTTTCTACAACTCAGTTTCCATGTCAGGAAACAAGATGAGTCATATCTACTTTAGGGGACAATTGTGAGAATATAACCTGGTAACATTTTGGTGGAGAGGGTGGAGAGAACAGGGAGGGACCGAGGGAGAGGGAGAGAGAGAATCTTAAGCAAATTCCACGCCTTCTCCACGCCCAGCACAGAGCCCAATGGCGAGCTTGATCTCAGATGCTGAGATCATGACCTGAGCCAAAATCAGGAGTCGGATGCTTAACCGACTGAGCCACTCAGGTGCCTTTAACCCGGTAACATATTTAAGTTGCTTAACCTACTGCCTGGCACAGAGGAGCTCAGTATTCACAGGTGACATTTATTGGCTTTTTCCCATATGACATAAGCTTTCATTTTAATCTTCATAACATGGAGGTTATTTGCAATATTTGTCATATAGATGTGGAATCCAAACCCAGAAATTAAGTGACATAGGTAAATATTGCTCAACAGATAAGAGTTGGCATTTGAACATCTATCTCTGACTTCAAATCTCAAAAGTTGACGCCACCATACCGTGCTTCCACACGAATAAATGTCGCTGAAAGGAGCTCGGCAAGAATTCAGAGTATTGAGGAGGGATTTGTGAAGGCCCATAAACTTAACTTGCAGCTAAATAAATTTAATTTGCTATTTATTCCCACATCATTCTCCAAGCACTCCATAAAAGGGCCATCCAAATTGGTGCTCCATCAAGACCCCCTTTCCCCACAGAGGCATCTAGCCACCAGCTGCTGCTTAGGCCTGCGACCTTTGCAGAGACCTTGCCCTTGGCAGATGGGAGCCACGTCCTCTAGGACAGAGACCTCCAGGAGGTGTGTTAGTTAACATTCTCCAGGGAAATAGAACAAATAGGATGTGTATAGAGAAGCAATTTATTACAAGGCATTGGCTCACACAGTTAGGCTTGCAAGTCCAAAACTGCAGTGTGGGCCTAGGATGGCTGAAGGTGCGGTTTCAGCCTGAGGGCCGGCGGGCAGAGAGAGAGACAATGGTGCAGATGAAGTCCAGAGGCAATCTGCAAAAGAATTCTCTCTTGCTTAGGAGACTAGATTTTTTTGTTGTGGTGGTGGTCAGTCCTTCAACTGATGGCACACGGCCCATCCACATTATGAAGAGGCATCTACCTTGCTCAAAATTCATGGATTCGGATGTTAATCTCACCCAAACACATTCTCCAAGTGGACACATTAAAATTAGCCATCACAAGAGGCTGCCCCCAGCCCTCCTCATCCAGATGGCCACTGACTGTTTAACATAGGATTCAAAGGGCTCGTGCAGAATGACTTTATGGATCAGAATGAGACTAGACTTCACATGAGATCATCTCCTTGCTTGGAGTTTCTCCTTCCCTCTTCAGCTTCCATCTCCCTCTCACTCTCTCTCACTCCCCACCCTTCCTTAGCAAATAGATTAGTGTATTAAACTTTCTAAGTCCTTTTCGCTGACCTTTTTTTCCTCATCTCCAAGAACCCCAAAATGGAACATCAAGTTCATTTAACCAAATGCCTTAATGCGGCATTCAAACCCCTCCACACTTTTGAACACAACAACTTTGTTAAATTTACCCGACACCCCCTTCCCTCCACACCAGGGAGGTATCTTAGTCCATTTGGGCTTCTATAACAAAAATAACATAGATTGTGTGGATTGCACAGCACTGATGTCTCACAGTTCGGGAGTTGGAGAAGACTGAGATCAAGGCAGCAGCAAGACTAAGTGTCAGGTGAAAGCCCAATTTCTGGGTCTTCCATGGCCATCTGCTGGCTGCATTCCCACAGGTGAATGGGGCAGGAGAGCTGTCTGGGAGCTCTTCTGTAAGGTCACTAGCTCCATTCATGAGGGCTCTACCCTCATGCGCTAACCACCTCCCAGAAGCCCCACTTCCTGATACCATCACACTGGGACTAGGTCTCTACACATGGAGGCACCATCAACCACATGACCTGCCAAGCTCAAACACCAGATGACAGCTTTGGCTTCGGTTCCCTTCAGCCCCTCAGTCTCCAAGGGCCTGCTGCTTCCACATCTCTCCATGTTGTCCTGTCACGTCTTCCCTACTCACACCTAAAGCCCTCTCAGCTATCCTCACTCCCCTGGACTGTTACAGTCCTCATTCCGTGCTTCCTGTCTCTCACCTCTGAGCACAGCCTCCCCCACTGAGCATGTCACCTGCCCTCACTGATGAGATGGTCCCAAATCCTTCTCCTGCCCAACCGGCCTCTATGGCCTCTCTGCCTTCCCAGATCATGTAGCCCAGGATATTTTGACCTCCCCACTGCTCCTCACACATCCTATCACCTTACAGGCCTCCCAGAACCACTCCCAGGCCTCGGTGGCTTGACAGCAGCCGCTCCATCCACATGGAAAGTACTCTGCCCCTTGGCCCATACACAACCCCAGAGAGATCCTACCCACATCATTCATCTCCCAGCTCAACTGCCACATTCTGTCTGCTTGGGTTCTTCCAAGAGCCTGAAAAAAGCACTTGAGCACAGATGGTTTGTTTGGAAAGTGATCACAGGAAGCTGGAGGGCAAAGGGGAAAGATTGAGAAAGAGAAGGAACAGTGAAAAAAGCTCTACTGTCAAGGTCGTTGCTGTAGGCAACACCAGGATATCTGAAAACCATACAGGATGCTTCTTACAATTTGTTCCTTTAGAGGTGGAGTGATTGGGAATCTGTCTGTGGACTTTCATTTCCTCCATCAGGGGGAGGTGGTTCGCCCCTGGGGACATCAACTACCTGGGCAGTTTCCCACTATACTTTCAGGTCCCAATGCATCAGAGAAAGCTCTCAGGGAGAAAAGCTGAGAGGCACCACTCACCATCAGTGGGTCAAGAGCTAGCCCCTGCCTGGCAGTTGAATCAGAGATGGGCAAAGAGGAGGTGACAAATATACCCCAGAAGCACCTGCTACTTGTGCTTTGCATAGCTTTCCCCTACTCCTCCAAAGAATGTTCTCCTGGAGCCCTCGGGGCTTAGTCATTCTGATAGCACTTAGCAGAGTAGATTTTGATTGTCTCTTCATCGGCCTCTCTCTCTCCGTCTCTCTAAACCCTGAGTTCTGAGAGCGCATGTCCTGCTAGTTGGAGCTGTTGGTCTATACTTGAATTTCTCACCTGTTAAATGAATCACCTGTTAAATGGATGGCTCAGTGGGGTTAAAGCTTCTGCCTTCAGCTCAGGTCATGATCCCAGGGTCCCTGGATGGAGCCCCGCATCAGGCTCTCTGCTCAGCGGGGAGCCTGTTTCCTCCTCTCTCTCTGCCTACCTCTCTGCCTACTTGTGATCTCTGTCTGTCAAGTAAATGAATAAAATCTTTAAAAAAAAAAAAAGTTTTCCTGAAGCCACTCCATCCTACTGAAAGTCTGATTCCACATAGTTTGAACACAGATCAAAAGATAAAACTACCAATTCGTTAAACACGAAGCTTAAGATCTGCAGCCCTCCCTGTCAAATACACACCCATATAATTTAGACTCTGTTCAAAATGCTATCGTAAAGTTCTTTGATTCTTGTCTTTTGTAATTTGAAAAGTAATAAATAACAGAGACAGAGGGAGCAAAATCCTCCAGGCTGGAAGAATGTAAAATGTATACCTATGTAGTGTTAAAGTCAATATTCAGTATATCTTTACTACATTTTTTTAAATTTTTGTTACTGTAAACTCAATGGATAAAAAGGGAGTTTTTAAATAATTTGTGGCTATCTATTTTTTCCTATTCCAACCTTATTCAAATTAATTTGAAGACTTTTTTTCTCTGCCCTTCTTTTCCTATTTGCTTCATGGGTCCTGACATAAATTCAATACAAAGACAGGTGGTTGTTCAGAGAGGCAGCCTGGAAACGTTAACTGGCTGATCACGGTAACAATCTCATCCTAATTCCAGGCAGCAGCACACCTCCCTAAAAGAATCATGTTCCCAAATTTCTATAAATTTAAAATAGAATTCCAGTGCCTTTGACTGAGTATGCCCGTTTGCATCCTTTTTCCATTTTATAAAATATATGGCTGGGGGAAAAAATGTGCATTGCACACAAAAAGGTACACAACTCATATGATACACGACTCATAAATAATCTTGAAAGTTAGAGCAAAATTATTGTGTAGCTATTGACTTTTGGAAAAGTGAGGCATGCCATTCAACAGGTATTCATTGAGCACATGCCGCGGGCTGGCCTTGTGCTGGCGGACATATTTTTAAGCACGCGGAGCCTTCCTGCCATCTCGGATTCCAAAAGTCCATAGTGCTCCAATATGTTAACATCGGACTCTTGTGGAAAGTCAAAGCTAATGCTATCCCACTAATTATGCCTACACCTGAAAATAAGTATTTTCCCCCTTCGAAGATGTTCACTATTTGTTAAAGGCGCTCATCACTACAGTTAATGTCTGTATTCAGATTTATATTTCAGTTGTTACCTGCTCTTTTTTTTTTGCCCAGCAGTATTTTACCCCCTTCTGTATATGTATTATGTATTAAACATAAAATATATATTATATGTAAAATATATAAAACATGTATTATATATAATGAATATATAAATATATGGCATATATAAAAATACACATAAAAGACATTATATATAAAATACACATAATAAATACATGTATGTATGCATAAAATACACAAAATAATAAATTTAACACTATAGATAAAATATACATAAAATAAAATAACTTTAACAATTTTGAGTGCACAAGTCAGGGACATTAAATACTTTCACAAATGTGTGACAGTCATCCCCACCACTCGTAGAGCTCTCTCATCATCCCAAACAGAAATTCTTTGCCCATGAAAAAGCAACTCTCCATTCTCCCTTCTCCTGATAACCTCTAGTCTGCTTTCTGTCCCTATGAATTTGCCTCTTCTAGGTACCATATATGAAAGGACTCGCACAACATTTGTCCTTTTGTGTCTGACTTCTTTCACTTAGCATGATGTTTTCAAGATTCATCCACCTTGTAGCATGGTCAGAATTCATTCTCTTTTGTGGTTGAATAATTTTCCATTGCAGGTAAATGTTATAGTTTGTTTACCCGTTTACCTGTCCATGGACATGGGTTGTTTCCATCTTTTGGCTATGGGGACAGACTGCTGTGAACACTGCTGTGTAGGTATCAGAGTTCCTGCTTTCAATTCTATTTTGAGCTAATTCTTGTACATGATTTAAAGTAAGTCCGACTTCACTCTTCTGCATGTACGTACTCTTGTCCCAGCACCGTAGGTTGAAAAGACTGTCCTATCCCATTGAATAGCCTTGCATCTTGGTTGAAAATCAACTGGCCATATATTTAAGGGTTTCTCTTACATGTTTGAATTCAGTCCCAGTGGGTCAGTTGTAAAAATTAAGCACTGGAAAACAATTTGATAAATCTCCCACACTCTACAAAGAGAAACGATCTTTGACATGGCAAAAAACATGGGACTTTTAACATGGTATTTGCCGATGTTGTTTAGATACCTGATTTTGAAAAATTCACATAATAAAAATACTATCTCTTTGACCTTTTTTTAGAGAGAGAGAGAGAATGCATGTGTGAGTGGGAGCAATGGGTGGAAGGACAAAGGAAGAGGGAGAGAGAGAGAATCTCAAGCAGGCTCTGCGCCCAGCTCAGAGCCCAGCACTTCTTGATCTCACAACTCTGAGATCGTGACCTGAGCCCAAAATCAGAGTTGGATGTTTAAATGAATGACCCACCCAGGCGCCCCTAAAAATCCTATTTTTCTTTAGCTCCACATCTAAGCATATCATGCTACATGTGGACTAGAGCAGGAGTATTGCCTCACCTTGTCACTTCAAGGTAAAGGTCAGTTTCATTGGCTCTACCTGCTGTAGCACTCTTGAGCTCAGGAGAGCTCAGGAATGATTCTATTAGCAGTGACTTTTAACCATAGTGGATAATTTCACCAATGAACAAAACATGTTCTAGAATTTGGGGGCTACAAGTTACAAATGGGGGATCTTTCAAAGTAATAGGTCCCAACTTCCACATTTAGCTGACTCTACAGTCCAGTTGAATTCAATCTAAGGGATCCTGCAGACATTATTAGGTTAAGATTACGTTATACAGTCCCTGGACCTAGAAGATGTAATGGAAACAGCTACCTCAAACTTCATCTTAAGTATGGCATTTCCCTTTGAAAACTTCCCAGGCAAAACAAAACAGAAAACCATAAAAACAAAAGTTGTTATAAAAATTAAAAAAAAAATAGTTGAGGCAATTCATTAGACCTTCCATAAATGAAGAGATGACAAAGCCTGTGGCTCAAACGGGTACACGAAAAAATGCTCAACATCACTCCTCATCAGGGAAATGCAGATCAAAACCAAGATCAGATATCACCTCCCACCTGTTAGAATGGCTAGTATCCAAAAGCCAAGAGATAACAAATATTGGCAAAGATGGGGAGAAAAGGGCTTGTGGATGGTTGGTGGGAATGTAAATTGGTACAGTCACTCTGGAAAACAGTATAGAGGTTCCTCAGAAATTTAATACAGAACTACCATGTGATCCAGCAAGCCCACTTTTGAGTTTATATCTGAAGGAAATGAAATTACTATCTTTTTTTTTAAGATTTTGTTTATTTATTTGACAGAGATCACAAGTAGGCAGAGAGGCAGGCAGAGAGACAGAGGGAGAAGCAGGCTCCCTGCAGAGCAGAGAGCCCGATGCGGGGCTCGATCCCAGGACCCCGGGATCATGACCCAAGCCGAAGGCAGAGGCTTCAACCCACTGAGCCACTCAGGCACCCCTGAAATTACTATCTTGAAGAGATATCCGCATCCCCATGTTCACTGCAGCGTTATTGAACAGTCAAGTCATGGAAACAAAGTCAGTGTCCATTAGCAGATGAGTGCATAAAGAAAACATAATGTATATATAAATGATGGAATATTATGCAGCCATAAAAAGAAGGAAATCCTGCCATTTGCAAAAACATGGATGGACCTCGAGAGCATTAGGCTAAGTAAAATAAATCAGACAGAGAAAAGACAGATACCATATGATCTCACTTATACGTGATACCTGAAAAAGCTGAACTCATAGAAACAGGGAGTAGAATGGTATTTGCCAGGGGCTGGAGTTTGGGGAAAATAAGAAGATACTGGTCAAAGGATATAAACTTCCAGTTGTAATATGATTAAGTTGTGGTGATATAATAATGTATACCTGATGACTATAGCTAAAGATGCTGCATTATATACTTGAAAATTCCTAGTAGAGTAGATTCAAATGCTTTCATCAACACATAAAAATAGTAATTATGCTAGGGGATGGAGATGCTCGCTAACTTCATTGTGCTAATCATTTTGCAATATATACCTCCATCAAATCATCATACTGTACAGCTTAAACTTATAGAAGGTACTATGTCAATTTTATCTCAATAATACTAGGGGGTGGGTAAGAGAGAGGGGCGTGGGAGAAGAAAGCAGTTCTTAAAAATGCTTTGTGATTTGCTTGGGGAAGAGACACCAGGAGGCCAGGTGTAGGTGGTAGGGGTAGAAAGCAAGAAGGAACAGACTTAATCGCTGCTTTATACAATTCTTTGCATTATCCTTATAAGACAAACATCAAAACATTTTAAAATTTGTGACTTTAACATATTCATGACTGAGAACATTTTTGTTAAAACATTTAAAATGTTTATTAACAAAATGTTTAAAATACAATAAATGAGGGGTGCCTGGGTGGCTCAGTCAGTTAAGCATCTGCCTTCGGCTCCTGCCACGATCTCGGGGTCCTGGAATCGAGCCCCGTGTCCAGTTCTTGCTCTGTTCCATCTCCCTCTGCCCCTCCCCGCTGCTTATGCTCGCTCGCTCTCTATCTCTTCTCAAATAAATAAAATTTAAAAAAAATAAAATGTAAAACAACATTTATCTTAAAACGTGCACTGCAAAACAAAACAAAAAGTGACAAGTTTGTGCCATTATCTTTAGCTGAAGTTTCTGAAATCTATCCAGAAAGTTGGTAATATCAAATGATATCATCATGGGTTTTGGTGTTGGACAAACACATATTTAAAGGTGATGAGCCAACTTAAAATATTTCATCCTTGGTTTCCTTATTTGTAAAATGAGGTTATTAATAACCACTTCAAGGTATGGCTGTAAGAAACAAATGAGATAATAAACATAGAATCACTTAGTACAATGGGTAGCAGATGGTCAGGACTCAACAAACGTAGTTCTATTCTGAATATGTTAGTTGTCTTTCCTTAGGGAAATGGTGAGGTACATTTATATCTTCTCTGGTTATCTTTGTGGAAAGTGAAGCAAGATAATCACCCATTGCTTTCCACTTGATACAGTCTATGAAGGTAGCCTGTGTTATCTTTCCATCTTAAAGAAAATTGATAAAGGATAAAGCTAAAGTTACAGGCCGGTTCCAGTCTCTCACTCACTTAAGTTCCAGAAAGGAAAATCTGATTAAGAAAATAAACAATTTGTTAAACTTTATAAAAGGTTTTATAAAACACATGACTTGGTATATAAAACTAAGCACTTACAAGTGATAACTACATAACTATATTGTATCATTAATTTTTCCCATCACATCTCTTCAGATTTATTGGCAAAAATGTCAAGTAAGGGGCGCCTGGGTGGCTCAGTGTGTTAAAGCCTCTGCCTTCGGCTCAGGTCATGATCTCAGGGTCCTGGGATCAAGTCCCGCATCGGGCTCTCTGCTCAGCAGGGAGCCTGCTTCCTCCTCTCTCTCTCTGCCTACTTGTGATCTCTATCTGTCAAATAAATAAATAAAAATCTTTTTTAAAAAGTCAAGTAAAACTATATTGTCATCCCATTTCCCCCTTATTGGCACTCAGACAAGATAAATATTCCATAGAGTGTGAACCAAAATTAAGCTCATTCAAAAAGATCATTACAGTCAGCTTCTTTCCTCACAACTAAGGGATCTGGGATAAATAAGAATTTAAGAAAACAATTTTAGAAGTGGAAACTGTCAGTAATGAGTACATTAAAAAATAACTTCTAATGTAATCCACAAGAAAACAGTGAAGAGCCAGAATTCCAACCAAATATTATTAGGTGAAATTAAAATCACTACTCCAAAGGACCCAACTCAATACATACCCCCATTTTCATCAATAAATTAAGGTATAATTAGTAAAAATATAATGCTGCCTTCTGGAAGAATGGGAAGTTTAGAGCCACTAGTCTAGCTCTTAACTGAGAGGAGAGAACTTTGAAGGTACATTAGACAAAGAAAAGATCTCACATTGGTCTTATCCAGCATTTAAAGGCTAAGAATAAAGACATTTTTAAAAAACCCTCTATGTTAGATATGATACCTAGCCAAAAAGGGTAGAGTTGAGCCTTCTTGTGTGTATATTCAGCTGGAAAAATGGATGAATTAAATGTATTATCATCCGGTAAAAGTCAATAAATTGAGCAAAGAAATTATTATTATCAAAATCAGTCTATGGCTTGATGATTACACTCTCACATTGTGATATGGAGGGAGACATAGTGTTTATTTTAAAACACCTGAACCTGCAATATAGTTTAATAGTTTAGATCATGTCATCAGGAATCCGATGGTCCAAACACTAGATCTACTCTGTCACTCTGAGCAAGTGACTTATCTTTTCCAAGCCTGAACTGCTCATCTGTAAAATGGGCCTAAAACTTGTGCCTGCCCCAATTTGGTGGAACAGAAGACAGAAGGCCCCAGAGAAGTGGCCAGCCATACCCCAGACATTTCAGTGATGATTTCTATCGTTATTTCAAGGGAGAAGCTCTGTTGTATGGATATTTGGATTTAACGTTTCTTTCCTTGGAAAAACATAAGACGTATGTTATTTTGGCTATGCCCAGCGAATGGGAATGATGCTCTGTGGAGAGGCTTCACCCCCAAGTATTAAGAAATGATTCGGTCGCAGTTTTTGTTTTCTCTAGCAGAGAGAGAAAACACCACACTTACCAAAGGAATGACTTCCACCAAAACATTTCCTTGAATGTTTCATTTTGCTTCTCAGTGTCTGGATTTTGGCGTTTGAGAACTAATGAATGACCACACAATTTCTGGGCACGCATGTGACCCAACTCTGTGGCACATACAGGAATCCACCGCCCACCCACATGCCTTTGCCAGGACAAGTGTCTCCACCCACAAATTCTGCCATGGCTGCAACCATGAGAACAACAGTCTTGCTCAAAGTAAGGAGCTCAGAGTAAACTCTGCGTATTTAAGGGAACACAAGGCGCGTGATATCCACACAGAGAAACAACTTCAGGTGAGAGATGTGTAAAACGAAAGAAAACCCAAAAACCAAAAAACAAACCAACCCCAAAAAAAAATTTAAAAAAACTAACTTAACTCCCATGAGGGAAAGCATTAAATCAGTTTTCACTGAAAAATGCAAGGCCATTTACATTTTCCTTAATACCGCCTAAGTGCCTGTTACAAAGGCATTGAAATACTGTCTATTTCGGAATCACCCCGAAGTGAAAATGGTTTTGAGATGTCTTCTGTATTCTTTGCTGGGACCTGAAAAGGAATCACTGCATTACCTTGCATTTGCTCTTACACTCATTAGCCTTCGACAGCACCATCGTTTAAGAAATTTATCATCCCTGCTGTCCTTCGCACAATGTATTAGTGCAATACATTATAAGAGCACCTCACTCTGATGATGTATGGCTCCAACGATGGCAACATCTGGGGACAAATGGGTCTAAGAATAGATCTGGTGTAAGAGAATAAATGTAGAGCTCCAGCTTAGTAGTATTACTCCGAAATAAACCAGTATTTGCTATTTTCAACCAACCCCTGGAACCCTTATAACAATCTTTACAACTTCCCTGATTTAAAAAAAAAATTAATCATGACGTTAAACTGAAAGAAGGTTTCTAAAATTAGTGGGTTGGTACATTGAGGGATAACCTCGCACAAGCTTGATGATAAATTTCAGTCATGGCTTCCAAGAAAACTCTAATTGAGTCCACCTCTCACTCACTTAAATTTTTCACTAGATTCTCCAAAGGAGAGAGAAGATATTAATGTCTGGGGTCTTCAAGAGTATTAGAACCAAAATTGAATCACAATTAATTAGTCTATACCAAAGTCTAGCTTTCTACATGGCTGATGATACATTTTTTCCAAAGCTCAATTCCCCCATTTTCATTCTTCAAGTTCAGGGTACTGTCCTCTCCATTACTTTGCCTAAATAGGATGCAAATATTTTAACTAACTACTGAAATAAATCATTATGAACATTCAACCTCCAAGAATATATGGCAAATAAAAATGCTTCAACGGCCCGATTCATGCATGCTAGAGGAATCTTCAGGGTCACAGATGTCTTTCTTAAAATGGGTACAGAGTGGGGCCCCTGGGTGGCTCAATTGGTTAAGCAGCTGCCTTTGGCTCAGGTCAAGATTTCAGGGTCCTGGGATCGAGCCCCACATCTGTCTCCCTGCTCTGTGGGGAATCTGCTTCTCTCCCTTTCTCTGCCCCTCCTCTTGCTCATTCTCTCTCTCTCTCTCTCTCTCTCTCTCTCTCAAATAAATAAATAAATCTTTTTAAAAAATGGGTAAAAAGTGCCTATTTTACAAACTTCCCAGCACAGTCTGAGCACTGGCCCCATTTTCCCATTTTAAGCACTGTGTCTCTGAGAGTGAGTGCCCAGGGATGCCATGGTCCAACTTTCTACCCTATCCAGTCAGCCCATAATGTTTCCTTAACTGGAGTTTTTCAACATTCCTCATGCTAAGAGAAGAAGATTGGGAGGCTAAAATGCCAGGCATGCACCATCTCACAACTGTGTCCAGTTAGTGTATTTCCTATAACTGTGTTGACACACCAATCAGCTCGGAGTCCGAGTGTGGTGAACTCAGAAGACCCCACCAGCTCCTTTTACTCCATGCCCACCAACATGAATCTCGAAAGAGACTTGGGGCGCTCTGGTCTCTCAGCCTGCTGTAAGATCATCATATTATCTGACCTTAACAAGCCAACTACTTTCCTCCCACAGGATGTTGTGGAGAGAGAAAAAAAAAACAACCCTGCTCTGTCTAGACCACTCGTCTGTGGTGATCAGGGATGCCTCCGTGCTCTGTCATCTTTTAGTCTCTGCCCAGGCATTTCCCCATGTTATCTGTTACAGATTTACTAAACTACCAGGAAATCTTAATTTGGGTGGAAAAGAAACATAGAGGTAGAAAGAAATGCAGACAAGTCAGAGAGACTGAGAAACAGAGAGAGACAGAAGGGAGGAAGGAATGAAAAAGACATGGATAAGACAAATAAATTGCTAAGCTTCAAATTGTTTTATATTTAATGAGCTAACAACTATCTTAAATCAGAAATCTCATCCTCAGAAGTTGAGAGAAAATATGTTCAATGCCAGCCGAGCTGCACGGAATATCATCTTCCAGTGACATTATTTTCTTTCAAGAAATACAGAACCTTGGCAAAATAAAATATTTAATTAAGGAACATATCATTGTGTCATTGAATAATATTTCCTCCTTTTTCACTGTTAGGAGTTATGAAACCTTTGCTGCTCACCACTTCCATCGTCCTGGCTTGTTCTTCATTTTTCCTCTTTTCTCTTCCAAGTTCTTTCTGAGAACAGGATTTCTGATTTAAGGAGTTGTGAGCAAATTAAATAAAGCAATGGGATGCCCAGTATTAACATACAACCACTGTATTTATTCCAAGATACCTTTTCCTTCAGACTCTTTTAAGCAAGCGTGCCTCGAAACGTCACTCCACCCAGCAATGCTCAAATGTTACGGGGTTTAGCCGATTTAATTTTATTTTTTAATTTTTTTTAAGATTTTTATTTATTTGACAGACGGAGATCACCAGTAGGCAGAGAAGCAGGCAGAGAGAGAGGAGGAAGCAGGCTCCCCGCTGAGCAGAGAGCCCGATGCGGGGCTCGATCCCAGGACCCTGGGATCACGATCTGAGCCGAGGGTAGAGGTTTTAACCCACTGAGCCACCCAAGCACCCCTAGCCGATTTCATTTTAAACAACATGCCCTCTGCACTTAACTAGAGATTAGCCCATCGTGGTCTCTGTGGGAATCTCATAGCCTCTTCCAGCCCCTTCACCCCTGTCACTAGGAACAGAACAAGCATATGACCGCAACAGATCTTTCTCTCACCTCCTCCCACCAACTCCTCTGCAGACCCTAAAAGCCAAGTGTTCTCAAATTATCTGCTCCTCTCTCTCCTTTTCCTCGGTATCTCTCTTTCTTTGCCATCAATGCTAAGACTCCAGATTTGCATGGGTAGGAAATGGTCAGAAGGAGCCTCTCACTTCTGGAAAGTGAACCAGACTTCTAGTGGGATCGACCCAAATGGCAGAGTTTTACACTGAGGTTTGAAGTAAAAGTTACAGCCAACAAAAGAGCGTTCTGATGATTTCCTTTGCCTCCTCCCCAGTTGACCCTGAAGTGAAGGACAGAAATCAAGACAAAGCAAAATTCAGCAGGGAGGCAGCAGAGCATAATGGTTGAGTGGACCTGGGGCATCAGAGGCTGAGCTGCTTTCCCCAGCTTCCATTTCATTCAATTGCATAGGGTAAGTTGTTCATAAATAGCCCCTAATTTACTATTATTCTTGGGCTGCTTGCCTAATATCATCTCCTAGCCTCTATTTCAATGAGAAAGGATAGGTCTGGCCAGTTTTTAAATCTAGGGCCAACAGAAAAGGCGACTTTGAAAAACAAAGAAACTAAGACATGAAAAATCACAGTAAACTATTGTTTTATACCACGGCATATCAGTGACCAGGTGCACATGCAATGATTCCATTGATCGGATACTCATTTAATATTAAGACCATTTAATATCTAGACCTGGGCCAGGCACTGCAGAAATACAGAAGAGATACGGGACACAGTTTTGAATCAAAGAGCTCCCGATCTAGGGGCCAAAACAAGATGGACATTGAAGACTGGGATTTGGACCTGCTAATGATTGAGGAAGGTCTGGAACAAGGGATGGAGCGCTGTGGGTGACAACAGTTGGGAAGAGGCTAACAGGGAGGAGTTGAACCAAGGCTGGGTGGGAAATTTTAGGTGAGACTGGCAGAAGAGAAATGTGTGGGCATCCTGGGAGGAGGCCTCCATGTGAGTGGAGACACAGAAACAGAAAGGGGCATGGAGAGAGCTGAAGACGGAGAACAAGCTCTCTGCAGAAGACAAGCAGATGTAACTTGGTTCACGACGATGGGAAACTGCAAGCCACTGACAGTTACCAAGTTCAGAAGAAGCACAAGGAGAGGGTGTAGCAGAGTTGGGATTCATATTTTTATGTACTATGAACACTGCCTCCCCAGATGTGAGTTGTCAGCGGTGCCTGTGATGACAAGCGATGACTCAAGAAGAGAGCTATGACTATGAGGAATAAAGAAAAAGAAAAAATTATTGGAAGAGAGGCACCTGGGTGGCTCAGTGGGTTAAAGCCTCTGCCTTCAGCTCGGGTCATGATCCCAGGGTCCTGGGATCGAGCTCCGCATCTGGCTCTCTGCTAGGCGGGGAGCCTGCTTCCCCCTCTTTCTCTCTGCCTGCCTCTCTGCCTCCTTGTGATCTCTCCCTCTCTCTGTCAAATAAGTAAATAAAATCTTTAAAAAAATTATTGGAAGATTCCTAGCCTCGGAGACTGGAAATTATTTTGGTAGTTTCCACTGTAATGAATAACATTTATGGAGGCAACTTCAGGAGAGAGATTATGAAATTAGTTAAGGTTTTGCAATGCTGATGTCATAACAAGATGTTTTAGAATCTAGGGCAACATCACATTAGAGGGAGTTTGGATTCAATTCTTCTAACCATTTTCTTTTTTGTTGTTTTGTTTTATTTTGTTTTGTTTGTTTTGTTTTTCCTCTAACCATTTTCTCAATTTGGGGCAATCACATGAAGATGGCATAAGATTTATTTATTTTCTTGAGAGAGAGTGTGTGTGTGCGCCCTTGTGCCCATGATCAAATTGGGTAGGAGGCAGAAGGAGAGAGAGAATCCATCAGACTTCTCCCCACTGAGCACGAAGCCTGATGCAAGTCTTTATCCCAGAACTCTGAGATCATGACCTGAGCCAAAATCAAGACTCAGACACTTAACTGATTGTGTCACCCAGATACCCCCACTCAGCTTTTTCTTACAAGAAATGTATCCATGCAATGGTTCCTCCATCTCCAGACTAAAAATAAGTAAAAAATTCTTTAGGGTGACAGAAGCTCTTGCATTTGAAAATGATGACAGCTACCATTTTGTTGTGCACCCAATTTAGTTAGAATCATTGAATTCTTTAATGATATTCTGGAGAAACCTCCTGGGAAGGCAAAGTGAAATGGTGAGATGCTTAAGTCCAAAGGGACCTCATCTGGCCCATTAGAATTGCCTCTGTAATTTATGATGCAAGCCAGAGTACCATATAAATTTTGCTCTGAGAAATGAAATTAGTCCCATAAATGTTCCCAACTGAAAGACCAAAAGAACAACAACAATAACAACACACAACAAAATACAGTAAGAAAGAAACCCACCATGAGGGACTATTAGAAATAATCCATTGTCTCCCTTCTATACTGGTTGTCATACCACGCAATTCCTTAATGAAATCAAATAATGTACATTTAGGGGCCGTAATATCATTTGAATCCTCTGAGTCTTCATAGAGAATCAGGGTGTAGAAAATCACTGTATATTCCAGCCTCAACTCAAGGACAACAGATTAGTGGAGAAAGAAAATATTTAGGTTGGCAAAATAAAAGACGCTTCTTGTTAATACGTTGCCTTCCGCAAAAACTACCTTCTCAGCAGGTGACACGAGACTCTGTCACCTACCAGGGCGGTTAACACAGGTTTAGATCTCAAAGTCTTTCTTCTCCTTGATAGGGACTACTTCTTTAAAAGTGTTGACGAAGATTTCACAGGTTTCTTTGAAAATAATTATTAAAAAAGAAATGGCTCCCAGGCTTTATTCATGCATAGCAATAAGCCTCCGCTGCGAGCAAGTTTTTTAAGATTTTTGCTTCCAAAAAATATATTTGTAGAAATGCATTTAAAAACCTTATTAATTGGAACAGGCTACAGGCCAATTACTCCAGTGGCGTGAAAACAATCCCGAAATAATAAAGTATATAATAATGCTGACTTTTTCCCTTGTTAATATCACCACAATCTGAGAAATCCTTTGAGGCGTTGCACTAAAAAATGATTTGGATCCTTAATGACAATTAATTACAGAAAATCAAAGGCAAGTTTTGAAAAGTAAAAAATTATAATCAGGTAGAGTAGACATCCATTTGGCATCATTTAAACAAGCTATGTTTTTCTGGACTGCTCTTTTAGCATTTTGCCATTTCTTTACTTTTGCCACAAATGTTTTATTTTATAAGTTGGTATACCTTGTCATCTTTATAGACTAAAATTTGTAAAAACGGGGTGAACGATTATAAAAACAGCCAAAGGTTAACAAGGCTGAAAAGCCAGATGCCAGCTTCTTTCATGAAAAGTAAACATATCGACCAAAAAGAAAAGAAAATCCAATACAAAAAATTATGTACATTTTTGACTGAAAATGAAAACTCATTATACTAATTAGAATAGCAGGCAAGGTGTTTTTGTAGCCTCCTGTATGCGTCTCCTCAGGTCCTCTCTTTCCTCCCTGGCCCTACACACACACACACACACACACGCATACACACAAGCAATTCTTTCCTTGCACAGACAATGTGGTGAGAAGAGAAGGATCTCTGAAATCATTTCCCACGAAACATAAAATTCCCACTTTTAGCACCCTTCTCCAAGTGAGGGCATCATAATCTCCAGAAAGCAAATTCTGACAAGCAAATATCCCAGCTAGGAGGGAAAAACATTTCCCTGGCTACCACCAACACTTTCAAAACTTGGTTCTGTCATTATCTCCCTCTATGGAACACACGAACTCACTTCAACCTTAGAGTCTCAATCCTTTCACTGGTGAGTAACACTGTATGTTTCTATAAGGACGCACTTCGTAAGGCTGGGGAGGGCTTCCTCTGCAGCATGCCTCGTGAATTGTAGAAGAAGCTCTATCAACAGTAGCGGGTAGTGGGATGATGGCGATGATTTATTATCATCACTATTCTGATTAGCCAGTGGGGAAGGGATAGAGAAGCACCCAGCGGAGGCAGCAGAACCCGTGGGATCCCGTGCGGCAGGAGTGGGGGGAGTGGGAGATAAATACCACTCCTTGACAAGTTTGCCCGTGGCTAGGCCTCATTTGCTGCTACCACAGATGCCATGGTTTGGGGCTGCTGTAACCAAACAGGCTGGCTTCTAACCGAAATTGATCTCTCACATCCTGGAGGCTGGAAAGTCCAAGGTCAAGGTGGGGGAAGATATGGTGTCTGATGAGAGCTCACTTCCTGGTTCACTGCCTTCCAGCTGTGTCTTCCAATGGTAGAAGCGACGAGGGAGCTCAGTGGGGTCTTTTTTGTAAAGGTACTAAGCTCATCAATGAGGGCTGCACCCTCATAAACCTAAGTCTTTCCAAAGTGCCTCCCCACCCCCGCAATACCATCACCTTGAAAGTTTGGTTTAAACATGAATTTGGGAGGAACATAACATTAAAAGAAAATCTAAAAGGTTAACTTTTAGACCCAAATGTATATATGCTCAGTGTTCATTTCTCCAAGATTCACCCAGCGATTTATCTAATCACATAATTACTCACAACTGGTGCTCAGCTCAGGGTCCTGACCCGGTAGAAACGCCAGCTGTGGCATGGCTGTGATGCACACAGGATACCAAGGCTCCGGATACTCCTTGCCTGTAACTGAGGAGCCCAGCGAGAACTTCCAGAACTTCCAGTTCCTGGACGTTAGGCAGCATTTTCTCACCAAGTGTTCTAAATTTGAATAATTGTTTTGCAAGGCGTTAATCGGTGTGAAAAAGACTAGTCAGACACACCACCGGGCCCCCTTATTGCAAGATTTCTCAGAGCCTTTAATGTGCTCGTATAGAATATAAGCTCTCCAGAGAGAAACTTCCTTGATCACCCAACACCCCCACAGTGCATTTCATGGGATTAGTGGTCTCCTAAACACTTAGGAAAATGTTCCAGCAAGTCCCAAGATGGTTTTCATCTTGATTTGCTTCTTTTGTCTTAACTTGCATAGATTCAGGAACCCTGAATCTGCATTATCTAATTAAGGGAGGAATTTAGAAACCTTGTAATCGTTCTCAGTAATGTAGGTATGATGTTGAAGGACACAGAACTCTGAATCTTCAACTGAAGCTACAAGTCCTCAGCAGATGTAGAGAAATGGACAACTCACACAAAATCACACACTTGACTTCTATGAAGAAGTTTTTTCCTCAAACTCCCACATAGACTCTTTGGGATCAAGAGGAGGATCTTGGAGGAGAGTCAGGACGATTGATGCTGTTCCCAAGCATACTCTCCATTAGTGGCCCCTTTTCAGGCTCAATGGAGAAGGTAGTCAGGGTCTGTGTGTTCATTCCCCTTTCTACCCCACAGAGCAGAACCAGTGCATTTGGTTTTGGCTGGAACGTGTAGGCTCAAAGACAGTCTTTTTGCCTAGACACCAGGCAAATGTGTCCAAGCACAGAATATATTTATATCCTGAGGAATTAGGGATCGTGGTTTTCAGAAACAAGCAATCTCTCGGAATTCTCCTCATGGTAGCTGAGGGTTGATTGAGCTTTTAATTCTTTCTGCCTTATTCAGTGACCAGAATGTGTTTTATTTTCTTTGTAGACACGTCCACATCCTGGAGGAGGAATGTCAGGATAATGGCCCAGGTACTCTACCCTCACTGGAAAGCAGGTTACTTTAGCCTATTAGATTTCCTCTGTCCCGTGGATAAAATCTGGAGAAAAACAGACTTGGAAGATGGACAAGTAAAGATTCCTGATGACAGTGTTGGAGCCCTGGGGCCCAGGCATACCCTGAAATGGAGCCCTCCAAAGTCTCAAATTACAGCAGCAGGAATGTCTTTTCTGCCTACGCCAGTTTGAGTTGGGTTTCTAAAGCTTCAATAAGAAAGTGGCTGAATAATCCACTCCTGTTCTTAAAAATTCATGCAAAATTTGCATTCTCCTTCATAATACATCCATGTTTGTTTTAAAAGAAAAATATGTTAAATTATTTACCTTTCGGTAAAGTTGACTTTCCAGGAAGATATACCATGTTTATCTAGTGCCTTCTCACCCACCTGACTCATTGCTAAGGACCCCAGTTCTGAGGAGCATGGTTGTGGAATAAGAATGTAAGAGTGCCTTTCTTAGTCCTTTTAATCTTACGATCCTGAAAGTTAGGGAAGGAAAAGCCAAATAAAGGAAGATGAAGAATTGTATCATACATAGAAATTGTATCATAATTGTATTATGATACAATTATACTGACTCCTGGCCTCCTTTGCTTGGATCGCCTCTGACTACAATGGGTCTCAAGTTTACTGAGCAGCTACTATGTGCCACATGCTTTGTATGTGTGATCTCAATTCTCGTAACATTTGGGGTGGTTACTATTATTATCTCTAGTTTATAGATGAAAACATTCGAGATTCGCTCAGAGGAAAAAACACTGTGCAAGATTACAAACTTAATAAGAGAGCCAGAATCAAAACCTAGACAGCTAACCATCATTGTCATCTTTATCACCACATGTATTGTGCTCTAGGCTCCATTCAAAGGTTTTACATAAATAATTCATCAGATGGCTACTATTATTCTTTATTCAAAAACGGAAAGACCGATGTGAACTTACTTGTCTAAAATCTCAGTATCTTTCACAACCAGGTGGTCTCGCTCCAGAGTGTGCAAACTTGGCCAATCTACCCTATTCTTTCCTTGGCCTTTTAAGGTGGATAGAAAGAATAACAGTGCTTCCTTCCAAAATAGAAGAGACCCCAGGATCCTTATTCCATCCCACCCACATAAGAAACCAGAGCTTCTAAAAAAAAAACAGATAAATCCCAATTTTTCATTGAAATCTAAAGAAGCAGAAAATTTGCCACACAAAACCCCACTTTCCTATCACACACAAAATTGCAATTTTTAAAAAAATTTATTTATTTGTCAGAGAGAGAGAGCGAGCACCGGCAGACAGAGTGGCAGGCAGAGGCAGAGGGAGAAGCAGGCTCCCTGCCAAGCAAGGAGCCCAATGTGGGACTCGATCCCAGGACTCCGGGATCATGACCCGAGCCGAAGGCAGCCGCCCAACCAACTGAGCCACCCAGGCGTCCCCCAAAATTGCACTTTTAAACTGTAATCTGATGCATGTCTTCTGATTTGCCTGAAGCATACCAAGACTCCTGTAGTTAGAGAGAAAAGGGGCAAGTGAGTGTACTAGTTTCCTATTATTGCTTTAACAAATTACCACGAACTGAGTGGCTTAAAGTGGCACAAATGCATTATCTTACAGTCCGGAGGTCACACATCTAAAATGGGTCAGGAAGGCTGTGTTCCTTCTGGAGGCTCCAGGAGAGATCTGTTTCCTTGCCTTTTCTCCCTACTACAGGCTTCTGTCTTCTTCGGTTCATGGCTGCTTCCTCCATCCCCAAAGCCAGGGGTGTAGCTCTTCAAATCTCTCTCGGACTTTGGCTCTTGGCCTCTCTTCTTCACTTATAGGGACACCTGAGATGACACTGGGACCACCTGGACATCCAATGTACCACTGCAAGTTCCTTAACTTAATCACATCTTCAAAGTCGCTTTTACCATGTAGGATAACATACCCCCAGGTTCCAAAGATTAGAACACATACATCTTTGAGGAGATGTTATTTTAGCCACCACAGTAGGCAAAGGAAGTTTCAGCTTCCCCAGAGGCCTCCAGACACTGCTTCTAGAAAATAATTCCAAGCTTCATGCTTTCAGTAAAGTAGCAACTGTTGACTCCAGCCCAGGATCGTGGGGAGGAAGCAGCAGGCCCTGGGGATGTCTGGGAGAGATCTCTGGCAAAGGGGTGGAGATAATTGGCCCCTGGCTCTTCTGGGTCAAAGGTCACATTGCCTTTTAACTCAAGGGCCTGTTGTGGTTGGTCAGGTGTGGGCCCTGCAGCCACTAATTTCATCTGCTATTTCCAGAGTAAGTTTCCAGAGAGCTCTCTTTAATGATTGTGTTTTAAAACACAACATGAATAATGATTATTTCCTTGTTTAGGTCTGAGATCCCTGAGCTTTCCATGCTTTCTAATAGCAAGTGATTTATTTGTTTTATAGCTAGCTTTCTTGGATCCCTGCCTAGGTCATGTTTGAATGGAAGTTATCAGAGTTTTCCGATCTCTGTTTTCTTGGCTATTAGGGAAATGGAACTGAAATACCCACAGTTTTCTTTTCAGCCACTTCTTAACCAATGGACTTCACTTCTATAATAAATAAAAAAAATTAAATCTATGTTCATTTCAGTCTCCCATGCAGTTCTGAGATATCTTCAGATATCTCCCTTGGATTTCGATTAAATGAAAACAGTTATGGGCCAAAGTAGACTTTTCTTAAGATTGTAGACAAATTATATACATTTTGAATAAATAATAATAATAATAAACTCTCCCCAACTACATATTGGGGCTAAATTTAAGAATGTCAAAGGCCAGGCCTTAACTGAAGGTACTTTCAAAGCTTTGGCCAAATCCTTAGGCATTCACAGAAGGTCCGGAATGGAGTTTAGAAGACGAGCAAGGGAGAAGTGGATTGCTCCGTGTAAGAAAATAGGAGACTTTTTGTTTTTCCTTTTTATCTCCTTAGAAAGCCGTCATAGACAATACATAAATAATTGAAAATAAAAGTGTTCCAATAAACTTAGCAAAAACAGGTAATGAGCCAGATTTGGCCCCTGGGCCATAGTGGGCTAATGCCTCCTCTAGTTCTTTACACCAATAAGCTCATTTTCACTCATGGCATGTTTTCCCTTTTTGTTTGAGCTAAATTAAGTTCTGGTACTAAATTAAACCATATCTCAATAAAACGGGCTTCCTTTGTGTTTTCTTATATACATTAATTTAGAAGCATTAGAAGCATGAATCTTAGGAATCTTCACCACAGCATCAAAGAAGCCAAAGCACAAAAAAGGAAAGAGCCATCAAGTAACACCCAAAGTGTAAAAGCCAGCGTTCTATATTACGTATATTTCTCAGAAACGAATTATTCCTAAGAGATTACATAGGATGAAATTATAAGTAGGTTACTGAAAGGGAGTCGGGGAGGTTTAACAGAAACCCTCAGACATGAGAATGACATCAATGTAAGCATTGATGTCATCCCTCCCTGTTCCATTGTCTGTCGAGAGCACCAACAGACAATAGAAGAGACTGGCCCAGTATGACCCCAGTTGTATGTCCCAAGTACAACTGTGTTCCCTTTGAGAGACAGCATGGGAACGGGAAACCACAGGGACTCTGGGAAGCAGCGAGTCCTGGGTTTGAATCCCACTTCCAACTCTCGGAAGCTGTACGTCCTTGAACTACTTGCTTCATCTCTGTGGGTCTCAGTTTCCATCTTCCTCCACTTCAGAGGGCTCCTAGGAGTTACAAAAGAGCGGACACGGGGAAGAAAGGGCAGGCACTCAATCAATATGCTTTTGCTCTTCCGTTTGCTGTGGTTATCGGTTTCCTTTGGATGACTATTTAACCCAAGAGGCTGAAGCATTGCACAAATGTGTATGAGCGCAGCTGCTCGTTTAGCATTTCAGGTTTTTATTAAGCAAACTGATAAGACTTATATTCTGTAATTGGTACGTGTTCTTTTTTTGCCTAATGACACTAATCTGTTTTTATCTTAGTCATTTAACTGAGTTTCGTGATTAGCACAGGCAAGGTTTTAGGGATTTAAATCATTTGTTTGATGTTTTTGCTTTTAGGCATGTTTGATTATTTATTAAAATCGATAAAATCAGCTGTGTCAACTAGTTATTAAAACTATAATTCTTTTATTGGCTAATACCAGGAGGGCTGAAGCAAATGAAAAACTGAAACATTACATGAATTCTTGATTATAAAGCAAGCTTCTATAGGGGTGGCCTACATACTTTGCATTAACTGCAGCCTGTTTAGAACAAGTCTGTTCTATCTTTAGTCAATAAGGAGAGGACCAAGTGGGTAAGCATATGCGCGACTCATGTTCTAATTTATGCTTTAAAATAAATACAAGTTTGAAAGAAGCAATGTGTTCTGGTCTTCAGAAAAGAAATATGAAATACGTGCTAACAGAGAGTAGTGAATAGTATCCGAAGATGGCTTCCATCAATTTCTTCCATTCCTGGGTGCACGTGCCACACCAATGACCAAGAGGTAGATTCAATTTCCCCTCCCCTGAATCTGGGCCTGTACTGTGATCTGCTGTGACCAGTGATAATGGTGGAAGTGATATTCTGTCAGCTCTGTTCAAGGTCTTCAAAGGACCTCTCAAGGGCCTCACTTTCAGTGTAGGAAGCCAGATGTCAAGCTCTAAAGAAGTTGAGGCCAGAATAGTAAATGAGAAGACACACACGGAGAAAGAAAGGACACATGGAAAAGTACTGAACCGGAAAGCCAGACAAGCACATCTTCTTCTACATTCCAGCCCAGCCCAGCCCAGCCAGAGGGAACAGAAGAACTGCCCAGATGAGCTCTACCAGAATTTCTAACGCAAATATTGGGAAGGGTAATACTTCATAATTGTTTCAAGCCACTAGTTTGAGGGTGCTCTGTTACTCAAAAATACATAACTTAAATGGAGGCAGGATGAATCAGGGAATGAAGACAAGTCTTCATGCAAGTGCTCAAAGTCAAATGCCTAGTTGAATGAGTGAGCCTTTATTGGCCTGAGATTATTTCTTCCCTCCAAAACAACCTCAGAAGAAAGAGTACCTCTTCTGAAACATTGTAGGGGAAGGGAGAGAAATACCCAAGGTGTCACACAGTTGTGGAAAAGTTGGTCCAGGAGTTGGCCATGTGAAATAAGAGTGACTGTCAAGAATGTCATTGATGTCATTAATAATGTACTTGTCCATATGAAGAGTTAATTTTTTAGCCAGAAACAACCCTTAGATCCCTGTGTCTTTGTGTGTGCAGGGACACACCTGCAAAATAAGCAGATCCATTACTGAAAACATAGATCCTACTACCTTCATCTCAATTATGTGAATATTTTAGCCTCTTCTCGTCTCCTGAAAAAAAAATTGCTTTTAACTTTATAAAGAAATTAAATACCTAAGAGAAGAAAGAGAATAGGTAGTAAATATATAAAATATATGCAAATTAAAGCAGTATGATACCATTATCACTTGTCAAACTGGCAAATTAAAAAAATTAATTCCCAATGAAGGCAAAATAAAGACATTTTCATTCTAAAAGACTAAAAGAATTTGTCACCAGCAGATGCTCACTAAAGAATATATTAAAGAGGGTCCTTTAAGTGGAAGAAAGATTATCCCAGATGAAAGAACAGAGATGCAGAAAAGACTGAAAAGCAGCAAAAATGGAAAATAGGTGGATATGTCAAAATGGATAGTAAATATACAAAACAACAACTCGAATGTTTAATTGCTTTTCTCATGTATAAGATTAAAGTGCACAATGTTATATTAATTCATAGGGGATAAATAGCATTAAAGTGGCTAGCATTAAAGTCCTCAGATTATCCATAAGCAAGTTAAAAATACTAATAATTTACTTTGTTAAGTCAAGAATAGATGTAATAACCATATAAATAACAGAAGAATGTCAATAAAACTTTCAAACTCCTAGAGAAAAATATGAGATGATTCAGAACTCTCTAACCCAAAATAATACTATAAAAAAATAAAGGAAAAGAAGGACAGGCTAGACAAATAACATTCTGTAATATATAAATAATTACATTACTATCAATGTACTAAATGCTCTATTTAAATGACCAAGACTATTTGACTAGGTTAAAAAACAAAACAAAACAAATTCACCACAAGCTATTTGCAAGGGATAGGTTAAAAGCAAAATTTTAAAGAGAAGAAAATTTTATGCCATATAAACTAACAAAAGGAAAGTTGTGAAATAACATAAAAACACACTTAAGTCAAAAATACTCTACAGTTGAGGAGGCACAATTTTAATAATCAATATGTAACCCACCAGGAAAATACAACTATTCTAAATTTATATGTACCTAACAACTGAGCCTCAGACCATGTGAAGCAAAAACCATCAGAATTATAAGAAGAAATAGACAAATCCAAATCATAGTAGGGAATTTTAACAAACCTTTTGCTGTTACTGACAAAGAAAATCAATAAGGTTGCATATTTGAATAGCACAATGAGCAAACCCAATTTGAACCAAGTACAAAGAATACTGCTCAAAAGTAGAGCAAAGACACAGAGAAATGCAATGATAACTGAACATACAGGGGTCCATGGAGCAAGTCTAGCAAGAACAGACTAGGTTCTCTTACCACTAGCAATTAAGCTGAAAATAAAAAATATAAGTAGAAAATCCCACATATTCAGAATTCAAGACATACACTGGATGGCCTCGACTTCTAGCTATGATGGTATTGCTTGTTGATACTAATTGTTTTTACAAACACTCACAAGAGCTGGACAAAAAGGTAATGACAATGGGTGGATACAATTCTACTACTGTGGGTGAGACGGTCATGAGCCATTTGGTGGTTGGCTTTTTTGTGTGTTTACATTTATCTTCCCAGTTTTCTAAGTTCAGCAAGACTTCCATTTTCACCTGACGACCATAAAGAGTTTTTACAAATAAAGCATCGTTAAAACTCTTTCATTACTTATCTTCTTGATCGATAGTTACAGTAACACAATGATCCTCGTGTGAAGGCCTTCAGCAACGTTTGATGTTATTAAAAATGTAAAAAATATATAAAAATATCCTTTGACCCAGCAGTTTGGCTTCTGGAAATTTATCCACCAAAACATATTCATGTATCTGTCCAAAGATGGCTATCCAAGAGTATACTATGTGTGTAGATGTATATTCTGAAGTAGCCATGGACGGGATACCGGAAACATCTTAAATGTCCAGTAGTAAGCGACGGCTCAAGAAACTACGATCCAGGCATTCCCACTTTCTGAAACTTTGCTTTATGCCCCTTCGTTTTTATGAATGATCTATGTTAGTACTTCTTTTTGCAAATCAAATGAGATCTGAAAAGGATTTTCACTTTTGCTAGAAAAGCTGAAAAGCGAAAATCGTGTTGTGTGTTTTGCAGGGAGCCCTTACAGAGGCAGCACATCCTGCCCGGGGAGAGAGACCCACCAGCCCAGCTCCTTCCCCGGGAAACACACTCAGCATCTCA
The DNA here is from genome assembly GCA_004024625.1 of Mellivora capensis. Classification (NCBI taxonomy): domain Eukaryota; kingdom Metazoa; phylum Chordata; class Mammalia; order Carnivora; family Mustelidae; genus Mellivora; species Mellivora capensis. The sequence goes on along the minus strand of PISX010000255.1, from coordinate 205,528 downwards.
GCATTCAGCCGCCATCACTTTGAACTGTGTCGGCGAGCATCTGTGCTTTATCTCCATTTATTTTGTTCATCTGTTAGAAAGATGTGTCCTCAGGTATTGGAAAAGCCTCAGAAGTTATCTTCGGGGTCTGGGAACACTCAAGATTTTTCCATATAAATCAATGGTAATTGCTTCTTCATTTTACACCACTTGGGCTTACAAAATGTTTCATAGGATGCTCTGTTGTCAGATAGTGGAGGCAGCAAGTACATGGATAGACCTGGATGTCTTTCAGATACTGACAAAGAATGAGATGGGTCTATGTATGCTGATAGGCTGTATGTGTTGGGCTAAACATCTTGGGTAACAAGCAGCAGAGATCAATTCTGGAAAGCTCCAGGGAAAATGAAAGGAATTGGAGCAACATAAGTCATAGAATGGCCAGGAGGAGAGAAGATGACAAATAAGTAGCTCCAGACCACTCAACATCAACTTTCACTCCGTCACGTTGTCTGGATATCGTTGTTTCAATCCTCAGTCCTTCGGGTTGAAATTCACGTGAAGAGAGAGTGAGCCTGGTCCTGGGTCTCGCTCCCAACCCTTGATTACCAGGTGATTTACATTCCCACAAGGAACATGCAAAGTGAGAAAGAAGTGATTCCCCAAGATAAAATCAGGGTGAAAGGGAAAAGAGAATGTTGTACAGAAAAAAATTAAAAAAAACAAAACAAAACAACAACTTCCTCCACATATTGTTACAGGAATAAAACAAAACACAAGAGTGTATGTACAGTAAATCACCACTTGTGTGTTTAGAAATGGGAGAACACATATCACATATCCATATTCACACAGGAGCTCTCTTAAAAAGAAATTAGAAACAACTTAACAGCTGTATCCCCCATGAGGGGAAGGACTGTGTCTATTTCCAATGACTAACACACAGGAGACTCAGAATAACTAGATGCAGAATGAATAAAAGAACATAATTCGAAGGAGGAGAGCAGGGAGAGACAGAGAAACTTCCCTTTCATACATACATGTATTTTTTTGTTTGTTTATTTGTTTTTGGTCCAGTGCCTGGAGTTCTTTCGCAACTACGAAAGGAGGTACAGAGAATTAGTAAATAAAACAATGCATCCATGTCTTTTGAAAATTCCTTACTCTAGGAAGTCTGGGAACTGTTGTTATCAATGACCTGCCTTTCCACCCCCCTCCAACCGCCGCGTTGTGTACGTGCCCAGAGAGAGGCTTGCAGAAAGGCCTCATTGTCCAGTGGAACGAACCAGTTTCAGCAGGGGGAAGCTCCCCCCACCCCCGGCCGCACACGCTATAATTCAGCTACTGGGGGCAGGAAATAATGCCTGTGGAAAAATAAACAGTCAAGGGTGATTTGGTCATCACACTGGGGCTCCAACTCTTTAGAAGTCTGCACTGATAGCAAAAACATTGCTGAGTGTCTAAATAATTTGAATGATATTAGTAGGGAGACCCTGGGTAGAGGAAAACAACAATGGCTTGCTGACAGCAACTGACAATGGAACAGAATTTTGTGGGCTGAGATGATTGTAAAAGCAAACAATGGTGATATTGTCCTTCTGGTGTTATTGTGTAACGCTGTAATTTATGGATGAAGTGGAATTTCAAACAAAATAAACAGACTTGAATTTGTTAACTAATACAGTAAGCAGAGAACATTCTGTTATGTGAGAAGAGAAATGGGAATGTTTTCTCTGCCCCTGCTATTTGCTAAACAGAAATATGTTTATATTTGGCATAAAGTCTTGCTTTCCATTGTTTTCGCTAGTTTTTCGAGAATATCCTTTTTCATTTCGTCTTGAAAACAGAGATAAAACGTGGGTGAGGGGGGCACCTGGGTGGTTCAGTGGGTTAAGCCTCTGCCTTTGGCTCAGGTCATGATCTCAGGGTCTTAGGATCGAGCCCCGCATCGGGCTCTCTGCTCAGCGGGGAGCCTGCTTCCCCCTCTCTCTCTGCCTGCCTCTCTGCCTGCTTGTGATCTCTGTCTGTCAAATAAATAAATAAAATCTTTAAAAAAAAAAAAAAACATGGGTGAGGGAGGAATACTGTCAATATAGATCACCATACAATTATGTTATAGTTTCAGCAGTTAAAAAATAAAAGATGGTATATAACATCAGCCGGAGAAAACTTCCCTGCACGTGTCAACTAATTGCCTCTTTCCCTCGAAAATGCAATGCGTGTCTTATCACAGATGCGAGGTGATGGGACGGCTCTTTCTCTATCACAGACCGTTTAAGGTGTCATGTAGGACAATTTGCTTTCCCTTACGCTTATAAAGGAGGAACTGCTTCTCTCTATGCTAAAAACATCAGGCTTGTGTCTCAGGAAACATTAATAGTAAGTTATTTCTTACAATATCATTGCTAATGATAAGTTATTATTTATGAAACTGTTTATTATATCCTAAAATTATTATTTATGAAAATTAGAATGCTGGACAGAGGGCAAATTACATCTCTTGCGTGTCAGTGCTGGAAACAGCATCGGGCATGTGGTAGGTAACCAGCAGATATTTGTTGAATGAGTAAATATTTGATTCTTCTATGGGCAAGGTGTTGTTCCCAGTTGGGGATACATCTGTCAAAGACAAACCTAAGTCTGAGACAAAATGAACAAACAGTATTTATTCATAAACTTGCAAAAGAACCCGTCAGCTGTCACTTTTCTTTCAGTAGAGATTCAAGGGTGTTAGAAGGGAGAGTGAGCTTTAGAGAGTCAAACAGGGAAGGCTAAGACAACCTCTGATTGGTCAGGGTTCTGTGAAGGTGGGATTTTTGGAAGCCAGGATGATTTTCTACAGGTATGCTTGGCGGTTCTAGGTTGGCTACTAATTTGGGGACATTGCTGAAGTGAATGCTGGGGGCAGAGGGTTTCTTGTGGTCAGTCACTTCCTAGAACACTGTGGTATTCAATGGAGTGCATTTTCATGGTCAAAGTCTCGTTGGTCCTTCAGGGGAAGCTCCCTGCCACCTGCGTTCTCCCTACCCCTACCTCTCTTTTGAAAAACCCCCCAAAACCAAAAACCAAAAAAAATGCACAAAAAACAAACAAAACCAAACAAATTCTGTCTCTAAATTGGCAAAAAGCCTCCTAGAAAATCCAAAAGTTAAAAATAAATAAATAAATAAAAACCAAGATTTATATATTCAAAATTTAAGAAATGACACCATCACCCCCAAAATCCTAAATGCAACAAAAATAAATGAATGATATAAATTCAACTATTCATGAGAATTCAACAGATGTAAGTGAACGTGCATTTTTATATTCAAGCCTTATTTAATCATAGATGTGATTTCAAGGCAAAGACAAAGTTCAAAATTTTATTGGAATTTAGGTAAGATCAGTGAAAAATGTACCAAAGAATCAAGAGCATGCATTTCATAGGTGTCACTATGTTTACTGAGCAAAATAGCCACCGTAAAACAAAACAAAACAAAACAAAAAGACAATAACAAAAAACAACTTCCAAACGTTATTTGAAGTTAATTGCAAGGATTCACAACCTTTCTGATGGCTCTGACTTTATTTATAAATTTATGAAATTGCCATCAGGGGGACAGTATTAGTGACCATGGGAAATTTTGAGATATTAAATAGACCCTTGGCCTCGTGCCCAGAAAAAAAATGTCAGCCCTACACAGAAAACCAGGCAAAAGATAAAAAAGATTCCATTATATCTATAACACAATCTTCTTATGGCTTTAGTACAAGTTTCTTCTCTGCTAACAGAAGTCCCTGCAGAAGGTTTAAACAATCTCAACAATTTCATTATGTGAGCGTAGCTAAATCCAATAATGTAAAAGGGTTTAGAGAGCCTTCCCATATGCTCAATTCCATACCCTTTCCTTCTAGGGGAAGTCAAAGAACTTGGCTCTCTGGAAACTGATTCTACTCCGATGGCCCAGAGCACAAATCTTGCTTTGTTGACATCAACGTAAGCTCTCCTGAGGACACACAAAGAAGAGAAGAAGCCATTAGAATTTCTCGTGACCCTGCTCCGGGCCAAATCCAGCTTCGCTTAAATGAATGAAAATGCTTGTTACATGGCCCAAGAAGCCACTTTGTCCATTTGAAAATTAATTAGACCATAGCTGGATGAACAACAGTAAGATGCTTTCACAATGTTCTTAGATGGATGACCCTGGCTGCAGGCCCAATTTTAACAAGTTTACCCTAACGCTAAAACATGGCCTTTTGGCTCGGCTAGTGCCTACAATTATAACGCTTTCCTGAATGGTAGCCAACCACTAGGCACGATCCCAAAAAGAAAGGAAGCAAGGAAGAGAGTAGCTACAACTTTTCCAAGCAATCCAAATAGAGGTTGTTCTTGAAGGAAATTTTTTGTCTCAAGGAGCCAATTTAGTTACCCATTGCACAGCTGGGTTTGGAGAAAACGATAAAATCTTATATGTCATGATCCACAGTAGATTACGTCTTAAGATTAGAGACTCTGTTGTTCCCTGTAGTACTTTAAGTACAGTGGGACCACATAGAACTAGAAGCATAAAACACAGGCCTGTGTGTTAGTCTGTTTTCCAAAATGTCAGGAGGAGAGTGCCCATGGCAGGCTGTGTTTAAGAGAGAAACGTTGGGTGTATAAGACTCGGAGCCGCTCCACTCCCAAAGAGACTAATGGCTATTTTTAAAAGTAATCAGTATGTCGCTACAGTTAAGAAGGTTGTTGATAAATATCAGACATGACAATATGACTGATGCTAATTATCTGTAATGTGTGGCTGAAGGCCGAGATAATAGGAGTTGGACCTCTTGTGTGGAAAATAACATCATCACAAGAGAGGAGCAAAAATAGATTTTGGAAAGCTTGCCCAATCCACAACTTCTTTATCGATAGTAACAGGTCTCAAAAGTTGAATCTGTCCCCCTGAGAGCTGACTAGGGCAAGGGATAGACATCCACCTGCAATGGGGCTGGTTCGTCGGCTGATACGGACCAAGTACATTGCTTTTCTGTCTCCACGGGACTCTTTCAATCTCTTCTCCACATGCTCTCTCTCTCTGGGGCAGACAATGGAGGGTCTTTAGACATGACCAAGATGACTAAGAAGGGATGCCATTTGGCTTATGAGGGGAATAGTTCAGGGGTGGAGAGGAGGACAAAGAAAAGAGGTCATGTCAGTTGTAGTTGCTTAGTACTTAGGAAGATTATAAAAGCTGAAGAAAAATAATGGAACAGACTATCAGGAATCCTCGAGAATTCCTTCCTCTTGTTTACCTCCGACCAGGAATTTATACAATTCAAGTGCTGAGGCACCAGCACTTAAATATACTTCTTCAGTTTTCCTAATGTAGCTCATTGTTTTAGGACAGGTCTTCCTGCCCTCCTGAACTCCAGACCTTCTGTATGTACTTGTATGGCCTTAATAGTTATCAACCATCATCCCTCCCAATGCTCCCTCCAAAACAAGTAATTAGGTCTGGGCTCTGGAACATCTAACGTGGTCAGAAATCTTTTGGTGAGGTGGTTGTATGGGTGTCAGAGAACGGGTGACTCTGGAAAAGAAGGACATTTCATAGCCCTCCTACGGCTTCCATGGAGAGAAAGGACTGGGGGTTTACATAAATCTGGTTCAGCAGGTGATTCCTTGAATTGAGTACAGAAATCACATTGTGGGGCACCTGGGTGGCTCAGTTGGTTAACCAACTGCCTTCAGCTCAGGTCATGATCCTGGAGTCCCGGAATCGAGTCCCACATCGGGCTCCCAGCTCCAAGGGGAGTCTACTTCTCCTTCTGACCTTCTCCCCTCTCGTGCTCTCTCTCACTCTCTCTCTCTCAAAGAAATAAATAAAATCTTAAAAAAAAAAAAAAAAGAAATCACATTGTGTCCTTCTGCGGAGTCACTGGACTTCACCAGATGAAACCTGTCCTAAGTAACATGATAGAATTGGCCAGTTTTCTCTAGAACCTTCAGGAGGTCATCCCTGCGAGCAGGGAGAATAACCTGATTTCCTGAGGACAAGCTGGCTATTGTGGGTTTGCCAAGCTGCCACTCTGTTCTTTCAAGGAAGCCTCCCTTAGTTAGGTTCCCTGTAAGGCAGATTCCTTTGCCATACTTTCGGCCAATAGTTGGAGTGTTTTCACCCACCGCCCAAATGAAAACTTTCACAGAACATCCAACAAGTACACAAAACATTAGATGTCGTCAAGTTCCTATCTGCTGTATTTTCTCTTCCAGCTAGAGGAGAACTGACAGAAGGGACCATTTTGACAGAATGGACTGACCAGCAAAGGACCATGAGGAGGCAACACGGAGACTGCCAGGCTGGCTAAAAGGTCATATAATAAACAGGAAAGGGACACCTGGGTGGCTCAGTCAGTTAAGCATCTGCCTTCAGCTCCAATCATGATCCCAAGGTCCCGGGATGGAGTCCCAAGTCAGGCTCCCAGCTCAGGGGACAGTTTGCTTCTTCCTCTCCCTCTGCCCCTCCCCCTTTCCCTTGGCTTTCCCCTCCCTTTCCCCTCCCCCGGCTTGTGCTCTGCACCCCCCCCCATCCCTCTCAAACAGATAAAATCTTTTAAAAATTAAAAAAAAAAAAGAACAGGAAAGATTAAAGAGAAAGTCTTATCTGACAAATACACAAACGAGATTCATCACAGGCAAACTAAAGTGCTGAATGTCAAAACAAATCAATAATAATAATAATAGCAATTTGTATTTTCCACGATGCTTTACAGTTTTCAAAGAACTTTCAAGTATGTTCTCACAGTGGAATCTCACGACACACAGCAAGGGAAGGGGGTTGGTTTTATCATGCCCAGACTGCAAATGCAGAAGCGGATTCTCCAAGGAGCCAGGAAGTTCTGCCAGAAGAACCAAGCAGAACTGTGGTAAGGGCACACGTGATAAGGCAAAGAGACATAGGTTGGAATTTTGGCTCCCACTTTTTCTTATCCAAATGGACTGGAGCAAGTTGTCGAATCACTCTATGCTTCACTTTATTTATCTCTAAAATTGGGCCAATGTACAACAGCCAAGCACTGTTCCAAAATACATTAATTATTCTCTCAACAGCCCCATAACATAGAGCCCCCATTTTTCAGATAAGAAAATCGAGGCAAGTAAAGATTAACTCGCTGAAGATGACACAGCTCGTAAGTGGCCTCGGTGGGAATTGGGCTCAGGCGGGCAGCTCATGCCCACGCACCCCCACCATGGTCTTGTTGGCTGGTGAACAGTAAATCGCATCATGAGACTCTGTTGTGTTTGACATAGTGAGAGCTCAACATAAGGTAAGCACTCCTTCCTTGTAAAAAAGCTTCTCAAATTTTTTGGCTGTCTTTCTTATGAAACGGGTTTCTGCAAGGGGACAGGGGTCACTTTGCCCACCATTATAGCCCTGACGCATAGAACAGTGCCCGACCCAAAACAGGGGCTCAGAAGTTATTCGTTGGTCAATGAGTAAGCAAAAGAGTAAATGAAGAAGGTTCATACTCAGAAGTCTTCTTTGAGGGAGGTGGGGGCCGGAACAGAGCAAGAGCTATTCCCTCTGAACATATTGTTCAACGCTGGTGCATCTCACAATTCCATAGAAATAGCATCATATAAAAGTTAAGAGTCTGATGAAAAGGGGTCTTTGGAAGCAGAGTGAAATACGCAGTTGAGACTTCAGAGGTCAGTCCCTGAGTCCAGCAGAAAGGTGGCAGAGGGGGCAGTTCTGGGTATGTAAACACCGGTTCACCTGCCACTGCTTCCCTCCCCTGCCTTCAGCCTTGCACGTACCTCCCCCCCACCCCCCGCAGCCTCCCTTTCCTCGAGTTTAGAATCTGGCTGCTCCCCTGCACACACCTGGAACCCAAACCTTCCGACTCCTATCTCAGTTTCCTATCATCCCCTGTGACCTTAAATGCCCCCAGAAGGATCCCATAAACGGACTGGGATCCGAATGAAACAACTCGATTGAACTTAGGCAGAGAACGGAGAGTGTCCTTTAAATGCCAATAGGCATTGCCTTTGGCATAACAAAGGAGTTAAAACATAATTAAGATCTGAAGGCTGATTACAGGAATGGGTATGATTATTTTTATTATTTTTCCTCTTTCTATCTTTGTGATAGCATGTGATCAACCTCTGCCATGCTCCGTTGCTTAGTAGCAGACAGTCGGAGTTTTAATTATATACTAAAATAAGCTAAAGAACAGAAAACTGCTTTATGTCTAATACGTATATATCAAGAAAGGCATGTGACAGCATCTAAATTGCCTTAGTCCCTGATAAAGAGTGCCTCCGGTAGGGTTGTCATGAAAAGATCACGAATGGAGTAGGAAAGCATTATTAATAAAGCTGCTACTCTATTTATATGTCCTCCATTGTTTGTGATTCCTTGTTAGAAGCGAGAAATGAATTTTTATCTACCACTAATTTCATCAGGTTTTTTTTTTTCAAGTCAGAAGGAAAAAAAAAAACTTTTGTCAATTGCACTGCCAACCCTGGTCCTCCAAATAGAATTCTTTTCACTCCCCCAGATCTGCAATTCCCAAAATATTGTATCTCGCAATAAAAAATTAAAGAATTGGTTCATTCATTCTTTCCCACATTCCACGAAGTTGTGTTCCGGCAGCAAACCCCAGAGGCATTCTCTGCCCTTACAGAGATTAGATGGGGAGGGGAGGGAAAAATAATCAATCAGTAAAACAATGAAAAGATCATCACAGACTATAACAAGGGCTACAAAGAAGGAGATTGTATGACTTCGGATTAGGTTTAGCTGCAAGAGACGGAAGATTCAAAATCATTTTGCTTAGACCGAGGCTGTGGTTCAGCCACAGCAACTTCGTGACATTGGTATCCCTTCCCCTTGATCCCTGCCTCTTCTCTTTGGTTGGTTCAGGTTAATATGCTGGACCCGTTGCTCCATGTGTTGAATAATGATTGTGTTCTCAAAAGTTTATTTCTCCTTTTACATTAAGGGCGGCTCTTCAAGGGATGCCTGGGTGGCTCAGTCGGTTGGGCGACGGCCTTCGGCTCAGGTCATGATCCTGGAGTTCCGGGATCGAGTCCTGCCTCGGGCTCCCTGCTCAGCAGGAAGTCTGCTTCTCCCTCTGACCTTCCCACTTCTCATACTCTCTCTCTCTCTCTCTCATAAATAAATAAATAAAATCTTAAAGAAGGCTCTTCAAGAGGGATAAGGCACATGGGACGCCTGGGCGGCTCAGTCCGTGAAGCGTCGGGCTCTTGATTTTGGCTCAGGTCATGATCTCGGGGTTGTGAGATCAAGCCCCACGTCCTGCTCTGCACTGGGCGTGGAGCCTGCTTAAGATTCTCTCTTTTCCTACCCCACCTCTCCCCCCCCACCGCGATGCTTCCGTCTCCCTTTCTCTCTTTCCTTCTGTAAAAAAAGAGAGAGAGAATGGATAAAGCAGCTTCATGAATTCATAAAAGGACCTAGATTTGTTGTTCATCATTCTAAACACATGGCTTCTACTTCATGGTCCAGGACGATGGTGGCCTGGGTTTCAGCCATTGCAACTATAAGAAGGACAAAGGCTAGAAGAGGACCATAATTCTCCCCAACACTTAAAGATGTTTTGGTGTTTCTCCCAATAGCCAGATACAGCAAGAGAAGCTGGAATATGTAGCTTTCATTCTAAGTGATCATTTGCCCGCCTGGAAATTGTGCAGTATTTATTACCAGGGAAAAAGGGAGAGCAGATAGAGAGACAGGTACCAGATATTGCCACGCAGGGTGACCTGAGGGGCAGTCAGTGATACAGAGGGGGCTGTGTTAACTAGGATAGTCAAAACCTTCTTAGGAAGGAGATAACAATCAAGCTGAAACTCAAAGGATGCAAGTGAGCTCCCCATATGGACAGCAGGGAGAGGACATCCGGCAGAAAGAATGACTTATTTCAAAAGAGATTGGCTTAGGCTCACAGAATAATCTTGACCTTATTTTACAAATAATATTATGCAACTAGTAAGTTTTTCTGGGCTGGATGATAGTCTCTTTTCTTCTGTAATTCTTAGTTCTCCAGATTTCAAAGCATGTTACATGATGGCAATTTTCGAGTTACTGAAACAGCCAACTACTGGCACCCAGTAATTTTGAACCAGGTAGGAAGAGAGTTGAGAATGCATTTAGTAACAGACTATTTGATGTATTATTTAGGGGTGTGTCTCTTGCGAGAGGGGAGGCAGCCAAGCCAGATAAAGTGTGCATCTAGTATGTCTTAGAAACCACCGTGCGTGGTGTAAATAATGCTAGATTCAGACAAAACTACCTACAAATTCGGGTATTAAATCGCAACTCACATTACAATAACATGATTTGGTTTGGTGTTCACTGGAATAGAACTGATCGTATGGAACTAATGTGATGTTTTGTGTGAATGTCACATTAGTTATGCATTTGTTACATGAGATCGTGGGTGCCAGAATGTAATTCATTGGAATAAACAGAAGAGCCTAGTGGCATTAAAGCCTAAAGCTATAAAGGGGAATTTGCCTTCATTAAGCCTTCTCATGCTATAATTAAGGTGACATTACATCCAGCGCATTTTCTTAATAAATATCTCACACTGACATCAAACAAAGGAAGAAATCAGTAATACTATTTATTTCTGCAGATTTCATGTGAACAAAGATCATTATATAGTAAGTAGTTTTTGTCTAAATATATCATGCAATGACAACACATCCTAGCACTGCATAGAGAGATGGTGGGTTCGGCCACATGTGTGCGTATGTGTGTTTCAAGCCTTTCTCTTGACTCTGTTGACCAAACCACGGAAGAGGGGACCTATGGCAATTCTTATTATTATGCTTTGGGAGCAAGAAGCTCTGAGGATGTGTGTGTCTTTTTAACAGATCAGATTCCCCTCATCTATATGTGTCTAGCTGTAAACCTAAGACCTAGCTGTGAGACCAAAAAAAATCACATCCGTTCTAGAGCTGTTACAATGTGAGCTTTATTGTCATGGGCAAAGACTATGGCCTTATTACGTCTGTTAACTCCACTTAAAACAACGTTTGACATAGAGGAGTGGCTCAGAAAGGTTTAAATGAACGAATGGTAACTTTCACTCACAGTTTCCACTTACTCAACAACTAAGTCTCTGTCAGTGTATTTGATGGAAATGCAATATATAATAAAACTCCAACAGAAATAAGAATTGATTATAAAAAATGCCATAGAGAATTTTTATTGCATATATCCACCTCTCCCCAGAGACTTCCGTAGGAAACCCGGAATATATCTAGTGAATACGGAACGTGGTACACATCTTTAGGTGTGCAAAAAAGGGAGAACCTGTTTCATTTTTTTTAAAACTAAATTTAATTTCTCCTTTGAATCTATCACCTCCTATTAAGGAAGTGGAAGATTAATCTTTGTCATTGGCGAGTTCCCTTCTTTTTCCCATGGGGTTTTTGTCTAAGTTTCCTGCGAATATAGAAAAGAGGCTTTGGACAAAGCAGAGCACGGTGTCTCCGTGGCAGTCTCTCTCGTCCTTGGTGATGGCTCCATGTGGGTGAATGATGAGTCTTTTCTCATCCTCCTCTGCAAGGTCCTTCCCTAATTGGTTATTTTCTTCTTCGGTTCCAGGTCTTTCTCGTGGGTGATGCTGTCGAAAGCCCGATCCTACCTCAACACTGCAGTCATCATGTTTTCCTCTAGAACACTGCTTCTTCTCCAGGAACTCACCTGGCAAGAGTTTCATGTCCTCTCAGCTCTCAGATCCCATAAAACTACTTTTGGTTTTTTGCTGTCGCCCTAGCCTTTAACCAAAATAACAGTGCACAAGACTCGTCTTTCTGTCTCCACTCTCATTACTCTCCCTCGGACCCCCTAACCAGAGAGTCTTTGTATCCAAATATTTATCCTATGCAGTGATAGTCTTTTCTATTTTCCTATGAAGAGCCTCCATGGCTTTTCCATTTCTGAAGAAACATTCCTTTTCTGTGTCCATAAGCACAGGACCGTGGATTTTCAACGAGTGTGGGTAGACCAAGGAGAAAGTTACAGTATTGAGGGAAAGTCTGGCTAGCATTACAAAAATATTATTTCACTCAGTGAGTGTTCTGTAGGCAGATGAGTGGGACCGAACAAAGGAGGAGGGAGGCAGGGCTGGGGAGTGGGTAGAAAGAGGGAACGCTGTCTGGGCTGTGGAAGGACCACGTGAAGGTTGCCAGAGGCATGTTCTAGAATCCAAATCTTAGAGGTTAGGATTAGTCAAGGGGACACAGCAGCCAGGGAAGACTAGGGACCACTTGCCAGAACTTGAGTAACAAGTTCCAAACAGAGCCAGATTTATAGGAGGAAAGTTTTACCAAACCCCCCCCCAAAAAAACAAACAAAAAAAAACAAACAAAAATGAGACCTCAGATCCTTGCCACTTGCATCCAGAGTGGCGTCCATGGTTCCCTGCTCTGGAATCAGAGAAAACCTGGATTGCTAGATCAGCTAGCTGAGTACCAGAAATAATACTTTCAAAAAAAAAAAAAAAAAAAGAAAAGAAAAGAAAAAAAAAAGAAATAACACTTTCTGACTTCCAAGGCCAGGTCACAAAGAGCCACGCTGTTCCTGTCTGAGTTTTTGTTTGTTTGTTTGTTTCTTTCTTTTTTTTGGGAAACATTTGCTCTGGGGTTTCTCCTTCTCAGAAACGAGCCACCATGCTGGGAGAAACCCAAGCCACGTGGAAAGGCCACGTGTGGGCACTTCGGTCAACGGTCCCAGCTGAGCCAAGCCTTTTGAGTCACGCAGGCCAGGCGCCAGACTTGTGAGTGAAGGAGCCTCCAAGTGATCCTAGCCCTTGGCCATTGAGTCACCACCGGTCCCTGGACTCTTCCTAGCTGAGGCCCCAGACAACAGGGAGCAGAGAAAACACAAGCCATCCCAGCTACGTCCTGTCCAGATTCCTGACCTGCAGAATCTGTGAGCCCAACAAAATGGTTTTTGTTGTCTGCCATGATTTGGGGCTGTTTTTTTTTGCCCCCCCCCCCCTTTTTTAAATGCAGTAATAAATACGTGGAACAGTCTGGAACCAAGAAGAGAAACACCAGAAAAGTAGCAGGCTGGCTGGAGATGCCCACTCCTTTAATAGAAGGCCCACCCAAGGGAAAAAAAAAAAATCAGCTCCATGGCACAGAAGAGCTAACATTTACAGACTGTCAGTCCGTGACAGGCACAGACCCCTTTTGAAATGTACTGATTCAGTGAGCCCTACACTGTGCAACGTAAGAAGTATTACTTACTGACATTTTACACAAGAGGAAAAAGAGGCAAACAGAGGTTCGATATCTTGCCCCAAGTGACTCCTCAAAGTGGAGGGCAGTGAATCCAAACCCAGTCTGTCTCCAGCACCCATGTTCTTAACCACATTAGAGAGCCTGGTATGTGGGCCAGAATTTGTGTGGGTCCCACAGAAAAGTCTGCAAACCTAGAAAAGGTTCTATTAGCACTTTTGATTTATAAGAAAAAAACAACTACTGGTCTTTTCCCTCAAGAAACTCTATTTAAAGGATAGGAAAAACCGCGTTTGACATTCTCATACCATTTCAAACACTATGACCAAATGCAGGTTGGGCTTTATGGCCACTAGGATATGCGGGCTAGTAAGAGTTGCTTTTTTATGGAGAAAAGACAACTCTGAATTCAAAGAGAACACTGGGGTATAGACACAACTGGAGAGAAAATCACAACAACCAGCAAGTATGAAAAGATGTATTTTGCATTTTCTCTCATGAGACTTCACCTCAGCCCTCTGCAATGGGCCCTGTTACTCCCATTATCAGGACAAGGAAACTGAGACTCAGAGAAAGCTGGAGGTATTTGTCCAAGAACGTATCACATACCCCATAGCCTTATAAAAAGATAACAACAACAACAACAACAACAAATGCCTTTCTAGACCTCTTTCCCTACAGCGAATCACAACCCACAGACAATGAGTTTGTACAAGTTTTCAATGCCTCCTGTATGATTTTCAGTTCTGTGCAGTGTGTGTGTGCGCATGTGTATGTGTGTGCGTGTGCACGTCTAACAGTCTATGCTCAGCAGTTCCTCATCTCAACCTGGATGTGATTAAAGTTCTGCTGACAACCAAAAAAAAAAAAAAAAAAAGTAAAGGCTGTTATCCAGCCTTAATAATAATCCCCATAAACAGAAAAAACCTGCCTGCAGGTCTCGCTAGCTGAGGTAAGATTACACTTGCCAAGTTGTTTTGCTTCTTGCTGTTACAAAAGGGCAAGTCCATCTCATGAGCTTCATTGTGGAAATACACAAAATCCTTAGCCAGCTTTTAAATTCTATTCAGTGATGCTCATATAAGCTACAAAGGGGGAATTTGATTTGCTGTTGCTTAAGCAGGGGAAAAAAAAAAGAGAGAAAAACTCACTCATTTAGATGACTTGAGTAGGAAGGCCAGTAGGAAAGGGTGAAAATCCTGAAGTAATGTCATTGAAGAAAAGGATGAGGAGGAAGAGAAAGAGAAACAGGAGGACATGGAAAAGGAGGAGAGAACATTTCTTCCTTTGAACCATAGACCATAGAGCATATAGTACTTGTGAGTATAACTAAACTAAGATCTCAAAATAAAGACTTGAAATAAGTTTCTATCTTGTCCACACAGCTGTCCAGAGCCTGGTGGGGAAGCTCTACCATTGTCATCAGGGCATCTACTCCTTCCAAGGAACGGAGGGCTGCTCACATCTTATTATCCGGAATGGAATGACCTGGTTGCACTGAGTCACCAGGAAGGCTAGAAAGAAAGCAAGCCAGCAGTGTGGCTAGGAGCTGAGTGAAAACTCAAAGCATTATATTATTAAAAGGAAGAAGAGACAACAGATATTGGGGAGCAATTATCAATTTATGCCATGGTCCAGGGGTCGGGAAACCATAGTCCAAATCGGGCCCACTACCTGTTTCTGAATAGCCTGGGAACTAATATGGCTTTTACAGATGAGTATTTATAATCAATTTGATGCTAAAGGACACTAACTTTGAACCCCAATTAAGCATACTGTTACTCCCTCCCAAAAAGGGATTTCATTTTTTTCATGAGTAAAACTATGTTGCAAAAATTATACTAGATTATCATTATTTATACTTTGAAACTCATTCATACAAAATCCATAGAAATTTGTTTTTGCCTTCTCATTCACGTACCAGGATCCTATCCTTGATTTTTCCTGTTGGCCCAGAAAACCTACGGTATTGGCTACCTGGTTCCTTAGGGAAGAATTCGCCGACCACTGTCCTTGTCTGAGCTGGACTAATTTAGTGTCACTCCTAATTTAGTGACACGTGTGAAGAGAAGAATGGTCTGTGGGTGGTGTAGGAACCCAGGGGCCCATGATCCTCAGGAGTCTGGCTGGGGTTTCTAATTGTAGTAAAACATCCTTAACCAAGGCACAAATCCAGCAACTTCTGTTAGCTCAAGCCCTGTGGGAAATAGGAAAGTAAGAGAAAACAGTCTCTGCACAGCCACAGTCAAAGCCTGAAAGCTGTTCTCTGATGGTCCTCCACAGTGCATTGCCCTCATACAAGACGCAATTCCCTTAACTGTGAATGACGTGACTGGGTTAGCACATCTCCCAAACCCATGGCAGGGCCACAGCAGTACACAGGAAGGGTTTGGAAAGGAAAGAGGACTGGGTAACAGCACTGTCTCTAGGGCCATTAATACCAGGGACCACAACCTCCATTCTAGCTCTGAAGTCCCCAAGGACACCACTGTCTTACAGCTCAGTGAAACAAGGATCTTACAGATGACCCTGGGCCATCAAGCTCAGGTAGAATTATAGTCATTATATTCTGTCTCAAAAGACAGGGAATAACACACTTGAGAAAGTCTATCGTCAAAATCGTGAAGAGACAATTTGGGCCATTTAAAGACACAAGTTAGATTACTTAATTCATAGGGAACTCGTAATCTCCCAAGAACTCACAGGAATAGGATGTGATGATGTCCTTGTAAATATATATATTTTTAAAAGATTTTATTTATTTATTTGGCACAGAGAGACACAGTGAGAGAGGGAACACAAGCAAGGGGAATGGGAGAGGAAGAAGCAGGCTTCCTGCTGAGACTTCCCAATTCAGGGCTCCATCCCAGGATCCTGGGATCATGACCTGAGCCAAAGGCAGACACTTAACGACTGAGCCACCCAGGCGCCCTGTAAACATATTTCTACAGTCTCAGCAAATTCTTTCAACCTAATATTTTTTTCCAATCTTGTTTATGTTTTGTATTATTTAAAAAAAAAAAAGACTGCACACTTATTGATAATATTGTGGCAAAAATTGCCAGTACTTTTCCACTGATTGCAAATATGATTATTTTATATATAAGTGACTGGAAATCAGCTCATTGGTTTAAAGAAAGGAGAAGGAGGCGGAGGAGGAGGTGGGATAAGGTGGAACAGGAGGGGGAGGAAGAGAAGATCAAATGGGCTGTGAAGGAAATAAACAAGATGGCGTATTAAAAAAGAACAAATAGAACTCCCTTTCTGAAAGGCAGTCAGTGCCCTCTGAGGAGGTAAAATTTAACCTGACCCCTAAATGATAAAGAGTCCAGGGGTGGAAGAGCAAGAGGTAGGCAACCACACACAGAAAGGACCGTGAACAAGGGCCATTGGAGGACCACCTTCCCAGTTTTCAGGGCTGTCCCTCTCCCTTTCAGAAGGACAGAGACCACCTGACTCAATGGGTGTAAACATGATGAGGCATGACCTATCAGTCTGTCCCATGCCCCTGGCAATAGTGATGGGTCCCTAGATAAGCACACTGGCCAATCTGGGCCAAGAAGACTCTAGGAGGAGAGAAACACCTCTTCCAGGCTGGTTGATAAACTGCAGGGGTGTGTTTGGAGCCATGAGTCATTCCGCTGCCTCACCGGGAGAGCCTGCATGAGAAGGAAGCCAACCTAGAGGACAGCCGAGGTGAGTAGGAAATACCAAACCATTCGTGATATTGTCATTTGAAGATCTGAGGTCACCATGCTGAGTTTCATCCGTGGAGTTTTTTTGTTATGTGACCAGCAAATCTCCCTTTCCAGTTTGAGCCAGACGGGAGTTTGGTTTCTGTCACTTGCAAGAGAAAATATCCTGACAGCCCAGGGGGGCTTTGGAAATAATGGAAGTAAGAGTTCTTGTGTATTGAGAGGCACTTATGCTTCGAGAGTCCTCTCAACATCTTGTTGGAGAACTTGGGTCTTAGGATCTCCATGTCTGGGAGGGGTGAGAGCTAGAGAAGTGTTTGCGGAAAACTAGCCACGAATGATGAGGAGGGAGATACAACTCTAGGGAGTGAATACCTTCTTTCCCTCCCTTTCCACCATCCTGCCATTAAAGTAAAGAAAAATCAAATCGATGCACGTGGGAGGAGCAAGAGACTGGCAAAGGGAGAGCTTGCCCAAACCTCTTGAGATCTACAAGCTTGAGTACTTGTAGTTTTGTCTGCCCAGAATCTCTTTCCCATTTTAGGCTCAGCATCACTCCTGGCAGGCTGGGTGAATTAACCCCACCTTCCTTTCCTATGGTTCACACAGTTTAGGGCGGCTGAGGGAATCTAGAGGAGTGGACGATGTGACCCAGACCTGGCCAACCGGCGTGTTCCGTCTTCCTGCCTGGTGCTCTTAGTGGGCCTGGCCAGAACTGATACAGGGACTTGTCCATAGACACTGGGAAGGAAGTGTTGGCTTTCAGCTGGACTGTGGGGTCCACATGGAGAAGATTCACCTGCAAAGAGGAGCAGAGAATCAAGAAAATGAGAGACAGTCTGACTGAATGTCTTTAAGTCCTTAAATTCAGACACACGTGAAGTGACCTTTACCATTTCAACTTTGTGGTCCTATAACCCAACGAATTCCTCTGTCCCACCAGAGCCAAGTTCCTCTTTTCACCATTTCTTTCCAGGCAAAGTGTGGAGGCTGAAAAAAACAAATCATAAAAAAGGTGTTGAATGAAAGAAATCTCTGATCTCTTTTGTAAGGGATAGAAAGATGTGTTAATATGTTTTCCCTCAGACTTTGTAATATGGCTATTTAAATTCTATAACATTCTTAATACTATAATATACCAGATCCATGACAACTAATGTGGCTTTTGTGGGTTGGCCTACAACCAATTAACTGAACTTTTGAGATATAACCTATCTGTTAGGATTTGCCTGCATTTAAAAAAAAGAAATTGAGGATCGCCTGGCTGGCGCAGTTGGTGAAGCCTATGGCTCTTGATCTCAGGGTTGTGAGTTCAAGTCCCACTTTGGGTGTGGAGATTACTTAAAAATAAAATCTTAAGAAGGGAAAGAAAAGGACAGGAAAGGAAAAAGAAAAGAAAAGAAATGAAATGAAATCACGGAGAAGATTCTGTAAACTCTGATTACCATATAATTCTTCTTAACTCCCTTCCACCAATAATCAGTGAGCAGGACCCAAAGTTATAAACCCCTTGTACTGTAGCCAAGATCTGCCCCCTTCTTCCCACACATCAGGTATTTGTATTTAAAGGGGTGGGAGACATGCAATATGAGGGACTACTTTTTATCAGTCATAGAAAACATACACTGAGTGTACCTGGTTGGCTCAGTGGGTTAAATCCCAGGGTCCTGGGATGGAGCCCCGCATCGGGGCTCTCTGCTCAGCAGGGAGCCTGCTTCCCCCTCTCTCTCTGCCTGCCTCTCTGCCTACTTGTGATCTCTGTCTGTCAAATAAAATCTTTTAAAAAAAAAGAAAAAGAAAAAAAATGAAAAGATACAATGAATGTGAGCATAAGAATATTTATATTTCCATTATAAATGATGACATAAATTACTTTTAAAATTCAGGAATAATAACATTTTAATGGCAATAGTTCCCTTAACCAGAATGTTATATTTGCAACGGAAGTCCAAACCTCAGCTAATCTGCTTATTCAGGAAGAATTCTTCAGTGACAATGGTTTCTCCCCATAGAATAATAAATAAATGTAAGCATACTTAGGAATAAAAGAAGTTATCTTTTATCAGCTCTATATAATTTCCATAAGATCTCTGGAATTTCCCAAACTATGTTCTTTGGAACCATGAACAAGTGTTTTACACACACACATACACACAAAATCCTGTGGTCAAATAAGATTGTGAAACATTCAATACTACTGTCAATCCTGAAAACTCTCAGGGCATACTAGCACATTTGAAAATGTGAGAAGTCTCGCAGTACAGATACCTGTCCAAATGTGTTTCACACAGCATTTCCCAACATTAAGTTCCTCAAAATGAAATACGGTGTTTTGCTTCCTATCCCAACCTCCAAACCCCAATTCCCCAAAGCAACTTTTGGAACAGCTTGTGGAACTAGTTCCATAAAGCAAAGTTTGGGAAACACTAGTTGAGTGGTTTCTATCTACACAGATTTTGCTGTCTGAATAATATGGAAGACATTTTGAGTGACAATTACACCCATTTGGATTTAACTTCAACTGACTCCATAATTAGAAATTTAAAATGCAAATTTTTCAAAAGCAAACTGCCTTTACCATTTAGAAATGTTGCTGAGACTTACTTGGATTTGCGTACAGTTATATTACTTTCCAATATATCTGGTATAGGTAATAGGCTCCAAAGACCTATAAATATTGAACACAAATAAGATTAGCCATGTCTAAATTTTACCTATAAACAAGAGCTTGACAATTTTAATATGGCAAATGTGCTCTGGTTCCTTTCTTTCTTTTCTTTTCTTTTCTTTCTTTCTTTCTTTCTTTCTTTCTTTCTTTCTTTTTTTTTTTTTTTTTTTTTTTTTTTTTTTTTTTTTTTGTACATGCCTCTTGGGAAAACTGGGAATGGAATGGAAGCTTTTTCATTTACATTCTGCACAAGATGTATATTATGGATTCATGTTAGTATGGGTGAGGACATGAAGCCATTGCTATTGAGCCTCAGATGTGGCAGCAAAGAATTAGGAGATCATCACCATCTCTCACTAAATATAATGAAAATCTAACTTTACAACACTCCTCTTAAACGAGCTTGCCGCATGCTACTTGGCTATGCATTAAATCTTGGCATACACAAAAAATAAAAACAGGGTAGTTCTAAAGGTTCATTTATGTTGGCTGGATTATGAAGATTAACTCCTCAGATGGTGTTCCAAGAAAGTCATCAAATGTAAGTATAATTGAAAATAAAAACCTAAAAACCATTTAAATATTGATAGGAAAGTGAACAGACAGGATATAGTCAAGACATCGCTCTTTAGATACATAACATCAGTGTCTATCATAAAGGATTAAAAAGTTTAATTCTCTAGGGAATATAATGGAGATTTCAACTTCAGTAAAGCGCATTTCCTGGGAATAATATAGCATAATTATTCTCATAGCAGAGGCACCCGTGCAGATTATACAAATTTAATACAATTTAAATTTTAGGTCATTTGTGCTGATGGTGTTTTTAAAAGGTGACAAATTGGGTTTATTATTCTGTAAAATATTCTAACCCCGGGTCCTAGATATAGGGCAGTCCTCTTCTCGAAAGCACCCTGTGGCTTCTGTCACCTTGCCGGTTCACATGAATACTAGCTCTGTGCTAAAACGCAGCATTTCTCACAGCGCATGCCCCCGTTGATACACACGATGACTGCGTGAGGTCCAGGGAGTGGGCGCCATTTTCTTAATGGAGGGGATTATGATCATACAATCACAGCTACCATTTACTGAGCATTTACTATGTGCAGCCAAGCAAAAATTCTCGTCTGTTTGAATGGACTGCACAAGACCACCACATGGTAGCCGCTGTTAGGACTGCCGAAGAACAGAAAGGAAATTGAGGCACTGAGAGGCTAAGTAACTTACTCAAAATCACAGAGCTGGAAATGGGCAGAGGTAAGACTGAAATTCAGATCTAGCTGCCAGTCCATGTTTTGTCACTTCGTGGATAAATTTATTGGTTAAGTGGGTTCACTTAATAGAAAATTTAATAAATCTAAATCTGTGAATATGAAATAAAGTCACACAAGCTGTAGGCAAATGTGTGATGTTCAGGTAACAAGGCTTTAACATATAGGATGTGGGTTTTTTGTTGGGGTTTTTTGTTTGTTTTTTTCTTTTTGGCAGGGGTTAGCTAAAGATTAAGGATCCTTAGAGCTTGTGAGGATCGTGAGGAGGCAAATGCCAGGACAGGGTTACGGTTCCGCTGCAGACCTCCTGAGATGAGGAGCTCCAGCCTTCAGCTTACCAGCTTTCAAGGTTGCCCAGAAAACTTCTTCTTGACATAGGAAATCTTCCTACTTTTACACGTTAAGTCATCACATAATTACTTTTCTATGGGAAATATAAATAATTCAAATAACTCTGAAAAAGAAAGGGCTTGATTATTGTATATTACAATTTAAGAAAAAAAAATCTAATTTAACAGAAAGCTGACAATCAGGTCAGAAGCATTACGGGAAGTTTCTAGCTCGTTTTCTCCAGAGGTTAAACCAGAATATTTTTTAAAGAGGGCAGAAGTTTAAGGTCTAGCTAGGGAATAAAGACATGTTTTGTCTGACACTTCCCAAGTCAAATCCAACATTTATCAAATGATTCTTAAGTGCTGTATTTAAAAAAAATACAGCCAGGAGCTGGCAACCTGGGTATATTAAGCTTTCATTATTGTAAATTTGTATTTTAAAAACCCAATGTCTTTTTCGTAAATATGCAAGGGCTTCTCTGACAATTTCTCTTCTTATAAAGCCACTCTCACTAAAACATGTTAAATAAAACTCCTGTATCTAAAATGAATTCTTGGCATCTGGGAGTTTAAAATCTCCCCCAAATTCAGAGGTGGCAGGGTGGGGGAGCTGTATAAGTATAGTTCATCTGAGTGCAAGTCGTAATCAAAAATGTTGAAAACCAAAAAGTAGTATCTTAGAATGGCATTTCAAACAAAAAAAGTACTTACTGGCATTTTAAAATTTTTCCTGCAATTCGTTATTCGTTCCATCGGAAGAAAATGTGCACTACCATTTTGGATAAGGCAAACAATACTCAAAATTGTCATTAACTAAAAACAACTGGCCACCACTATGTGAAAAACCAAATGCTTTAATGAGGCTATCAAGAACAACAGTTCAATTGTTTCATTGGATACATTAATATCGATCCATAATATACAGTGCTATGGACCATACAGAAATGATTGCTGCATCCAACAGCAGGGGACTATATTATTAACATTACAGTACCAAGCGTCCGCAAGAGACAGTCATTTTTTTTTTTCAAGAAATAGGGTCTTTTAATATACTGTTATCAACACCAACTTTTCCCCAGTGCATTTTTAAAAAGTATTAATAAGTGCATTCCTTTGTGCTTTATTTTATATCTCTTAACTTCCTATGTATTTTATTTGTTCTTATTGCTTTATTATTTAAAAACAACCAGAAAGAACTTTGTCATCCTGTGTATGACCAGGTTGGTTGTAAGGGTTTTTGGCAAAGTCAAAAGGTTTGGTATTTCCGTGGCCTTACCCGGAGGCAGGTGGACAAGTTTGGCATTTTGGTCACTCCATACGGAGGCCCAACCCCAAGTCACAAGTGTGCTCTCAGGGATGGGGGGAGTGGTGTGGATCATTCTCTCGCAGTCACAAACGACGACCCCAAGCCACCGCTTCTTGGCTTAACTAGTCCCTAAAACAAATCCACACTCGATTTGGCAAAAAAGAAATAAATAAAACCACCCCCGAGGCTGCAGCATTCTCCTGGGCTTCCTCACCCGCCACTCCCAGAAACTGTCTCTTAAGAAGAAGGGGATGGGGAAGCAGGTGGCAGTGAGCTCAGGAGTTGCGAAAGTCAGGACAGTGGTACGAGATGCCATGCTTCCTCCAACAGAGCTTTGTGTAAGGTCACTTAGCCCTGGCCATATTCCCTGGGCCAGGGGCTCGTCAACCTTGCTCCGTTTTCAAGAACCCTCACCATCAGCTAAAGAAAACAAGCATCATACCGTCGCGATCTTTGACTTCTGCACCCAGCTCCCCTCCCCCCATAGAAATATGAAGAGAAAAATAGACAATGCTATGATTGTATCAGTGAACACTATGGTACAGTTAGCTGTTCATGCAGATTTGCATCACTATTCTAGGAAAAGAGCTATACAATTAAGGGGATTGAAAGAATGGGAATTAATTTTCCCTACCCCCTTCGGTAATAAAGCTATAAAACTGGTCGCATCACCAATATTTCCAAGGATTCTCATTGCCCGACGTGCATGGGAACTATGCAGTTGATTATTTTCATGGAAGCCATCCATTCATACACCTGACAATCACACCTTCTCTTTGAACCCTCCAATACCCATCCGCCAATTCGTGTTTGACATTTAAGCTCATTTTCTTTAAAAAAAAAAAAAAAAATTCCTCCCGAATAAGGTTTCCTGATGAAAAAAGTTGGCACTCTGTCACTAAAATATATTTAATATGAAAAATACCATCTTGAAACTGTCTCCTATATTACGGTTCAGTCAGTGCTAGTCCAAAAAAGACTACTGCTATATTTAAGGCACTTCATTCTGAATGGATATGCTTTATGCCACTTGCTATTCAATTGTAGGCTGCTACTGAGAAATTCCATTCAACAGCCTGGCTCTTAACACCATATGTCAGCTGTATAAAACACGTAGGCCAGATAGATTACATGTAACACTACAGTTATTGCAAAGGACCACACAAGTAGATAATGCACTGAAACTAACTTACAACTTTGCTGCTTGTTGAAACACTGTTACCCAGTAACAGTAATTTGCCAATACAGTTATTTCTCTCCTTCCAAAAATTCAGCAAATGTTTGCTGAAATAAACCCCAATTTAAATGACCATAATGGGCATACCAACGCTATGGTGATCAGTCTCCAAGAATATTGCTACTTTTATATCACTAAAAATAAATATGTAAGTTTATTTTCTCTAGAAAGCCAGTTTTCACCTATTAATACTACACCTTAAACGTGTGGAAAAAACAGTTCCAAGTGAGACGGTAATATACAAAATATTCGCAAAGCTCTCTTTAAACACAAGACCTTGCATAAAAGTTTTCTTTCACGTGGGTACAAAGAATGCAGAAAACCACCAGTGAGTTGTAAAAATATTGAAAACTTGCCATTTTAAGATGCATATTCTTACAAATTAATACAAACATACTGAAAAGAACGATGATAATAAAGAATCTGTACAAATCAAATGAACAGTAAAACATAATTTAAAAATAAAAATAGGAAAGCCAATTAGAAATGTGCCCAGTTTGGTTTTCTTTACCAAAAGTGAAATGGGAGAGAGAGAGGAAAAAATTTTTAAAAAGGACAACTTTCAGTGCTCCTCAATATTTTACATGAGAGGACACTCATTTCCTTTCGAAATAAAATATACCTTATGGAAAATTGAATCACACTAACTGATGAGGAAAACTGTAACAGAGCACAGAGTGAAGAACAGCAAGATTAGGGCCCATGTGTCAGGGCCTAGCTCTCTAACCCTTCAATTTCACTTGCACCTAAGTAAGGGATCAGTTACATTTTCTAACCAGACAATCCTCATGAAATTGGGTGCACTTTTTTTTTTTTTAACAGAATATTGTATTGCCTTAAATAGCTTGCAGTAGAAAGACTAAATGCTGTTAGAATGGTACTGGATCTTTAAGGCAGTACCAATGAATCAATACATTTACAAAGTAAAAAAAAGGTTAGTGTGGATTTCTTCCTTTCTTTCTTCAATCTCTTTCTCTCTGCCTTTTTTTTTTTTTTTTTTTCATTTTTGGTTGCTTTACATTCTTTCAATTAAACTTTACATTTAATTTCCAAAGATGTCACAGGCATAAAAAAAAAAAAATCTCAAACCAAGTTTCCCCTGAATAAAAATGGACAGAAATTTCTCTGATGCAAAATCCTCTTGCTCAGAAAGCCAAAGTCCGGGGTGAATTCAGTTCGCAGATACTGTACACTCATTGTACAATACTTCGGAGGCATCTGTAGTTGTAAAATAGAATATACAAGTCTGTTTCACAAAATTCTAAAAATAAAATATATCCTGGGCTATTGATAAAGCATGAAAAAAACTTTCATATTAAAGGAAAAATTATCAAGAAACCCCCTTCGGGGAAATTATGAAACCTACGAATCAAGAAAGGAAGCAGTTTCGGAAAGCACAGGGCAGGGACGGCCCGCTAACAAGCGTGCTCGGCTTCTTCCATGCTCATGCTGCTCCTTCGGCTGCTTGTTTTGGAAGCTCCGGGGGATACTGACGAGAGCAGTGGGTCAGTTATGCCAACGGGAGAAAGAGTGTCATCCATCAGGATGTCTTCCAGTTTGGATCCCATTTTCGTGGGGACGCTATAGGCTTGGTTACCCTCAGTCCCAGCGCCAAGGTTGTTGTTAAAGGTGATGGTGCCGTCGGTGAGATCGAGCGTCGTTGTGCAAGGTAGGTCTGCGTGGTGCTGAAGGAGGTCTTGGTTGCAGTTCTCAAGAGTGGGTTCTTGCTTGATGATCCGATTCATCAGGTCGGGGGAGCAGAGGCCCGTGGATGGAATAAGTGAAAGTCCGTGGGCTCGAGCCTGCATTTCAAGTTCCTAAAATGAAAGCGAAAACCCGATGTTTCAAGAGGTGGAGTACAGAGGATTTTAGGGCAATCCAAGGACTGTGTGTGGTACCATAAGGGGGTATATGTGTCCTTATGTACTTGTCCAAACTCACAGGCTGTACGACACCAACAGTGAACTCTAAGGTCAAGCAGGGACTTTGGGTGATGGTGTCGTGCAGTGTAGGTCCACCAGTTGTAGCAAATGTACCACTCTGGTGGGGGGCATGACTGGGGGGGGTGTACCTGTGGGAGAGCAGGGAGCATATAGGGGTCTCTTTACCTTCTCCTCAATTGTGCTGTGAACTTAAAACTTCTCTAAACGTAAAGTAATAGGGGCACCTGCGTGGCTCAGTCGGTTAAGTGTCTGCCTTCGGCTCAGGTCATGATCTCAGGGTCCTGGGATCGAGTCCTGTGTGGAGGAGCTCTCTGCTCAGAGGGGGTCTGCTTCTCCCTCTCCCTCTGTGCTGTCTCTCGCTCTCAAATAAATAAAATCCTTTTTTTAAAGTCTTTTAAAAATCTGACACTTAGAGGAAAAAACAATCAATTATGAAAATATTTTTTTTGGTCTTTTCAATTAATAGGGCACCTGAGTGGCTCAGAGGGTTAAAGCCTCTGCCTTTGGCTCAGGTCATGATCTCAGGGTCCTGGGATCAAGTCCTGTGTGGAGCTCTCTGCTCAGTGGGGATCTGCTTCTCCCTCTCCCTCTGTGCTATCTCTCGCTCTCAAATACATAAAATCTTTTTTTTTTTTAAGTCTTTAAAAATTCTGACACTTAGAGGAAAAAACAATCAATTAAGAAAATAATTTTTTTGCTCTTTTCAATTAATAAATGCTATTTCTTCCAGTAGAGTATAGGAACCACCGGTAGTACATGACATGAGTTTTAAATGCTACACAGATTTCATTAGGTATTAAATACAGAGACTGTCTCTCCCAGATGTTCATATTCCTGAAGATAAATCTTAAAAACACAGAAATAAAAATAAATATAAAAATAAAATTTCAAAATGTGAGCTGAAAGAAAATGTTTGTTAAATAATACAGTCCTGGGGTCCCTAAACTCTGAACACATATCCAGGGGTGCTGCAGTGAACTCGCAGGGCACTGTGACACTTTCAGATAACTGAAGAAATAGCACACTACTCCAAGAAATACCAAACTCAGGAAGCCTCATGGTCTCAGCAGGAAACTGTGCGACATGCTTCTCCATCGCATATCATAGTAAAGCTGGGTCTTTGGTGGTTGCTGTGATAAAAAGTAAGAACTACATGGAAACCAACACGGGATGAGAAATGAGAACGGCACTGTCCAACTGGATTCCGTGGCTGGAGAGGTTGTGCAATGTGCAACAGACACACACAGCCCATTAGTAGGTAATACAATTAGAAAATCAAATAAAAATGCTGTTTTTCTTTCGACTTATATGTTTTGTATTTTCAAATAGCAACTGAGTTGTTAGGACCTAAACATTCATTAAGTTGCTTGGACCTAACAAAGAAATGGTAGGTATTCCTTTGGCCTAGGGCACAGCTAAACAGTTACTAAGATACGAAGGGTATCATGACCTAGTAAAGTGGGTGGGAATGGCAAAACTTGTGGAAGTTGTATACAAGGAACTTAAATTTGAGAAGTGTTGTCTAACTCATCTTACCAGGCCCAAGGGAAGTGTTGTGCTTGGCTGGTTTGTTTTTTTAATTCCAAAACAAAGTTTTTATAAGGAGGATGAATAATTTCTCTCTATACTTTCTCCACATCCTTCCTATTATGGACTGAATTGGAAAATTTGTTACGTTCCTGGGTCAGGATATCAAGCCCCGCATCAGGCTCCTGGCTCAATGCCCAGTCTCCTCGAGAGGCTGTCCCTCTGCCCCTCCACTCCACTGTGCTCGCCCTCTCGCTTGCTCCCTCTCCCTCTCCTCTCTTCCTCAATCTTTAAAAAAAAAAAAAGGAAAAGAAAAATTCATATGTTCAAGTCCTAACCCCCAGGACCTCAGAATGTGTGTTTTGAGACGCCGGTTTTTAAAGAGGCAATTAAATTCAATGAGGTCATTTGGGTGGGCCCTAATCCAACCTCCAATAGGACAGATGTCCTTAGAAGAAGAGATTAACATATGATCTCACCGATATGTGGAATTTAAGAAACAAGGCAGAGGATCATAGGGGAAGAGAGGGAAAAAAATGAAACGAGACAAAACCAGAGTGGGAGACAAAGGGAAACAAACTGAGGGTTGCTGGAGAGGTGGGGGGGTGGAAGGATGGGGTAACTGGGTGAGGGACTTTGGGGAAGGCATGTGATGTAATCAGCACTGGGTGTTATGTAAGAGGAATGAATCACTGACCTCTACCTCTGAAACCAATCAGACATTATATGTTAATTAACTGAATTTAAATTTTAAAAAAAGAAGAAGAAGAGATTAGGACACACAGACACACCTAGGTTAAGACCCTGGAAAGCCTTTCCTGGAAAACCAAAGGCAGCCTCCCAGAGAAGTACAGAAAAACCAGTTCTGTCCACACCCTGACCTTGGGCTTCAGCCTTCAGAACTGCGAGGAGGAGACGCATGTCCCGAGCTGACCTGCGGTATTTGTTAGAGCGGCCTGAGCGGACTAATGTACTTTCCAAGTGTCACAGCCTCTCCAGGTTCCTCTTTGCAAAATGCCTTCCAAACAAGCTCTTTCCACTCTCCCTGAGTATCCCTGGAGCCTCCTAAAATGAACCCAAATAACTGTCAATGAGTGTTCTTTCTATGCTTGTCGTGCCCTAATATAATGACAGAATATAAATGTGAAGTCACCTTGCCACACAAAGGAGGGACAAGCAGCCTCCAGCGTGATCCAGCCACTCAGCCTTTGCCCACAAGCCTAGAAATGCACTCTCCTGAAAAGTCACATCCAGTGTGTGGTCAAGATTGTTCTCTGGACGCCAGACACATAAGAGACGGGAGCCTGAGATGTCACACAAGTATGTTCATGTTCCTTTACTCCATCTCCAGAAATACAAGACTCTTCGGGCATCATTTTAAAGCCTTGGGCTGTTTAATAAAATTACGGTTCCAAAGATATTAAGGCTTCATGATCTTTCTTCTGTGAAAATTTCTGCATGCATCACTTGGAGTGAAAATGAAAGGGAGCCCTTAGGCCCAAGCTTAAAACATGCATTATTGTAAATCTACACCAACATGCTAATACGAGCAGCTCCCCCAAACGTGTAGTTTGTTTTAAAAAGAAAAAAAAAAAAAAGTTGGATGAAAAGAGGCAAACATCTCACTCTGATCTCTTGTTGTTTAATTAAAAATGTTTATCAGCTGATTAAAGCATTACTTAGGTTTCTAAACAATGTGATAAATCTCATCTGGAGAACTCATTGCATGGCAGGGCCTTCCTAATTAATAATGTTTTCCGTGATATGCATTAAGTTCTACAGGCTGTCTCACGCTGTCACCGGAAGAAACCTATGATGCTGTCACCATGGCATTTCCAATCCACATTTTTCACAATATTCATATTCCACACAAAGAGACGTGTTTGAATGCTGAAAACAAAACCTAGTTCTCTTTCAAAATAGTTCCTATGTTTTAACATTCGTATAAGGAAATAACACATCAGTATATGCTGCTTTTATAAAAGGGTATATTAAGTTCAAGAGAAAAGGACCCATGGCTACTTATGCTCACACGAACATAAAACAAACAACAAAAACCTAAAAAAAATTAAGGATTTTCAGATGACATGCAACCTCTGCTTCACTGTGGACATTCCAAAACGCACCCCCTAGAGGAGAATGGTCTTCTGCCTCCCTGATGACGATCACTGTTATGTCATGAGAGAAGTGATATTGGGAAATGTCTACCGTGTTCTGGGGCATTCAAAAGGTTGGAGACCATTATCATAAACGAATTACTCTGTTAGAGAGGTTGGCTGTCCAGGATTCACACCACCAGAGGGAACACACTGCTGTCTGAAGGGTCAGGCTTTGTTGGCCACAAACAGTTGCACTGGAAACCTGAAAATATGGTAAAAGGCGGGTCCATCTACTCAAGAAGAAGGTACTCTGTTGTCTCTTACCAGTGGGCTGTGCTCAAGGTCAGCAAGTAAATGAAAATTACTCTTGCCAACTCCTTTGGTCATGAGCAGGGAGTCCGTTCTTCTTTGTCTTCTTCAAGACAGTTTCGGAGGAAGTTCTGGTTATGCCCTTACCCTCAGCATGAGAGCCCGAGTGCCTAAGAGGAGTACCATGAGCTCATACCGCAGAAGGACTGCCCCATTTCACACTTCGTACCACCGTGTTTACTCAGTACACAGAATGACAGATGAATTCCACATAATAAAATTAGTATTTCTCCCTCCAAGAATAAGTAGCGTGAGTTAAAGATACATACCGTATAATATCACTGTCTGCAATGACTTCTAAAATTTTTATCTTGTTAAGGTCTTCTGGATGTCTCCAAGTTCCTTATAAACATAGGCTTTGACCATGGGCTACATACCCCCACCGAAAACTGAGGCATCTTGGTATTTAACAGCTTCAATTCTCATTATTTGAAATAATTTTTGCTATTGACTGAATGTTTGTGTCTCGCCCCACCCCAAAATTCCTATGTTGGAATCTAATCCCCAAGGTGATGAATTTGGAGGTAGGACTTTGGGCAGTAATTACGGGCGTGAGAGTAGAGTCCTCACGAATGGGATCCATGCTCTTATTAAAAAAAAACACCAGAGAGCGCTCTCCCCCTGTTATCATGTGAAGACCCAGGGTCACCGCCTCTGTCTATAAAACAGGAAGCAGGCTCTTACCAGACACGGAATCTACCTGCACCCTGATCTTGGACTTCCTAGTCTACGGAACTCTGAGAAATAATGTTTGTTGTATAAGCCACCCAGTCTGTGCTATTTTGTTACTGCAGTCCAAATGCACTAAGCCAGTTAAGTTCTATAAAGTGGCTCTGAACCTTGAATTAGTATGTACCAAACGATTGCTTCTAAAGGAAATACGGAGTTAGTTTTCTATGAGTATCTTAGTCACATTTTCATTAACGAGTCAACATGTAACCTTGTGTTATGTTTAAAGACACCTTAATACACAATGTCGATTCATTAATAGGGAACTCACAGCCAAGAGCACTGGAGCTTACCTACAAAGGAAACTTATCTCCAGAAGACACCTCCCAGCTTTTTCATGCTTAGGAACACCACACAACTTCAGTAATACTCTTAGGAGCCATTTTAAACAGCAAAATTCACCCATAAAACTCACAGAAATATGAAAAGCCTGCGACTAAGGACCATGAAAAGGATGCTGATGGTGTGAGCTAAAACAAGACAGCAGGTCATTGCCTTGTTCAACCTTAACTCAGATTAGCCACTCTGTCCATGTCCACGAATGACCATGAGAGCACCATGAATGTTGATCTTGGGGTTACGGTAAATTTTTATGAGGGGCAAATTCACAAAGAGGCAATCCATAAGTAACGAGTAGCTACTGTATTAGGATCATGTAAATCAAGTCCCCCATGGCTCATTATATCCCCTTTCCTCCCACCTCCAAGTCAGGGACATATCGCAAACCCCTCACAACACGTGCCCCGTACCTGTATTCTGAGCAACAAATGCCGGTTGGCGTGCTCCAGCTTCTTCTGTCGGTTTTCAAGTTCTTTTGCACGCTGCTGCTCTCGCTGCAACTTTCGGATATAGTCCACAGATGCTTTTAAGATGGTTCCCTTGTTCCAGCGCATGTCTCTGTAACGAAGAGGAAGAGAACAACCTTTTTCAGGATTCAAGGCACAATGAAAATTCATCCTTCAGGGCCCTCGATTTCTAAAGATACCATAACGATGACACAAGATGACAGGTACCATTCACTGAGTGCTTGTCGTGTGCCGGACGCTGTCTGCCCGCCTCTTAGACATTATCCTACTTAACCCAGACAAGCACGTTGGAAGGGAGGGGCGTGGTGCACGGGCTGAAACAGACACTGTTTGAAGGAGTATGCCCTTGTTACAGAGCTAGGACAAGGTGGGGTCAGGACTTAAATTTAGTTCTGCTGATTACAAAATTGATATTCTTAAAAACCATATTAAAGAGTTACAGGTTTCTCGGACTATCAAAGTTAACTCATTCAGGCCGGCAGAATAAGCTACAGTTAAAAAAAAAAAAAATTCCGTGAGATCCTACTACTTGACCCTGTGAAGCGTAAAAGTGGTATCCTTGGATTTTCTCATGAATATTCCCGGCCAAGTTCTCTAAGCTCTCCCTGTCTCCTCATCTATAAAATGGTCATACTACACATGAATGAACATCCTCACATGTACATTACTGAACTCTAAGGAGGCCTCTTAGATGAATGTGCTATGAAAAGTCTAGAAGGCAATTCAAGTAACAGCAGACATTGTGTTAAAGGTTCAACAGAATAATTACAATGGCTATCTTTAAATAACATTTACTATGTGCCAGGTATCTTTTAAGGTGTTTTAGAGCTCACTTGATCATATCATAACCACCTCAGTGGCAAGGCACTAATATTGTCCCCATTTTGTAGAGTGGGAAACAAAGGCACAGAGAGGTGAAGTAATTTGCCCAGGGTCACACAGCTAGGAAGTGGCAGAGCCAGGAAGCCTAAAGGATCTGGCTCCAGACTCCAGGCACTGAACCATTCTGTCATTCTTCTTATGTGACTGAGTCCTCAAAACAACCAGACTAGGAAGGAATATTCTGAACACCCTTGCCTTTTTTAAACAGATGAGGAAAATCAACTGTCTTCCCCAAGATCACACATCTAGTAAGGGACTCTTCTGGATTTCAAATCCAGGCAGCCTGAGCTTGGTGCCTTTCAGTTTTTTATCACTATAACTGTAATGTACTCATGTATATGAGGAAATCAAAAACACCACTAAAATGTAGGTAAAAGTGAGCTGAAAAATGTAGAGCACTCCAGAAAAATAATTAAGAATGAAATTATAATTACCTAAGTAGTATTTCTGGGGCACCTTAAATTAATCTGAGCTCTTTCATCGACAGTGTTCATAATGACAAGGACAATGACAAAATAAACAAAAACAACTTCATGGATGAAAACTCTTCTATTCCACAACCTACGGCTGCTGGAGGAAGATCGGAAGTATCAGCCGGGATGTGTGAATGGAGGGTGATTAAAACAAGTCACCAAGTAATTGATCCTCCTATGGATTAGCTGAAGAACAAAACAGAAGTCCTCTCCTAAGAGGCAGACTTACAGACCCCAGAGAATTCCCGGGGGTCGATCCCTAGGGTCTGAGCACTGAAGATGGCTACCCAGGGAGGTGTCCTGAGATACAGGGAGCACGGAGCTGACTTGTTTAATGTTTAGGGCTGAGATCAGAGTAACAGACCCTTTAGCAGCCAGAGAGAACTGTAACCATAATGAAAGATGCCTTAACTAGGCCAGTGAAGTTGAAAAACCTGTACTGACCCATGACACATGTAAGCAGTTACTCAGTTTCTAAGAAGTGACTGTTCCAACCAATTATCTTATTAGGTTTTGCTTCCTTGTGAGACCCAATCAATCAATTATGCTTTTAGGCTTAAAATTCAAGCTTTTTTTTTCCTTGTAATTAGAGAACCACCCTTTTTTCACACAGAAGTATAAAAAGATCACCAATATAGAAACCAACAATAGCAGATCTGCTATGAGGGAGGAGAGCATATGGGGCAAGACCCTGCTCAGCCAGACTATGTTCCTATAGCTGCCCCAGAGCCTGTTCCAGAAACTGGTATGGAAAACCCCCATTAGAGATTATAGTCCATTTATCTTAAAACAATGCCTACAATTAAAGATCATTATCAGTTCAGATTATAAACACGTAAGTATTCTAATACAATAGAGAAAGAAGATATGCAAATAGAGGCTTTCACTGCAGCCCCATAATTTTATAATACGTTGCTAAAGAGATTCACATGCTACAGTTTAAAAGAATATGCTAAAAAGTGAAAGCTGATAAAGAACAGGAAAATAGGAATTCAATTTCAACTATCATGCAAGACTGACTATAGGAAATGAAGGTCACAGCCCCTTAGTAGGATAAATTTGTGCTGCAGAACTGAGAATCTGAATGTTTTGAGTTTCAAAATGGCTTTCCTTGAAACCTGGGAAAGCAAAATGTTGATGATGGAAATTGTGCTTGAACATCCATCAAAACCACCTTACAATGGGCAATGATTTTATTTTATTTTGTCACAAATTCCCCGACAATAATGTGAATAGCAAATTTAATAAGCCTTGCATGAATAATGCTTGATTTCATCTTTACATTTTATTAGGTAGCTAAAAGGTCATATTCAAAGGCTAATTTCATCGGATGCCTGTGGGAGCCATTAAAATGTATACACTCTAGCCCCTTACTTCAAATGGGCCACTTTCTAATGGATAAAAATTGTGTATTTGTTGTCCTACTTGCTGACGTTGCTGGTAGGGAAATTATCGTTACAGCTGTTATCTGTCTGAACAGGGGTGGGAGGCGAGCAGAGAATGGAAGCTGAAACCCAAATTAGCTGACGTGTACTTAAAAGAGGATGAAAATTACTTTTTTCCAGGTTGGTAAAACACAGCGAGGGCATGCAAGTTTTCAAAAAAAAAAATTTTGACCTTTTATCTGTTGACTATTGTTAAACTTGAAGTCTCTAATACCAGCTCTCAAGGCCCATCGGTACTGTATGAGTTGCACACAAGTAGCCAGCAAATCTAGCCTAAACCACTACTGAAATCTCTGTCCTGCATGAATGGTTAAGAGAATTTTTCTAGCAGCTCGGGGATCATTTGCCAAGGAGTCTCAGACTTCAGAAAGCCACCTCCTTATATCCCAAGCTCATAGCTGATGTCCAGTAACCCTTGGATGCAATTCAGTTGATTTCTCTCAAAATTTTAGTCTGATGAGACTAACCAAAAGAAAGATATGGGAAATATACCAGCCATGGAACCAAAGGCAGAGGGGGTATTTCTTGACTCTAGTTTCTGTAGCTGTGCACTTTTTGCAACATATGAATAAACATTAAGGTACCAAAAAATATACGACACAGATTAACATGGAATTGTACTCACGGATCATTTGACTTGGGAATCAAAGTACCTAGTTCTTTAATGCGGTCATTTATGTTAAATCGTCTTCTTCGTTCAACTTCAAGGAAAGAGCACAGGAAGGGACGATTAGTAACAGGGCCACATACACATTTAGTAGATCTCGCTAAAGCCATGTGTGCCTTAACT
The DNA here is from genome assembly GCA_004024625.1 of Mellivora capensis. NCBI lineage: Eukaryota > Metazoa > Chordata > Mammalia > Carnivora > Mustelidae > Mellivora > Mellivora capensis. The sequence goes on along the minus strand of PISX010000255.1, from coordinate 170,734 downwards.
GTGCCGGTCCAAGGCCATATAACCCGAATCGGTATCTCCCTGTTGTTGTCATGTTTTTGGTACTGAGGTTAAAGCACTTCCAAAAAATGGGCTACCTCTGCATAGAATGTTATCATTTACAAAGTCCCGAGACTGTAATTTCTCGTTTGATCCTGTAACACCACTGAAATTGGAGTTAGTATTCTCAATTATAAATGTCAAAACTAGCTGAGGGGTATTAGGGACTTGACAAGGACACCCAGCAGTTAAGTGGGAACAGCCAGGACTCAACCCTGAGTATTCAGATTAGGGGGCAGCAAACTTTTACAGGGCCAGAAAATGAGTTACTTTTGGCATTGAGGGCCAAATGGCAAAATTGAGGATATTCTGTAGATGCCTAAAGAATGGAAGAGAAAATACATTTCCATAGATTTTTTTTTCTTTACTGACAAAATTCAAAATGTGGTAATATTAACTGGATAAAATTTATTTTTATTTTTATTTTTATTGCCATACAAGTCTATATACAAGTCTGCCATATACAAGTCTACCAACAAGAAGCCTAGGGGGGCAGAATTTAGATTTTATATAATTTCCACTTATCACAGAATATTCTTCTCACAGCTTTTTTTTTAAAGCTATTTAAAAATGTAGAAAACATTCTTAGCCTCTAGGCTATACAAAATTCCCTGCTCTGGGCCCAGTGTTGCCCAACAGAAATACAATGCAAGTATTGTATTTCCGTAATTTTCAATTTTCTAGTAGTCACACTGAAAAAGTAAAAAGAGGTAAAATTAATTTGAGTATTTCTGTAAATCCAATATAGCCAGAATACCACCACTTCAACCTGTAATCCATGTAAATATTAATAAATTAAATACCATTCTTTTCTTGGCACTAAATTTTTGAATCTGGTGTCTTTTTTATACTTCCAAGGGCATCACATTTGAACTGAACCACATTTCATGTGCTCAACAGGCAGCTGTGTTAAGTGGCTACAGGACTGAGTAACACAAGCTTAAGAGTCAAGTCCAGCTTGTTTCACTACACTCTGTGTCCTGGTGGCATCCCTGTTTTATCAGTTCAGTTGCATCGTTAGCTAAATTATCATCTTCTTAGGGGAAGATGAATCAGTAAAGCATATGCGTTAATAAATGTCTCTAATTTACCCACTCTGGCAAATAAATTCCAAATAACTTAAGGTCTAACAAACTGGAATAAATATGTTGATATTTCACTTTAAACACAGTACGTCCAGATACATATTTATATTTCACCAACTAATATTCCATACATTTAGGTAAATAATATTATGTGTTACTTTCCCAACAAATATTGTTTTTTTTTCCTTAGCTGCCCCATCACTTCTATGATTCAATCAGTTACTTAAAATACTGCCTTATCATTAAGCTTTTATAAGATAGAAATAGTGATACTCAGTGGCTCTAAAGAAGGAACTTTTGGACGCTGATCTTCTGGCTAAGCTCCTCCCAAACTCTGATGCATGACATGTTTTCTTACTTTTCTAGGCATATAATAATCATAAAGATTCAAACAGCACTGAAATACATAAGGTGAAGTAAAAGTACTCTATGATCCAGATATGACCACTGTTAAGTTGCTTATAGATCCTTTGGGATGATTTTTTATTCTCCAAACATGCTGTGTACGGGACCCTTTTTGATCTACACTCGCTTAGTCGTGACCTCATTTAGTCTCATGGTTTCCAACACCACATATATACTGATGACCCCCCAAGCTGTCTTTCCAGCTCAGACATGTCCCCAAACCCTAGACTCATATGTTTGACTACTAGATGTTTCCACAGGGATGTCTAATAAGCAGCCACAATACTCCACATACAAGCTCCTGATCTTCCAAACTCAAATAACTCTACCCACAGACTTGTCCACCTCATTTAATGTAACTCCCTCCTTCAGTTACTTAAGCCAGAATGTTGGAATCAATTCTGCACCTCTCTTCCTCTCATATCCCACATCTGATCCATCATCAAAGTCTGTTGGCTCTACTTTCAAAATATTTCTAGAATCTGTGCACCTCTAATCTCCACTCTACCTGAGAGAAGCCACCATCCTCTTTGCCTGGATGACTGCAATGCTCCTAATGGCTATCTCTGTGCCACCCATGCCTACTGCTTCTTATCCACTTTGATCTATTTAGATTCTGTTGAAACACAACTCAGAGCATCCAACCCCTTTCTGAACACCCTCCAATAATTTCCCACCTCCCCTAGAACAAAAGCCAAGTCCTACAAGGATCTGGTTGGCTCCCAACCCTCTGACCTCATGTTCTCTTCCTCTCCCTCTCTGACCACATCTTCTATCATGTCTAACCCTAAGCCTGAATAGCCCTATTTAAAACGGAATCACCACCTCGTCCCATGCTCATCCTGACACTCTGTCCCATTGCCTGCACTTTGTCTCCTCACAGAACCTTTTACCATTTGTTTGAATATACACATATAAAATGTATATTTATTCATTGATGCGTTCCAGGTACTCATATGAATCTGGCACCCAGTAGGCCTTCAGTAACTAAGTATTTTTTATTTATTTATTTATTTGTCAGAGAGAGAGGGAGAGAGAGCGAGCGAGCACAGGCAGACAGAGTGGCAGGCAAAAGCAGAGGGAGAAGCAGCCTTCCCGCTGAGCAAAGAGCCCAATGTGGGACTCGATCCCAGGACGCTGGGATCATGACCTGAGCCGAAGGCAGCCGCTTAACCAACTGAGCCACCCAGGCGTCCCTCAGTAACTAAGTATTAAACAAAGAATGATACACTTAAAGTAGGATTACAGTAAAAATTAATAGTATATTGTTGACATCACGTAACATTTAGATATACTACATTTTATTGAATGCAGTGCCTTCCGTCCCCAGTTACTTTTTATTATAACTTGTAAAATGTTCCAAAACACATAGAAGTGCATAAAGAAAAAAGTAAAAGCCAATTTTTTATACCATGCAACACCTATATGCCTGAAGAAATTACCAATGACAAAGGTAAACTCCTAAATCTTCTCCCAGCGCGCACACACACACACACACACACAACTTTAACACTGTGATCTTTTTATATAATGAGGTACTATACACATTATTCTGCCACTTGGCTCTTCTCACTCAGTCATATATTGTGGACATCCGTGTAAATCAGGTAAAACAGACCAACTCCCTTCTTCTTAATAGCCACTGAGTATCCTGTATACGGGGATCCTATAATATACTTAGGAATACTCTAGTGATGGATACTTAGACTACTTTCAATTCCTCCCTCGCTGTCAATGGTATAATGATCATTTCGGCCAGCGTTCTCATGTACATTTTATTACTGTTGCAATTCTTGCTCTATACTGGTAACACCACCTTACTATATTTTTTTGCTCATCTATTCTGTCTGTCCTTGACTCACATGGAAGCTCCTAAGAGTAGGAAGCCTGTCTGTCTGGTTCACTTCTGTGGAAAAATGCCTCGTACGATATGGGGGGCTCAATAAATAGTTACGAGTAAATAAACGAATATATCATTGTGCACGTTTTGGCAGCTACTTTCACAAGGTTAGTTTCTAGGAGAGGAAAAGTTATGCCAATGGACAATCTAACCTTGAGTGTTCATTTCTAATGGTTAGATGAGATTTTAAAACGTTTTTTATAGCCCTCAGAATGTGACCTGATCAGGTCACTTTACTGACAACCCTAAACTTGAGAGTTCAGGTGCCTAAGTAAAGGCAATGTTTTTGACAAGATCTAACTTAGTTTCCCACATTTCAGTCAGGAGAAGTTTTGGATAATGCTTAATGATCTAAATTCTAAGTTATCTGAAAAGAAGAAATACATTCATTTGAGTCCAATTCCTTGGAAGCTGGAAGAGGCCTTAGAAATATTAGTGCAAATCTTTTGGTGGAAAGGAACAAAGCTTCTCGTACCTGATATAGGAACTGAGAAAGTTCCTATAAAAAAAAAAAAGAATCTATTAAAAGAAAGAACTCACCCCCCCTCTGGGACCGAGCGATTCCATTTCTCAGTACCTAACCTGGAAAAACAAACTCCCCTGTACACAGAGAGGCATTACGCAAATGTTCACTGTGGCTCTGTTTGTAGCTGGGAGAAACTGGAAGCAATATCAACACTTGGTAGTAGTAGGATTACTGAATGTCACACAGTTACGCTGTGGAATAGTATGCAACAGTCGTTAAAAAGGACACAGATGAGACTAATAACAGCAAAAGTTCTTCAGGATGGACTGCTGAGTAAGAAAGTCAACAGCAACAAATATGGCTAACATGACACTGGTTGTGTTACAAAAGACACCGGAAAACACTATTTATTCGCTGTGGGCATGTGTATGTGTGTGTCTTCTTAAATACATGGGCAGAGGCTGGGAAGGCCAAGAGCAAACTGAAAACAACAACAATGGTAACAACGAGGATGATGGCTCCAGGGGCCAGAGGAGAACTCTAGCTTTATTCTATCATTTTAAATTCTGGCTCATTCTGTCGTTTTTATGAGGACAAAGTATTTATATGTAACCTACATTCTTAAAACTCAATTTAGGAAGAAGAGGACAGGAGGCCGTGAGAGGAAAAATTCACACACACGCCAATGACGTCCCACCACCAAACCCAATCTTTTTTTTTTTTTTTAACTGGGTAGCCTCTTTTACTTTTGTTTATGAAACAAAAAAACTTAAGTTCTCAAAGGAAAAAAATTAAGGATTTGATTGAGTAAATTAAAGACATAAAAAATAATTTTAAATGTTGGAAGATTTTCTTTAAGTCACAGTTTAAGTCAGAAATTGGGGAGGGTACCTCACTCACAGACTCCCTTCCATTTCACTTTTTTTTCTTTCAAATCTCACTGGAGAAGGTGATCCCATAATCCCCTTTAGTTAATAAGTTCCAGTGTGAGCAACACTTATAATTGGGTAGTTGGGGATCAAGTGTCCGTCTCACCAAACACACACACCAAAACTATTACTATAAATAAGTAAATACTCTTCAGAATACTGGGGAAAATTTCAATTTGATGAGAGATAAAATACAAGAAAACCTTAGTTTCTCTGAAAAACATTTTTTCTTCCATAAATGTACCCTTAACAGCTATGCATATCAATTTCCTCCCACAAGATTTCAAACAATTTTGATATAAGGGGGAACATCCACTCCAGTATCAAACATCATGAACATAAAACCAACTTACTCAAATTGTGATTGTCCTTTTTTTGCCTCTCTTTAGCCAACGCTCTTGCTTCAGATTCTGTGGGAAAAATACACGCTGTGCACGTGAATGAAGTAATTAGAAATGGGAACTGTTTAAGGCACGCAATGACATACACTACAAAACATCTCATTTTCTAGTTAGATATGGAAACCTATCTGACCACACTCTAATAATAAAAAAATAGGGTTTTTAAAATCATGATTCTTCAAAAGCTTGTATTTTTTCAAAAGCAATATATATCAAATTAATACAAAGCCATGGCTTCTACAAAATGGTACCAGTAGCAAAGGTGTCTAACATACTACAAACATACAAGAAGAAAAGTAACTAGAAAACTATGGAAATTTGCTGTTGGTATTCTGTTATTAAGAGCTGAATTTTCTTTTTTTTAAGATTTATTTATTTATTTCAGAAAGAAAGAGAGAGAGAAAGAGAGAGCATGAGCGGGAGGGGCAGATGGTAAGGGAGAATCTCAAGCAGATTCCATGCTGAGTGCAGAGCCCCATGTGGGGCTTGATCCCACAGCCCTGAGATCATGACCTGAGTGGAAACCAGGAGTTGGATGCTTAACCACCCTGAGCCACCTGATGCCCAGGGAGTCAAATTTTCTTCTCATGCAACAGAACTTTCCGTTATTTCTTCCATGCCTTTGTAACACCCTAACATGAAAACTGAGGAGAGAAGCTATCATGTCAGATCTCTGACGGTAGAAATGGACTCTTTTTCGTGGGGGGAACTTGGAGCTAGGTTCCACCAGAACTTGCTAGAATGAAATGATGACCCTGAGGAACTCATACCCTATTAGCCTGAGTTCCTAAAAACAAAAATAGGAACAAGGCACAAAGGTGTTTGGTGGCAACTCCATTTGAAAAGATGTATTTGCAGTGCAACTTCTGTGCGATCTCTGTGGGAGGATGACTTTGCACCTTACAGAAGGCAAAACAAAACCAAAGGACAGTTGTTTGATTAATCCTGGCATTCTGGGACCTCTGTTACTTTCTTTTCACAAGTGATACCTAAAACATTACACTACCATCATTCAGAATTGTACCCAAAATTAGAAATCTTTTTAGCATAACTCATAGCCACTGAAGCTTATATATGTATATATATTTATTGTATGTGTATTATGTATACCTATATACATATAAATAATTCAGAGCCTGAATTATTTCAATTGGGATGATCAATCCAAACCATTTTCTTTTTTTTTTTCATCACATGACCATTATAGTCAGCTTTTATTTATATACCCTCCTCTTCAGTATTTTAGGTTTTTTTTTTTTCCTCTTCTTTTCTTTTTGTCTTCAGTTTGCCAGCCCTACAGCCCTGGTTTTCTGCCCGTCCATCTCAACCCACCAACTGTGGGCCAGCTTTGGTGAAGGCAATCCAGTGAACTTCTCTACCATCTTGTAGCTTCACCCACATCCTCCCCAAGGGGGTAGACTCTTGGCCTTGGGGGGGGGGGGTTGGTTCTTTCCCAAGCTTAGAGAGCCCCTCTACAGCCTCAGGCTATTCTATAGTATTCTTCCTCTCCTAGTAGCTAAACGCCCATACACGGTTAATAATTCTTCATATTAAACCGTTCTGGTTTAAATCACCATGTGGACTCTGCTTCCTGACTAGATCCTCATGCAGGTGGGAAAGATAATTTTTTCCCCTTAGGTCAGACCTGACTCCTAAGCCTATTCTTTTTTGGCTACTTCACGCTGCCTTTCAAGCTAGCAGTGTTCAGAACCCCAATTCCTGTCCATTTTCTCCTTTTCCTGGTATTTTACCCTCTTCCTGTCTGGATTGGTCATTTTCTAAGATAACAAAGTGATTCTAGAAGTGTATAGTTGATCTGCTTCTTTAAAAAAAAAAAAAAAATTTATACCCCCTTACCCATTTCTCTCATTACCACTCTTGGCCTTTGTTGTTTTGTTTTTGAACAAACAATCACACATATAATTCCAAAGTCTACTTTGGGGGCCCCGGGGGAACTCAGTCAGTCAAGCTTCCGACTCCGACTCTTGGTTCCAATTCAGGTCATGATCTCAGGGTTGTGAGACTGAGCACCACGTCAGGCTCCGTGCTCAGCTCGGACTCCGTGTGAAATTCTCTCCCTTTTCCCTTCACTCCTGCCCCTCTCTCCATTCATGCTCTCTTTCTCTAAAATAAATAAATTTTTTGTAAATCTAAAAAAAAAAAGTTTACTTCGCACGAAAGTTGTAAGAATTCTGTTCATGCCACACTAACCACATTTTATCATTATTATTATAGATCTCATATAGCATTATTTTCTGAGACTTCATGGTGCTTTTCCTTTCTGGGAGGACACCCACTTTTTGTTGACTTTCAATGGGTTTTACACAGTAATTAACTTATTATCTCTTTTAACCCCCAAAATTGTTTTTTTAAACTTTCTCTTGCCACAATCTTCTGAAATATTTTTTTAAAAAAGACACCCTTGAACAAACAGAAATTTTTTTGCACCAAATATATAGTTCATATTCTCAGACCGTTTACCTAATCCTGCAAGATGCAAGGACCAAACATTAAAAAGAGGGATGGGGTGAGGGCCATAAAACTCATCATGGTAGAATACCAGTTCTAATGGAGTTTTGTCATGTTTTAATGGCCAAATGCCTTCCCTAAAGCATTGAACAAAATGGCGAAATAGATAATTTCACACTTGCCTCAGGAACAAACAATACCCATCGCTCCATTTCATAATCTATTTTTTTCCTCTGTGTAATAAATCTTTTGCACATGATGTAGCAAAAATAACAGGAGGCATCTAAAGATGTAAGAAATTCATTCTTACCCTATCCTGACAAATGTGTGTAAAGGAAAATTCAGACCACGGTTCTCAAACTGGAATGCCTCTAGGGGGCTTGGTAAGTAACATAAACACCAGACTGGGTGGCGACATTTTATAATTAAAAGTGTTGCCTTCTGCCTCCCCACCCCAAAGGGGACAGCAGCCAAAGACACAATGATGGGCGTCATGGCATAACAGTGGTGCCTTGGAGTGACAGCAGCCCCAACCCCCAGTACCTCAAGAAATACCGGAAACCAGGATTTCCAAGTATAAATCCTCCATCTAAAAAAATGGTTTCACCACTGCACAGATCTAAGAAGAAAAGTATGTCTACAAACTGGGAAGACTCTGGAGGTCACAATTCTGATAACTTTGCTTGCCAGAAAATTAACAGAAAATCCCCAGGAAGAGGCACACTCGCCAGTATTTACCTGTGAGCTCCCTTTTTATGTTGGGAAGGTTGGCTGGACAGGAGTTGCTGATGGTGAGGCCTGGGGGCGGCAGCCCTTGGTTGCCATAGATATCAATCAGATTTCCAGAGACAGGTAACTAGAGAGAGAAACAATAAGAGAACTGAACTGCTTGAACAATTCCTAGGTTATTCAGCTAGAACCCAGATCTATTCCAGACTTGATTTAAAAGAAATGGTTTGATGTAAAAAAATGAAATAAAATCATTTTTTAAAACAGGAAAGCATGACCTGTTTACCTTTCCACTCACTTAGATAATGGCGACCTTTAGCTTATTCCTCTGAAAGAAGGAAGTGCACAGAATCTCACCCCCGTAAGACGCTTCTATGATCAGCTTATAGTTATATTTTGAGCATGGAGGCAATGGACACTGTGGCAAACTCGTTATCTAGCACATTCAGCAGCACATAGTAGATGTTTAGGAAATGCTGTCTATTACTGTAAAATGGGGTTCTATGGGGCCTGACTTCTTCACCAAATCAGGTTTTTCATCAAAGTCACTTTTTTTCCTTCCCTCTCTTTCCCTTTCCATATATTTTTTTTCTAAATCTCTCTTTATTTTATAAGGAAAACCAAGTGCAAAGTGTTTTCTACTGGAAAAGAAATGGTTTCCTTATTGCTAAAGAAAAGCTCTTTTCCTTGAAACTGAAATCTTTTGTAGAGCCACAAGAGGGAGCCCACTGACTTTAATAAAAATAAAAATTTACACTTTAAAAAAAAAAAAAGTAAAGAAATATCTAGCCCTCTCAAGCTAGCTTAGGAGTGCTTTTTTCTCCAGTTCTGAACTGAATATTTTGAAGTAGTAAACTTTCTGCCCCGGATGCTGATTTCCTTTTTCTGTCTATGCATTTCCCTGCACCTCGTTCATTGAAGGAGTTTGAGGACACCCATGTTTGTGGACATCAGAGGTCCCAGATATTTCGTCTTCCTACCCTCTGAAATAAAGTTCTGATTAACAAGAGGGACGGAGTTAAGTGACCTCACTACCGTCAGTGCAAAAGTTCCCTCTTCCCAGCTTAATTCAAACAATTCCTGTAACTATCATTATCAAGGAAGTCTTAGAGCATTTGGCCCACCCCATCCTTGATCAGACACTCTAAATTTTACCTACATCTGAGAAAAGTAACTTGAGATGGCATTCAAGCTGTTTAGTGACCAAGAGGTATCGAGAAGAGATTCTACTGCACATCTCACCTTCCAATTTCTCCAATGGCCACTAACATACAGATAAAAATACCCGCAAAATACAGATACAAATGTGTTTCCTTTCACTGGTTGCCTTCAACCGTGTATTCCTATCGCGGCTTCTAGAGAAGTAGTCCATGAACCCAAACCCAAGCTAAAGAGGAGGGAGACGCCTGTACTTTCTGACAGGTAAACAGGACACTTGCTCTAATACGACTGGGGCTGAGCACAGGAAGGACAGACTCATCAGCGGAACGGGTCTCTCTCTTGTCCACTCCATCTTTTCTTCTTTTTGAAGGGAGGATTTATATTACATACATAAAATGTAATACACCTGTCCCACCTCACAGATGCATATAAACAATGTACTGTGAGCATTTAGAATGCCCTTGAAGCACAAGTCAAGTCCCTCCAGCTAAAAACCTGACCAGTGACTTTGATTCTTAGCTGTCATTTTGCTAAGTGGTTTTATTTGAAGTAGGTCACCTTCCTGGGGTCAGTCTTGCTCTGCGAGTGCTCAGTTCCATTCTTGTACAACTTAAGACAGCAAAGTGAAAGGTGTACAAATGTCTTAATACAGCATTGTAAAGAGTCAGAGCATCAAAACTCATAAAGCTGCTAGGACATCGTAACCCCCTGTGCGACTCCCAAGATTTATCCTCTTATCTTTCTGGACTTTCAGATTCTGGAGGAACTACTGAGTGTTAATAAACCAAGAATGTGGCTTCAAAATTCAACGCAACAAGCTAAAAAGATATATCCATACCTCTAGAAATACGAATCATAGCTATCATCTTTTCAAACGCAAACTGTAAGCAAAACAATGCAACTGTGTTATGATGATGATTTGTTAGGGAAAATGTAATAGGCAAGAGATATATATAGTAAACTTTAAAAAACAGAACAAAACAAAACCCCTCTAAGCCCTCAATGCATTTACACTGAATGGATAGATATCTAATTATAAGCTTCTCTGGGACAAGACCATGTTTTCTAAACACATTCTAAAGGAAACAAAGTGCATGTGTACTTAATAAATGCAGAAAGAGTCAATTATCATATGGTTTCACTTATTTGCGGAGCATAACATATAACATGGAGGACATAGGGAGATGGAGAGGAGAAGGGAGTTGAGGGAAATTGGAGGGGGAGATGAACCATGAGAGACTGTGGACTCTGAAAAACAACCTGAGGGTTTTGAAGGGGCGGTGGGTGGGAGGTTGGGGGAGCCAGGTGGTGGGTATTACGGAGGGCACGCATTGCATGGAGCACTAGGTGTGGTGCAAAAACTATGAATTCTGTTACGCTGAAAAGAAATTTAAAAAAAAATGCAGAACCATATGAAGGGAGGGAGAGAGAGAGAGGGCAAAAGAAACAAAAACTGGGAATGAGACAGAGACAAAGACAAAAGGGGAGGGGTGGAAACTAAAGAGAGAGACACATGTACACAGAAGGGGAGAGAGGTGGACAGACAGATGGAGAGGCGTTCAGGATGGGGGTGGGAGGAAGAGCACAAGACTGGGGACACCCAGACACGAATGGGATGGGTAGACGAGATTGCTGTGATGGGCATGGATTGACAGCCCTGCCTGCCAAGAAGGGAGATGAATTAAAATCTCTGTAATGAGATGCCTTATCGGACACTCCACTGAGGTCAGACGTCATTACCTTCAGCCCAAAAAGCAGCTTATAATCGTCCCCCAACTTCTCTAAAAGACTTCCCGCTTTGGCTGCTTTTCTGATACTTGCCGATTAGGAATTGGCAGCATACGTCCTGCCAGAATATTTTGCTGTGGAACATTTTTCTGTGGCCTCCTTCCTACTCTGGGTCAGACACAGAACTAGAAAGGCACTTTGTATATGCTGTCTTAATTGATTTTTACAAAAGAAAAACCACGGTTCTAGCTATGCCTGAATAGAGCTTTGTGGTAGGAGGTTTGTATACTGTTACTAGCAATATTTGGGGAGCAGGGTCAACTGCTGATAAACCAACTCAAAGCTGCAATTTTCAATTAATCTCCAACTAATTCTAAGCCAATAAAAACCTAGCTGCTCATGAGCCAAGTATGGATACTCAAATTTACAAGTTAATGGTGCAGGCTGGCTCAGGAGGCAGAGAACTGGGTTAAAACCTGCCTGTGTTACTGACCTGCCATGATACTAACCTCCCTGAGGCTCCCCCCCACCCCCCAACCTCTGCAAAGCGGCAGTCCTATCGCCCACCTCACAGGATTTTGTACGAATCAGAGGTCAACTGCGTGACACACTGTATTTAAGTGATCAGTACTGCCATGTTTAGTCATATAATTTTCTACAAAGTACTGTATTCCTAGTCTGTTTTCAACAGTCAAGCTAATTTCCAGTTTGATCGACTGCGCCACGTGCCATGTTAATTGCTAAGTTAATTGCTGTCAACCTTTGCACCGATTTTACCAGACTGCAAAGCAAATCCAAACACGGAACTACAGGGCTGGGGTAACCACCCGGGATGCAAAGCAGGGCTTCTCCATTGTCAGTGGAGGGCATCTGTCAACTGCCTAGAGCCGTTTTCAGGTGTCACAACTAGGGGGGAGGGTACCACTGACATCTAGTGGGTAGAGGCCAGGGACGCTGCTAAACGTCCAACAATGGGCAGGACAGCCTCACAACAAAGAATTATCCATCTCAAATATTAATCATGCTGAAGGTAAGAGACTCTGCCTCGAAATGCGCCTTATGTTCTTTATACTAATGGCTGCCATTTGTTGAAGCTACTAAAAGGAAGGTTGGTGAAAAATGGCTTTCTAATTTAAAAATCAGTCACACATATTTAAGAAAGGATTTTGTGGTTTCTCTTCTGGGTCAGAAAAACTGCCCCATAAACACTATAACTGGGTCAAAATAATATCTTTGAAGCTAAGGAAGAGGAAGAGGCACCTTCTGCTAACATGGCGGCGCTGCGTGTTTGCTGGATTTTTACCAAGCACATTCAGCTGATTGGCAAGACTTTACCTCCAGCCTACAAGCAGTACAGAGGACCGGAGCCACAGCCTAAGAGGGACAAAGAAAGAGAAGGTAGACACATATCTGTTTGATATTCAGAGAACAAGTTTGGGAAAACTTGTTCTGAATGGAGTTCTTCAATGTGCTCCTCCACCAAAATGAATATTTTTCCAAGTAAATGATCATTGTAAAATGTTATTACTTTTTTCTTTCTGGATTGTTCCCCTTCACTGAATATCAATCGAGCACTGTTAGCACAAGTAAACTGGGACTTTTATTCTTTGTTTGTAATGGTACAAGAGGGCCCTTGTGTTCTCAGAATAGTTATTTCTAGACTCCAATTCCCTTAGGATAGTTTCCTCTCTAAGTCTCCCTCCACTTTAATTTTTTTTTTTTTTTAGGAAGTTAACTTGAAATAAAGCACATCAAAGAATCAGATAAAAGGGGAAAAATACCTAACATGAAGAACATTCAGTTTAAACTCTATTGACGGGGAAGAAAATTAAAATGTTAGTGAGTTGTTGGTAGCTTTGTTATGTATTTTGACAATCCAAACCCGGATTTATCAAGAATTAACTTGTAGTTAATTAACTACTAGTTATGCTAGTAATTAACATTTAGTAAGAACACATCAGAACCGAGATTCTTCTAAGTGCTTTTTGGAGATTAGTGCTTATAATTTGCATATGCATCCTATAGTTTTAGATGCTATTATTATTCCCATTTACCAGACAAAGAAAGTGAGGCAAAGAGGTCAAACAGCTCACTCAACAGTAGGCACTGAATTCAGCTATCTGACTCTCAGTCTGTGATCCTGACTTCTATTCTATACTGGGTCTTCTCTAATAGCAAAATGCTAAAACGGCTTTGTCATGGGCTGGCTCTGATGGGGCTACACTTAGACTTTTTCGGGTGGAAATATAAAAAACTAATGAATGCCTGGACAATCAGTGGTATCTGAGGGTGGCTACGGGTTACTCCTCCCCAGCTGGCAATTAATTCAACTCTGCCCCCCAGATCTTTTCTACCTAGGAACACCCCTAAGATGGTCCTTCTGCCCCAGAATTATCCTCCTCCATTCAAGGTCTGACAGGGTCTCCCCTTCCCAGACTGGTAAGCCCCCTGAGAATAGGAAGCACACCCTACTCATCTTCATCCACAGCACCTTGTCTAGGGCTGGTGACATATTAGGTCATTTAATAAATACTAATTATATCCTAATGTTAGCTTAGAAGCAGTCAGATTTCCATTCTAATGTAGAATGACTGAGAAGGAAACATGGGTATTTAGTCTAAAGGAGAGAAGCAATTGGGGGTCTTGAGAACTGTCTTCAGAAGGGTTGTCATGAGGACAAGTTCTCCATGAGGGCAATCTGGACCCATGTCTGGAATTCACAGAGAGACACACTATAAGTAATATCTGGATTATTAAGTATATTGTTATTCTGAAGTGGAGTTGGACACATTACAGATGCTCAGGACTATCACCTGAATAAAATACTGTCAAAATTATTTGCTGTTATAAGGGATTATACTTAATTGAGATATTGTTGAGTACAGCTTAGGTTTCCAATGCTAAATGCTATACTTTATGAGATGACCATGGGAGGTAGGTACAATTATCAGTCCAATTTCAGAGATGGAGAAATGCAGAACTTTAAGAAGCTAAGTAACATGCTAGATCACACGGGGAATGACAGACTTTAGAGATGAACTGAGGTACAATCTCACATCTCCAACTTTTAACCTCTGTGCTTTCCAACCTGTCTTGTGAGTTAGTGCCTATCCTTCATTGGAGGTTTTCCAGAAGATGGATGTCTAGTTTTCCTGTATATGGGGGTGGTGCACAGAAGATATGCAAGAGGAGACTTGATTGGCTCAGATGACTTCCAAGGTCCTCACCATTGGAGAAAATTTTAAAGATGATTTTCAAAAAATCATATTAACTTTATAGTCCTCCTAACGTACCTAGATACCACCCAACACCACTGGCAGGATGACCACCTTCATCCAGCAAAGTTCGCTTGGGATGACTGGGACATTGCTAATGATTGCTGCTAGGGCACTGAAAACACCGTAAATATACCCACGTTTCTGGGTATATTTATAAATTTCACAGTGCAAGCTCTCCCAAGTGTCTTCCTCACACTGGTCCTAGGATTCTGACTGCCGACAGGTACAGCCTGCCTCACAAAAGGCAAGAAGTTGGAAGCAGGAGGGTTCTACAGAAGCAAACCAAGGGCTCAAAGAGGGTGGGGGGGAGTCTGACATGGAAACATCTGTCAAGATGGGAGAACATCCGGTTCTTTCAAAATTGGGGGGTAAATTTAAATGGGTAGGAAGTTGACAGAAGCTAAAGATCCTAGAAAAGACTTTGGAGTCTCAAGGGTACTTCTTACCCCTCAGGACTTCAAGTAAATGAACTGAAAGAACTGGACCAAGATGGAAAAAAAGAAAGTACTACCTATCAGACTTTAGTTCACTAAGAATTTTGGTGTAAATAAGTAAGGGCTATCATATTCTCTGGCTGAGAGAATTTGTCACGTGAACTTATTCTTCAAAAAATTTTCTATTGTGGTAAAAACACATATGACATAAAATTTAGCATCTTGACCATTTTGAACTGTACGGTTTAGTAGCGCTAAGTCTATGCACACTGTTGTGAGACAAATCTCCAGAATTTTTTCATCTTGCAAATACCAAACTCTATACCCTTTGAAGAACAACTTGCCTTCACCCCATCTCCCCTGTGGGAGTCAATCTTTTCAATACAGGTTATTAAATGCTATGACAGTCTCATGGCATTGCTCTCATAGAAGACAGAAAAAGACTGGACAAGGTATTCAAAGCCTACTGAGAAGTCCTGACTCTGATACATCGAAGCTACGTAATCCTATACAAGATCAGCTAACCTTTCTTAATCCTAAAAATGAGGGCAATGATAGCACCCCACTTGACTCACAGAATTATTGCAAGGACTAGATTCAGAGACTTATTACAAGGACTAAATAAGATCTACAATAAGACTTTGGTAAAATGGAAACATAAGACACCATTGTAAGGAGTGAAAAAAAGAGAAAAACCCAGTAGGGGCAAGGTTCCTAATGACAGAGAGAAATAAGTTTAATAAACCACTGATTTATTAACCAAAATCAGAATAAATTTTGCTATTGAAGAAAGGCAAATCGAGTATCAGTCACTCTATTACTCGTGAATAGTAAGATACTGCCTTTTTAAAAACTGCACTCGTTTTTCAGGCCAACTAGAATGCTAGTGTAAATAGTACTATCCATAGTATTTCCCTTGGGGGCAGTGTACTAAGTTGGGCATTAGATGTCAGGGGGAAATGGAAGGCCTAACGTCCTATTGAAAGTGGACTTAGACTCCAGGGAATGTAGCACTTTATCATGGGGTTACCAATAAACCCATGAGAAATTCTTAATTTCTGATGTCAAAGTCACTTATTTGCAATCCTGACACAATTCTCTGTTATATTCTTAATAAGTTTCTCAATCAGTCACTTGAGGAAATAACCTAAGAGATCAGGAAAAGGGAATCTCTGGAAATACCTCAAGATTTTCTTAAGAAAAAAAAAAAAATCACCAATACCGTATTTGCCATTTGCAAAGCAGGATCCATCAATCCCAGGATTTCTTCATTATAACTTGATTCTAGGCTAATGATGTCATCGATTACATCATCCATCTGTAGGAAAAAGGGCAATGTAAGAGAGACCAACATAAGCAAACATTGTGCAAAGCCACCCAAAGAGAGACCCATGGTCTTTTCTTACCCTAAGCACTAATGCTCTTCACTTAGATGCTAAGAAATTACCTCCCTCTTCTTCCCAAATATGAACATTACTGTTAGGTCACGGACACTAACAGGTGATAAGGATGCCATCTGCAACCAGCACTTAGTGAGGGATTACTAGGTGCCCGGCACTGGGTTTAGGGCTTTGGATGGGTTAAATTATTCTCCCCTCAGAATACCTCTATCAGTGCAGGTAGTGTTAGTAAATCAATTTGCCAAGTGACGTGAATGAGAAGCATCTTGCCCAAAGTCATACACGGAAGAGGGTTAGAGTCACAACTTGAACCCATGCGCTCAAGTGCTATGCTTAACTGCCTTCCCCAAACAGGAAAGGGGAACCAGGAAACCTCATCTTGAATGATGGCTGCCATTTCTCTTTTTTTTCTCTCAAGACTATACCCCATAGCCTTCGTAGACCCTCCCCCCAGTAAGACAACCCAGATGGTAGTTCAGACCTTCACTCTCCTAGGCACATATGGGGTACTGCGGCTCTCAGGCTGCTGGCTAACCCTGCACTGATCCTACAGTGACTTGTAAAATAAGTTTCTCCTTGTACAGCTGCCAGTGTGCTCGGTACTCCCAGAGGAGTACAGCAGGACGAGGTTATCATTACAGTCATGGAGCTGACATTCCCACTAGATCAATTTTATTCCTAAAGTACCAAAACATCAGTTATGATAATAAACAACAGTGATTACATGTGCATTGCAGCAGTTGCAAAGACAAGGCTGTGAAAACATTTCTTTGTAAACACCTGATGTATTTGAGCTGGCTGGGGTGTGTGTGTGTGTGTGTGTGTGTGTGTGTACGCATGCACACACAGATCTAAATAGTGCTTCACAAGTACACAATGAAATCTCAAAACTCAGAGGAATGCTCCTTTACATGTTTTTACCATTTTTCAATTAAAGGGGACAGGCTCCAGTGCCACAGGGCTTGGAATCCTCATTCTCCCACTTTGTGTATTAGGGGCAAAGCCCTCAATTTTAAAGAGCCTCAATGGGGCCAATATGGAATATGGGGTTAATAATACTCATTGCCTTCCTGGATTCGTGTGAGATTTCAGGATAAACCATATAAAGTGTTCAGAGTGCTATGGCTAAACATCCGCCCAAAATGAGGGTCATTAAGTGAGCCCTAAGAAGAGTAATTGCAGGTCAGTTCTGATGAACTGCCAGTGGTTTATTAAGTTTCATTTCTAGATACACTAGTTTTGTTTGTTTGCTTTCAAGAGATGATTTTCTAATTGAGTTGAACAGGCAAATGGGTCAGAGTACTTATGATCAAGTCCTCTTTCCTTGTAAATTCTTTTAGGGAAATAAATTTAGTGGGCTTGTTGTGATTGTTTTTTAAAATAATTTCTTATAAAAAAGAACCACTAATGCAAATTAATAACAGGAAATAAAGAAAAGCAAAAAAAAAGAAAAAGAAAAAGAAAAAGAATTTTTCAGTGCTTATTCTTCTTTCTCTTATATATCTAGACACTTATTTTAAAATATATAACTATGTTAATAAATGTAGCATTATTTATGTATCTATTTAATAGGCTGTCATAGAATCTCTAATCACTTGGGAAAAATCCATGAAGTATTACTAAATTAATAAAGTTTGAAATGCATGTTTCCTGAGATTCCAATTCATAAAACAATATATAGAGCTCTTCTCTCTCTCTCACACACATACAGACACACAATCACATGCATATCGTGGTTTTACTAAGAGCCTTTTGAAGTTGCTACCCTACAAATTTGTGTAACACATTGATGATATCTAAATGAAGCATAGCGTATTATATTTTATGTACCAAAATTTATGTATTTCAAGTACTTTTAAATGACTTGAAGCAACTTAAGGAAAGTGCATTTTAAGTTTAATTTCCCTGAGTTATTTCATCATGAGACACTATGAAGAAAATGGTCCTGTTTATAGCTTTATTTAAAAAAAAAATCAATGAGGGGAACAAAACCCTTGAGTCATCAGGAAGGTGTGATGAGCCACAAATATAGATTCTCACTACAAAGTGTTACATCCTTGGGCTGCCGGGTCATTCAGTACCTGCATGCACGATGCTCGTGAATGCGTGTTCATAGTTGGGCATTCGCTTTCCGCCCTGTTTTGCTCTTCAAACTTATAAAATCCCTGCAAAAACACAAGCAAAATCAGCCCATGACTTGGATTGGCAAATGACTTTTCAATGACATGTTCACACAAGGCTGATGGTGCAGCAACAAGATGGACTAATAAACTTTCAAACAAAGTGGAATCTGACCGAGAAATAACATAGCGCAGAAAGAACTTCCACCAAATCAGCTTGAGAGATGACAATTATGGACAGAGAAAAATAAGACAGTTGGTTTGGGCACAGGGGAAAAGACTTAGTCCCTCTAGAGATGAAAACTCAGCAACTTCAGAAGAGTCACCTCTGAAATCCCATGAACATTTCAGAGTACAGTAAAACTCCTTTAAAATGAGGCTTATCATCTCATAATTTGGAAATGACGGGCATTAAATCACAACTCTCCCCTCAGGTATTTTTATGCTTCAAATTTTGATGCAACAATAAGCTTGAGGCGTGTTTGAATCTCGTCTCCAGTCCGGCCTTTACAAAAGCAGGTTTCACGGCAGCGGCAATCTTATTACGAAACGGAATTTATCTAGCAATTAAAACCTGAGCTTTTCTGTTAAATTCTCATGCGCTACATTACTTAAATCCATCCACGCACATGCTGTGCCTTTTTTTTTTTTACTTCAACTCAGAGAGAAATAAAAATAATATTCCAGACATTCACAACAAGCGGAACTTCTAAACCGCCTGTCCCACACCTTTTCTATTTTTGCTTTTCCTTCTCCACCTTGCCTTCTCCTCTCTCTGCGTTTTTCCGGCTTTGTAAATGGAAAGGCACTGAAGAGAAGAGAGCGCTCCTCTCATGGAGTGGAAACAGGGTGGGGGGGGTGGGGGAGAAGGTGTCCTCCTCGCCTCCACGTCCCACTCCGGAGTGGCCAGGTGTCACAACCTGAGGCACAACCCAACAGGACCCGGTGACGGCGTGAAGAGGCCGGAGCGCGGTGGCCACACGGCAGAATGCGGGACAAAGGCTGGCGCGTGTGGCCCCGCAGACAGACTAGAGTCCACAGTCAAGTGTGGGAATAATAGCCAACAGACATTCATTTAGTGTAAGAAGACAGGAGAGGGGAGGAGACATGAATTACCTCTTTTTCACAGTTGGAGTTAAGTGTGAGCATAGCCATGGGGCTGTTGGGTGCGCTGCTCCCCGGCACTGGTGGCATGACATGATCGCCAGGCTGGTTTGGACATGGCAAGCTCAGGACTTGGTTGGCATGTTTATTTGCTAAAGTGGTAGAAAGGTACTGCTTTACCTGCTGCCTTTGGGCTTGCTGTATGTGGTACTTGGTGGGGTTTTCGAGGTGGGTCTGCACCTGAACATAGCCACGGAGGGAAGAGAAGACAGCGCCGTTATTTGTGAGTTTCGGTCGGCTCTTTTCTCACGCGCAAACATGAGACTGGCCAAGTCCACCAACAGAATAAATTATTAAGCCCCTGTTATGTACCAGGCACTGTGCTAATGGATTTTGATATTACTGAAGTTTAAAGGCTAACACTCAGGATTTGGGGTAATACTTTGCCCTGTTTTAGTTCCCCTGCTAATTAGCTGCACATCTCTTTGAAACCTTGTGCCCTTTTTGCTCATGTCCAATAATTTAAAATTCACAACCATCTGGAAGGCAACACTTTCCCCAACACGACTGTCAGGGTGTACTGAGATCAGAAGGACAATCTAGAAAAAGGAGCCTAACAATTTATTTTACTTTCCTTGGCAAACAGAACAGCTTTCTGTTTAAAAACAACAACAACAAACCTCCTTAAGAGCCAGCTGTAAACGGTTGTAGAAAATAAACAGAAACATTCTGATGATTAAATCAACTAGTTGTAGATTAATTCCTCCCACTTTCATTTGGACATGATTATTCAACATTTTAATTAAGATCTTGAACTCAACATAAAAAGCAATTTACGGGAAGCAGTTTCTTTCAAAATGCCTCACACTTACATGTATGTGTTTTTCAAGGCATGACTGTGAAGCCACCAGGATCTTTTTCCTCCTTTCTTAGAAAAACTAATACAGAATTAAAAATGTGTGTTTTTTTAAAAAAATCAATGATACTCAATTTAAAGTCACTTTTTCCTTGATAAACACAATTTAATCTTATGAGCTCTGAACAGGAGCTGATGGAGAGAGCACAGCCAGGCACTAGGGGAAAAAAAAATTCCCTACTAATATTTACTTTGTTCAAAACCACACTGAATTACCTCTTACGGTATCAAACAGTAAACAGCATTAAACTAGTAGACCTGCACTTATTGGAAAGAGTACAATAACATGAAAAAGTGAATTACTCAATTTACTGCATTATATTTCAGACACTACATATGAATAAGAATAAAGCTCACCTGATAGTGATTGTATTCTAGCATTTCCAGCATAACAACGTTTTAGGTGGCCCCAGTCCAATGAGAGAAACGGTAGACTATTCACTCCCTCTACTTTCTGTAATTCCAGTTCGAAGACTGACTGGCATAGAGAAGGCACTATAAACAAGGTATCCCGAGACACCACCGGAAACTTTATCACAGCAGCCCTGCTTATAATAACCTAAGCTAATTAGTTATGCATGTAAAAAAAAAAAACCCATTCGCACAAGGGGCTTTTTTTTTTTTTTCTTTTGGAAGCCCTACGAGTTTGGTCTTCAATATTGGTATCAATTTTTTCCCCCTGGCTTGACGTCATGCTTTTTTCATAAATATAAAAGAACCTTTTTAAGTGACGAGCTATCAAAGTCAAACTCACTGTCAGATCAAGGCCAATTCACTATTCATCTTTAGTTCCAGTAGTATTAATAGACAATGGTATTTCTCTTTCAGCAATAGGTTAAGAGCTAGATGCCCCTTTGGAGAAGACACCGCCTAAAAGCTACTATTACACTTGAGACTTTTCTAATGCCCACATAACTCGGTAACTGCCAACTGCAGGAAGAGTGTCTATGGAGGAGTCTCTGTGCTGCACTTTCAAGTTCAATGGCCTCATCCTGTACCCTGGTTTCAGTGAGCATCTTATTCTTAGCTGCATGGAAATGTAACTTCCCTACTGACCTCGCATCAGAAAGAAGGGAAAGTATTCTAAACAGAACAAGAAACACACACGCACGCACACGTATAGGACTGGATGTGTATTTACGCGGAGAATAAGAAATAAATGTCTCCCCAATTTAACCAAGTTGGGAAGCATGAAAGCTTTTACTAAAAATCTTTTATTATAATTCTTAGGGATAGAGAAGAATAAGAGTTATCATATGCACAACTGATATATATTTACTCATTTACTTGTTCCATTATTTACTGTTACTATGTGCTGAATGCCAAGCAAGACACGGAATAGACATTGTGCACAAACAGACCTGACAGCTTTATGAAACTTGTAGTCTGGGGTGAGACAAAAGAAGAAAAAGGCAAATGAGTATATATGTAAAAATTAGGATAAATGATCAATATTCACGGCTGAAATAGGGAGATATTTTAAGGATAAAAATTTTGAAATTCAGTAATTCAGTCTGAATGCCCAGGAAAAATGAAGTCCTTTACATTGCCAATCTCAAATTGTTTCAAATGACTGATCTAACATGCACACAGAGGTTCAGAGAGACATTTTAAGTGTATGAAAGGGTCCAGACACGATAATGATGAGGACAACAGACGTTACTAAAATAAACACAAAATGAGGGCAATGGGTGTAATGTGCTTATTTCACTATTACACTAAAAAAAGAAAGGGCTACACATTTAAAAATAAATGTTAATTCACTGGCAGATCCTTATTCTTTAATGAATTAAAATTTGATGCTTCAGTATGGAAGGAAGCAACCTGCTCTATGTTCAGCATTGACAGTGGGCTCTTTACTATATCTAGGTTGGGGTAATCACAGTGGAATGTATTTTGTCCCTTTACTGCCAGTGTCTTTTTAGTTTTCAAATAAGCTGGGTGCAGTTTGGCTACCAACACTATGCAGGAGGTAGAACATCTCCAGCTGTTTCCAACCCAAACACTGAAAACAGGTAACAGCAAGGAGGAAGGTGAGCTTGAGGTAATAGGGGGTGGTGAGGTCTGTGGCAAACTAGGACACACATGTCTAAAAGAAAGAGCTGACATAAGCTACAGCTGATTGTGGCCATATGGGTATACCACCCCAGTCTAGACCTTCCAGTTTTGAGATACAGCTGGCAAAGTAAACTTTTTTTCAGTTAATTCTCCCAGATGAGAAAAAAACTGATGCCCAACTGTTTGACTTCTCATCCTGCATGGGACAAGGCAAATACACCTGTGGGCTGGACTCAGTCCATAAACCAGAATGTGGTCTCAGCTTCACACCGTCCTTGCAGATAATCCCCCATCTACATTCCCTGGGGCAGGATGGGGGGGCAAGTCTGAGGGCAAGTTACTGCCTACATCCAGGCATTTCCTGGCGCCCCCCTGACAGTCAGCATGCCTGAGAGCACACTCAGCAGAAGACTTAAGGATTCAAAACCTGTGTTCGAATTAAGACTTTGCATCTTCACTGTTAAAGTGACCCTTTGCAAGTCACTAACTCTTCCAGGCTTTCATCTCCTCCTATGCTCAAGAGGGATGGTAACTGGGCCTGCATCATGGAGGTATTACAGCATTAAATGAAATCACACTTCTGACAGGCTTACCAATATATCTGAAAAACAGTAGTTCTCAAACTTTTTTTTCATTTGTTTGGGTTTTTTTTTTTAATTATTTTTTTAAATTTTATTTGTCAGAGAGAGGGAGAGAGAGCAAGCACAGGCAGACAGAGTGGCAGGCAGAGGCAGAGGGAGAAGCAGGCTCCCTGCCGAGCAAGGAGCCCAATGTGGGACTCGATCCCAGGACGCTGGGATCATGACCTGAGCCAAAGGCAGCCGCTTAACCAACTGAGCCACCCAGGCGTCCCTGGTTTTGGTTTTAAAACCATTTTCAGCCCTTCAAGTTTAGACTGTCTCTGTAAGTTATAGCCATCAGTGGTTACCATTTTATGAACTAAAGCAGCAATTTTTAAAAATGTACATGAGCATACATTCCACTGGCCATCAGAAGAATAACATTTTAACGCTCGTGAAGCTCATGAAGGCTTCGTAAAAACTCTTCTGTAAAGTCACAGGAGGAGCATGAAAGAAGGAAAAGAAGCACTCTGTATTATTAAGAAAATAGTTTTGACCTGGCAGAAGCACTGCAAAGGGTCTTGGGAGACCCTCCGGGCTCTCTGACTTTGAGAACGGCGGATCTAGAACCTTATCACCTCCCCATCCTAGCCGTGCTAGTCACCACTGTGTAGCAGTGGGGTGTGACACAACCTGTGTGTCTTGCCCCCCTTGGCCAGAAGACACCGGAGGAAGGCACTCAACCCTCTAACTTCCTCACAGCAGTATTATGAGGCTCTAAAGTCCTATGACAATTTAAAAAGCCATATACATAAGATCTTCTGTCTTCAACCATCCTATACCGTAGCTTTTTAGTTAGTGACTTCCCCTGTGTTAGTTTCTAAATAGCCAACAAGCAAGCATACAAAGGAAAACATATATGTAACATTAAACATCTGAATGATTTCCTGAGAATTTCGGCATGGGGTTGACCTTCACACTAACTACCTGACTTAATGAATTCGGAGAGCAAAGTTACATATTGCTGGGCCCTTGAAGCACAGTCAACAAAATAAAGCTAGAGTACTTCTGACTTCATCAAGAGATACTATTTTGTTGATAAAAGGGATATTTCATATAAATCAAGTATGTTAGCTATCTTGTTGTAGTGCAAAACTCCAAAGGCTATGAAACTCTTTGTCCTTGTTACTGCTACTATCTTTTCGTGCCTTTTCCTTTCTTCATTCAGATCCTGAACTGATACCCAGAGAAGTGGAATGGATCACCTTCTGTCACATTAGCTGTGCCACTTCCCGGGTGACAATGACAGGTTATTTTCCATCAGTTTCATTCGAAAGAGATCCAGGAGCACATCAGTGTGAGATGGTGCCTAGAGATATTACCATCTTGAGTGACAAAAGAATTCACTGGAGGGGGAAAAAAAAGTACCATCTTAAGGTCCACGGTTCTTCTATTCCCTCTATTTGAAAACTAGAATGTAAATAAAACTGAGGGAAGATTCCCATAATTCTTTTAGCTCACAAATTTATTATTTTTTTAACACGTCAATGGAAAGTTCAGATTTCTCATTTAATGTTTAGGGAGATGATGTGTCCTGTTGCTCAATAAGGTTCAGGAATCGTAACGGGATTATAATTCACTCAATTGCTATTCACTACTGACTGTCCCCCACTACCAGTCTTTGATATTGTTTTTTTAAAATGACAATTTATAGAGATGATCAATTATGCAATCACCATCCCTGAAAAACATGGTAAAACAGAGAAAGCTAGCTTTAAAAAACGACTTGGGCCAAGTCTTGTCCAGGGTCACGTTTGACAGCTGGAGAGCTCTTTTCAGTCCCACATCTGTAATGTTACCACTACAGAAACCTCAAGCCCAAAACACATGCTTTCAGACACTTAGTCATGTTTTTCTGTACAGACTATATAAAGGTATCCTTAATAGAAAATAAGGATGAGGATATGAATCCTGACCTAAAAGGATAAAAAAAATCGGATGCAAACAAAAAGCAAAACTAAAGAAGACTCCCATAAAGGAGAGGTACAGGGGATCAAGGCTGATGAGCCTAAGACCCTCTCCTTAGCATGGGGGTCTGCCTACCAGCCCAACTGGGCCCTCTCCTTATTTTTGTAGGGCCCATAAACTAAGGATACATTTTATATTTTTTAATGGTTGGAAAAGAATCAGAAGGAGAAAAGTTCATGATACATGAGAATTATGGGAAATCCAAATTTCAGCGGCCATACATAAAGTTTTCTTGGCACACAGCCATGCCCATTCATTTACGTATGGCCCGGGGCTGCTTTCTCACTGCAGGGCGGAGATGGGTACAGCCTGTCTGGCCTCCGGAACCTCAAAACCTCCTACCTGGATTTTTACAGAAAAGGCCAACCTCTGCTCTATAAGGAAGTCTTACCTAACTGGAGTTCGGCTTTCTTATTAAATATAAGTTTTAAGAAGGAAATGATGAGGTGCCTTTTCTAAGGAGAAATAGTATATGGAGATACAGTTTTGTAGTTGTTTCACCAAAAGTTGTCTAAAATGGACAAGCAGCCATGTAGGAACCCAGGATATGCATAAATTATCCTTGTTTTAAAGATACAGAGAAACTCTGAAAAGAGAGTTCAAAGACGTGCCAGGGTTGGAAATCAAACCAAGGTCTTCATCATTCCATCCCCAGTGGCAAACTATAGCGCCCCCTTGGTCACTGATGGATTTTGATCTAGGGCTTTAATTTAGTTAAGGGGGAAGATAAAAACTATGTAAACCCAGAGGTATACTCACATACTCTGTGTGTACACACACAAATATATATAAATTTGTATACCATTTCTTTGGTCTGTATCCTTTCACACAACTTCCTATCATATCACTTTGTAGGATCATTAGGCTTCTGAATTCAGAGATCTAAGTGTGTACAGAAGGAGAGGATGGCAAATCCAGTTTTCTAAAATTATGATGTGTTAATAGAATAAACCAGACCAGCTTTACCAAAAAGTCCTAACTGCTCTTTTACCCTTAGCTGATGACCTATAAAACAGTGTGCTTATTATAAATATAAACCACAAGGTGGGCATGCTTTGGGTTCATGGCTAACAATATTTAGTAGCCTTAGGAAAAAGAGAGTATTATTTTAAGTAAATTCCTACCATATATATGATCTTTCCTCTCCCAGACTAAAATAAGCCAAAGGTCTGAGTATAAAAAGAACATCAAGTGTTATCTCATCCAAATAGAAATATGAGATTTAAGAGTGGTAGCTGTCTGCCTGCAGAGTATTTATAATCCCAGAATAAAAAACACCACTTTCAGAATCAAACTCCTATGAGAGAAGCAGCGAAAACCCAATAAATGTAACGCATTACTCACTTCAATAGAAAACTACACATTTACAGGTCCTGTACTCTCAAGGCTGTATCAGTCATTATGCATGCATATGTCATATTAAACAGCAAAATTTTAAAACATATATTAAAAAGAATTAACATTCATTCACTCAAAATTCTCTACCCTGTACCAGACACTGTGCATTTTATATTCCTCCAATATAAAACCTCCAAGTTTAGGTCATTTAAAAACAAAATGAAGAAATCACTTGGATAACCACAAAAGATTTCTTGAAAGCTTCTTCATGAAGTTGTTTTTTTTTTTTTTTAAATCATATGATAATGGACTGAATCAGAAGCAACCAAGAAGAAATCTCATCTTGATCGTTTGAAACTCTTATTTTGAGTTGCTGCTATCTGAGCCTATACTCAACTGCCTTCATACCATAGACATCAAGAACTAAATATAGATTTGAGTGCAACCTTAATGTGTATATAAATCACCTGGGATCTTGTTAAATGCAGTGTGATTCTGTAGGTCTGGGGTGGGACCCAAGATCCTGCATTTATAATAAGTTCCCAGGGGATGCCCACCCTACTGGTCCATGGACCACACTACACCTTGAGTGCAGGGCTGTAATACGTTCCCACCTGGACTTCACCCCAAAAAGTGATATGTTCATGATACATTCAATAAATATTGCCTAAGTGCCAATCAGACGCCAGACAACCGCCCTCTTCTTACCCAGGCTGTTCCTCAGGGGAGGTGCTACAGAGAAGGGGACAGGTAAGCGCAGGCCAGAAGTGGGGGAGGAGACGGGCCAGGCAGGTTGGTGGGAGGACCATCCCAGCAAACTGCAACAGTTCTCAGGTATGAACAAGGCTCACCTGCTCCAGGAACAGCAAGAAGGCTCCTACTACACAGTCCTCTCCCAGCTTCCAATTTAACACATGCACCTCGTTCTCCTCTTACCTCTTTCATCATTACTTCTCAGTCTCCTTGGCTAGTTTTCTCTTCTGCTCTTAAATCTCAGAGTGTCCCAAGGCTCAGAGCTTGATTTTCTCTTTGGATGTGCACAGCCCCAGAGAGCTAATCTCAGTGATTTCAACACTTGGTTGGGGTATCTCCGAACTCCGGATTCACCTCTACCTGCCTAGACCACAGCACCATTTGGAGCACTGCAGGCATCCCGAACTTTACATGGTCACCATCCCCTCCAAACCAGCTCCTCCACCATCTTCCCCATCTCAGTAGATGGCAACTCCAGCTACACAGGAAATCACCTTTTTTTCTCTTGTAGGTCAAAAAAAGTGGTCCTCACATGGTTGGACCTAGCTGCACATTCAAAAATTGGTCATCTTTGACTTCAGAATATATCCAGAATTTAACAGATTTTCACCACCTCTATGTTACCATCTGATCCATGCCGCCATCACTTCTCACGTGCATGACTCAAAGTCACTGGACTCTTCTACTGGCTTTTGTCTATGCCCTCTTGCAGTCTATTTCAACACACCAATAGAGTGGTCCTTGTAAAATATGTCAGATCATATCAGCACTCTGGGGGGAAAAAACCCTCTGTAATGGTTCCCTATTGATCTCTGAGGGAAAACTTAAAAAAAAAAAAAGTACTTACAATGGATATTAAGTCCCTAAACCAGTGCCACCCCTCATACTTGTTAGAAACAGAGCCTCAGGCCTCACCCCAGATCTAATGAATGAGACTCTTTGGGTGGGGACCAGAAATCCATGTTTTAACAAGCTAATTGGGTAGATTCCTCTGCACATCAAAGTCTGAAGACCCCTGCCCTCTTTGCCTACTTGTCCCTTCACCCTGGGATCATGACCTGTCTGATTTTATCTCCCATAACCATTCTAAGAGCTTATTCAAAACCCCAACTCATGCCCTGCCAGTGCTCCTGATCGCCATATAACCTGCTCTCGTGTGTACAGAACATGGCGTGGCACGTAGTAGGCACTCAGCAAGAATTTGGTCAATCAGTGAATGAATGGAGCGACTGTGGCTGAAGGGTGTGAATGTGGGGGAGAAGAGAAGCTAACTAAGGACA
The DNA here is from genome assembly GCA_004024625.1 of Mellivora capensis. Classification (NCBI taxonomy): domain Eukaryota; kingdom Metazoa; phylum Chordata; class Mammalia; order Carnivora; family Mustelidae; genus Mellivora; species Mellivora capensis. The sequence continues at coordinate 142,135 of PISX010000255.1, read as the reverse complement.
AGGAGTCAGACTGTGCAGGGCTGAAGGCTGGGATTCTGAGAGCCTCTAGAAATGTTCTGAGGAAATGGAGAAGCGACAAATGAGCTCTCTTCCTGACTAATTCAGGAAGTTCTGGAGGAACTAAGTATCCAGGCTAGGCAGTGATTCATAGCCAGCCTCCCTACTCAGAGAGATAAAGCTTAGAGCTTAGAGCTCTCATCTACAGGGCTTAGGGTCCTGAGGGTCTAGGACACATGGCCAGGAGCCTGGAGATTTGCCTCCATGTCTAAACCATGGCACACCATCAGTCACACTTAAAGTAGAGGTCCCCAAGCACGTGGTCCATGGGCACAGTTCATAGGTGTGGTTTACAATTCTCTCAGTATTTAATTAAAAATTGGGAATTTTCACACCAAATTTTGGAATTCTGGTTTCTCTGGATAAATCAGAAGATCTAGCAACACTAAAGCACATTCTAGTGGGCCACCAATGGACACAGTGGAATGGCAGCTTCCCTCTTTGGATGAGCCACTTGCTCTTCATTTTTCCAGCGTTGTACCATTCCCTATAGCCACAATAACAGTTGTGTCCTCCACTCATCAATCGCCCTGACTCCTGAAGGCAACTGAGCTGCAAATCCTACTTATCCTTTAAACACTTCCCATTCCCAAGGCCATTCCAAATCTGACAGAATGGGTAGCATACATATGCTTACAAAGCCACATTAAAGGAACAATCTTATGTGATGGAGGAGAGAATATAACATAAATTGGTATAACCTTAATACATAAAATAAACAGTTGTATACTTCCTAAAGATACATGCACATCATGTATCTTGTTGTATACTTCCTGAAGATACATGCACAACAATTAAACAATCAAACACTTTTCTAAGGCAATCAAAAGATACAGGAAAAGGTTTAAGTACAAGGATGTCCATCAGAGCACTAATGGAATGGTCAAATTACTACCCTAAAGCCCACGGCTGGGTTCCATAGTAGTTTACGAGGATACGGCCATGTCCATTTGTTTGCATGTAGTCTGTGACGGCTTTCAAGCCAGAATAGTCCTAGAGCAGAGTTGAGCAACAGACTTCATGTACCCCAAAGCCTAAAATACTTATCCATGGCTCTTTACAGTAAGTTTGCCAACCTGAAATCTTTAACAACAACAACAAAATGGACACAAAAATCTAACAAAAATCTAACAGCAGGCAATGGGTTAAATTAATTACAAGATGGCCACATAAGTTCAGGGTTTCCCCAACCCTGGCCAGTTGGCCCTGGGGTCAGATACTTCCCTGTTACAGGGCCGTCTTACAAACCATAGGACAGTCAACAGCATCCTTGGCCTCTCCCCAACAACATGCCAGTAGCATCTTCTCTGCAACATCCACTGTGACAACCAAAAATGCCTCCAAACACTCCAAACATCCTTGGGGGAGCAAAACTGCCCCCAGTCGAGAACCACTGCATGTAGATGGATACAATACAGTCATTAAAAACCATATCTTACAACACGATTTAATCAGCGGGAATGTTCAGAATGTCCATAGGAATCCAAAGCAACTTAGAAACACTAGATACACTGTGATCCTAAACTGGCTTAAAAATGTTACTTATATTGCATAGGCAAAAAAAGACCAATTACCAATCATTCAGCGATCTTAACCATGACTATTCTGGGATGATGCAATTATAGGGGGCTGTTACTTTACTGGGGTGTTTCCCCATCTTCTATAATCTATGGGGCATTAATTGTGTAATTAAAAAAAATCTAGGGGTGTCTGGGTGGCTCAGTCATTAAGTGTCTGCCTTCGGCTCAGGTCATGATCCCAGGGTCCTGGGATCGAACCCCACATCGGGGTCTCTGCTCGGTGGGAAGCCTGCTTCTCCCTCTCCCATTCCCCCTGCTTGTGTTCCCTCTCTCACTGTGTCTCTGTCAAATAAATAAATAAAATCTTTTTTAAAAATCCACAAATTGCACAAAAACTAAATCCTGTGGATCTGGACAAATAAAAATATATTCAGGCAGAATTCCTCTACTGAAAATTTTGCAAACAATACATTAATCCATGAAGTTGTTATATAATGATGAAATCTGTCTCATTTCAATTTTCCCTTTAAATACTTGATCAGATTAAGAGGACCCTGTTATTCATGAAATTTTTAGTCCAACATTCAAGACCCAACAGTTTGAGTTTGTATAATTTTTTGACACATTTTTATGGTTTTGTAAAGGGCTGTGATTACGTGGTCCAGTGCTACCCTAATAATAACCCATTGTAAGGGCTCCTAACGGGAGCTGTGAGTGCAGCATTCCACGTGCTATAACTTTTCCATCTGCCCCAGTTTAGCAGGGCCTCAGAACTGCAGACGCCTTTTTGTCTTAGTATTTCCCCCCCAAAATGCCCCCATTGTTTGCAGTTTATCGGGTATTAGAGATCATTATGGCACAGGCAGCAAAACTCCTTTTCATAAGGGCCGGCACTCTTAAGAAACTGGCAGTGGTCAAGTTTGTCAAAGATGAAAACATTGCCCTGGGCTTAAGCAAAAGGTCAGTCAGAAATGAGAGCTGAAGGCTGCCGGTTTGAAGGTCAAGTCCACACTGGCTGCAAACTGGCAAAAAGCAGCCGCCTCCTAATAACACAGACTTCAGGGTCCAGATCACAAGACCAAGGGGTCTCCTGGTTTTTGAGGAACTGCATTGTCTTAAGAAATTCCCAAGACTCGTTGCCTAGATTATGGGAAGAGGAAAACCTAGTTTGGGATGAACCACCCCATGGGAGGGCTTTCGGGGCATGCTGGGCTCTGCACTGAGCCCTTCAGAGGCAGGCACACAGACTCTACCCACCCCTTAGCTACCCAGGCGTTCAGGCAACCAGCATGCACATGGGCACTCACCGAGCGTATGGAGAACAGCAACTGCAGCTGGGCTCCTGGCCCCACAACAAACCTCTTTAATTTGGGGAAGCAGAGACAAGTGCGACGGAAACAAATCGACAAAGAGAATTTCATACAGTGACTCAGTGCATTGCAGACAATAAAAGAAAGTTGTTGGGAGAAGAGGCTGCTTGATGACGGTGGCATTCCAGCTGAAGTCTGAATGATAGGAAGAAGCCAGGTACGTGGAGAAGCCGAGGAGCTGAGATCCCGGGTGGGAAGCAGCCCAGCGCATGGGAGAGACAAGGATGTCAAGGCAACAAGAGTCCAGCGGTGCTGGAGCGGTGACCAGGTCGGCATGTGAACTGAGACAGCCAATCGGGGCCCCCTGATATAGAGTTTGGTACGCTCTGTGAGGAATCTGATTTTTCTTCTCTGCTACTTACAAGAAACCTTTCTTTCTTTGAAGGTTTTAAGCAGAGAAGTGACATGATCTGATGAACATCTGTAACACATCACTCTGGGGCTGCTGTGGGGGGAGGTAAGAATGGACACAGGAGGAACAAGTCAGAGGCTCCCACAGCCCCATATATGAGAAAGAATAATGACCTCGACCTCCAATATTAAGATGCCATTGAGTATGAAATATATGTTACCAGGTCTTGTGCCTGGCTTGCATCCAATTTCACTTAAGAAAAGAACTAACAATAACAAAGAAGATCTTACACAATGCTCTGAAATGTCTCACACCACCATCAAGAAGTTAGGGTAAATGATGCATACAGTTATAAAATACCCCATATAGACCTGTTTGGGGCCCACGAGCGAAGTATATGGCCAGTTGTCAGAGTGCAGTGGAGAGAACTGATCTACTATGGTAACTGGCTGAAATTTCAGACAGACCTGAGTTCAAATCCTAGCCAAGTTCTTAAATGCTTTGAATCTCAGTTTTCTATTTGCAAAAATGGGATCATGGATATGTACCTGGTAGTTGCTGAGCTCAATTAGTGTAAGTGACAACATGCATGAGAAGTGCTGAGCATGAAATAAATGCTCAAGAAATAAACACTGTTCACTATTATTGTGAGCCCCATTCAAGCAGACCGGTATTAGGTCATTTAGCTCATCCATATTGGGGGTAGGGTGAGTAAATCCACCTCGAAGGAGAGGAGAGCGCAGAAGGGAATGGGGGCCATGTTCAGCCTCTTCCAGGCAAGCTTTTATGACTTCCTTTTTAGCTGACTCAAGTATCACAGATGGATACTAAAGGTAAAAGTAGATAAACAACAATCTTAGTGCCTGGGACACTTGCTGGCAGGAATGTCTCATGCAAGGCTTTTGTGAAATTATTTCTCTCCTCTACTTGCCAAATTGGCTAGCTCAGTCACTGCTTCTTAAACTAGGCTTCAGGGAACCTGAGAACTCCTGAAAACGGCATGCAAACTTTTGAGGTGCATTTTTCCTAGGAAAAGGTCTAATAAAAGAAAACAGTCAAAGATGAAATTCTGTCTAGGATTTACAAGGGAGAGGGAGGTAGGTACATGAAACCAGATGAGCCCTGAGTTGTCACTGTTGAAGCTGGGGATGAAGACGTACGTGCAGGGTCCATTACATTATTCTATTTTTTTTTTTAAAGATTTTATTTATTTGACAGACAGAGATCACAAGTAAGCGGAGAGACAGGCAGGGGGTAGGGGGGAAAGCGGGCTCCCCGCTGAGCAGAGAGCCCCATGCGGGGCTCAATCCCAGGACCCTGGGATCATGACCTGAGCTGACGGCAGAGGCTTAACCCACTGAGCCACCCAGGTGACCCTACACTATTCTATTTTTATATCAGTTTGAGACAACCTATAAACATTCACGTACAATATACATATTTATGTATAAGGTATTTTCATGGGTACTCATTTTTTAACTTCATTTCCTATAAAAAAGCAACAAGCACTTAGTTAATCCATCAACCTATCATAAGCATAAATGTCTTTTTTTTTGTTTTTTTGGGGGGGGGTTTCTCTTGTTTTTCTGGACTTATGCTCAAAGTTGCTTCTCAAAATGCTGATTTTATGTTCTATGAATTGATCGTGGATTCAGTATGGTCCCTGCCATTCCTCTGTGGTGGTGTCAGCCTGAGCAACTCTCAAGAGAAACATCTTGTTTACAAAAGTAATTTGGATCTGTCCACGGAGTATTCTCACTGATCAAGGCAGGAATGTGTATTTTAGCCACAAATAAGACATTTACTTGCACACAGGGTACAAAACTGAATTCAGACTGACCTTTTCAGATCAGGATCTGGACTACCTCTTTCAAACAAAATGCCCAGTGATCTGTATTTATGTCAGATAAAAAAGACAAGCAACTGAAGCTTAAGTTTATAAAGGTATTTAGAAGGAGTTGTTTTTATTCATTAAAAAAACATTTGCAAAAAAATGATTCATCGCACTCTCCAAAGCAAATTCTCAGAGGGACTTGAAATATATATATATATATACATATATATATATATATATTTATAGAAGTAGGAAGCACTTATTATAAAACCAAAAAATGGGATAGTCCTGTTTGAATTTTTGTGTTTGACAAAAACAATGAATAAAGGGAGTGAAGGTAAAAAGGACAAAATACTTCTTTGGGAAAGAAAGGTGAGAATTTTGAAAAGTATAAGAAAATGGGAATATACTGGGACTTCTCACAATGAGGATAAAGAAATAAAAGGTGACACCGAAATAATGATTAGCACTTACTAAGTACAGGGATTTTTTCTAAAAATTTTCAATCAGGGCGCCTGGGTGGTTCAGTTGGTTGAGCGACTGTCTTCAGCTCAGGTCATGATCCCGGACTTCCAGGACTGAGTCCCGCATTGGGCTCCCCGCTCCTTGGGGAGTCTGCTTCTCCCTCTGACCTTCTCCTCTCTCATGCTCTCTCTCACTCATTCTCTCTCTCAAATAAATAAATAAAAAATCTTAAAAAAAATTTTTTTCAATGGATGTGCTCATTTCATCTTCGCTCCAACCCTATGACATAGGTAGGAGCTGTCATTTTTCCCATTTTAGAGAAGAGAAAACTGAGGATTCTTCCTAGCCACTGCCATGTTACACGTTATCTACAGAATTCATTTTTCAATGTAATATTTCTGGTTTTGATACTGTACAGTTTCTGTAATAACTACTTCTTTTGAATACATGCTTTCACGCTTTTGTTATAAATAAGGCTCTCTTTAATCTCTGATCTTCACCTAGGTGGACACGGGGCATTTAAACCAAAGTTCCACTCAGTTCCTAAATGAACGGATGCAGGCACTCAGGCCAGCAGTGGGTCAAAGAAGACAGGACTTTACAACAGAGAAATTAAAGAGAACATTTGTTACGGGAAAACTGCCTCAGGACTCTGAGTAATTTAAGAGTTGATGCCTTTTCTTTCTTTTTCTTTTTTTTGGGGGGGGTGGTTGGCGAGGGGCAGCAGGCAAACAGAATCTTCCAGACTCAATAGGAATTTTGTTAACCAAAAGCATCTAAGTATCATGCGGTTTCTAAAGGAAAGATTAAACTATTGTACAATATAGTAATTCTTTTATGAGAAAGAAAATGGGCCACTGTATTAGAGAAATGCCAATTGCCACACACCTAATTATAAACTGTTATCAAAATAGTTAGGGAAGAAGAGAAATGTGCAGATCACCCTTTTGTAAAAAAGACCCACTGGCTGCACTATATAGTTTGGATAAAAACAACAAAAAGTGATGGTTTTATCAGTCCCCAAATGTCTATATATTGCACACAGTAAATGGAAAGAAAGCCCTCAATATGAAAGAAAATCCCTCATTACTGTCCTCAAGGAGCTTACAGCTGTAGGGTTAGGGTGACAGTGGGAGGAAAGGGACACAAACACAAATTTGTACTTAAGGTGCCCCTACCCTTTAAAACAGCAGTCTTCAACCATGGGTGATTTTGCCCCACGAGGAACATTTTTCTGGTTGTCATAGCTGGGGGTACCAAGGGTTGGGGGAAGGCTGCAGTCCCCCCTGGGTAGACAGGAGCGATGATGCCACACACAGTACGGTAGGTATCCAGCACAGCTCCAACATCAACGGTGAGAACCCACAACTGAGAGATGGGGGGGTCACTTCCTGGCACCAACCAATTGCCAATTGCCACACACCTCTCAGAGGTAGTTTCAGGAAAAGGCAGTGAAACCAGTCATGGCACAGGAAGGGCACAGATACCCCATGAACCACAGATGTGCTTCTTTTTGGTATCTGAGCTCCACAGTGAACCAAAGGTCACTTCACACCCCTTCTTGACACGCAAAGGACAACTTTTTCGTTAATTATAAGGAGGAGGAAATGTCAGCACAGTGAATCAATTAATTCAAAATCCTTCATATTGGGCACCTGGGTGGCTCGGTCGGTTGAGCGGCGACCTTCGGCTCAGGTCATGATCCCAGGGTCCTGGGATCAAGTCCCACATCAGGCTCCCTGCTCAGCGGGGAGTCTGCTTTCTCCCTCTCCTTTTACCCTCCCCTGGCTTGTGCTCTCTCTCACTCATTTTCTCCCTCAAATATATAAATAAATAAAATCTTAAAAAACAAACAAACTCTTCATATCAACTAGACAGTAATGTGGGAATGAAAAGTTATGCTAGAACACAAAACCATCAATTCAACACAATAATAAACTATGCCTAAAGCTATGCAGAATGAACACGGATGATTCCAATTATTCAAAAGCCTGCTGGGAACCTGCTTTGGTGTTTCTGAACATGAACTGTCAATACCATGGAGTGTCACTCACAAGTCCCTTCTGTCCGACAAAGTACCGAGTAAAGGAACATGCCAGTCCTTGCAAACAAAGTCATTTGCTAGTGCTTCATTTTACAGGGCTTCGTGTAAGTCTCCCTTCTCGTCCCAAACTGTCAATAGCAAAACAACCATAGTTCCTTGTCTATTCATTTTCTACAGCGTAAGGAGGAATTATCCTTTTCTTTTTTTTCTATTTTTGGGGGAGGGGCGGGGTTCTTTAAAAATAGTTTTATTTGAGTACAGTTAACACACAAGGTTACATTGGTTTCGGGTGTACAGCACAGTGACTGGCCAAGTCTGTAGGTCATGCTACTCTCACCCCAAGTGTAGCTACCCTATCACCATACGGTGCTATGACAATATCATTGCCTATATTCCCTAAGCTGTGCCCTTTATTTCCGTGACTTATTCATTCCATTACCTGAAGCCTGTATCTCCCTGTCTCTTTCACCCATTTTGCTCATTTCCCCACTCCCTCCCCTCTGGCAACCATCAGTTAGTTCTCTACTTCTAGATCTGATTCTTTTCATTTACTTATCTGTTTTGTTTTTCAGATTCTACATATGATTGAAATCGTATAATATTTGCCTTTCTCTCTCTGCCTTAATTCACTTGGCATTATATCTTTTAGGTCCACCTGTGTTGTTGCAAATGGCAAGATCTCATCCTTTTCTGTGGCTGCATGATACCCACTATGTATCCTTTTCGATATATTTTTGAGAACTTTCGAAAGCCATTAATTTATCATTTTGCATCTGACACACGGTCTTTATTTTCTAATTTCTTTGAAAAGTACAAATGGAAGTGTAGCGATACTGGCAACTTTTAAAGATGAAGAATGGGAGAGAAAGAGTCGCACTGGGCAATTCTTCCCACTTCCATACATAGTAGAAATTTTCCAGTTATAAAAAAAAGGGAAAAGAAAGTATAAATAGACACACACATACACACACACACACACAAATGTGGCCATGTGGGTTTACATAAAATAATTTAATCCTGATGACTTCAATGGCAAATTCTTTGTGGTCTCAAGGATTTTAGATCTAGCTTTATTTTTCTATCTGCCTCCCCATCATCTACATTAAAAAAAAAATCTACAAAATGCTCAGGAAGGAAAAACAAACAACTCCCTAAAGTTGTAGAAATAGCACTAATTAAACAATATCCTTCCCACATAGTTTGTCTCAAAGGATGTCTATAAGAGACAAAATCACCCTAATGACCTTAAATGGACTTATCTTTTAGCAAAAGGACAAGAGGTTTCAACTGCCAAACTGAAACTCCTTTGTATTGTGTGTTTTATCTAATTAGCACTCTAGGAAATGCATCTGTGGTGACCAAATGTGAGCATTTCCTTCTCTTCCATCGGCCTTAAAATATGGAGTGCTGCAGTTACACCTCAAATATAAAATAGTATGCATGTGCAAGAGATAGTGCTCTCTTCAAACGAAAGAAATGATTAAGGAAAAGTGCGTAATAAAAGGGCAGATAATATAGTAATTTTGACTTGTTTTTCCTTTAGATAGAGCATGATTATTTACTTAGCAAGAAGCCTTTTTCCATACTCAACATGGTCATTGGGGTGTATGAGAAGGAGTTAACAGTACGATGTTCACCCTCTCTGTTCAGGGAAAAATTATTAGGGAAGAAAATTAACTTCTGCTGAGCATTTCTTCTATGTGAGGCATAATACACGCCTTCAAATACATCAATCTTATTTGATGCAACCAAGGTAAGTGCTCTTGCCCATCTGCTCTTACAGATGGGGGAAACAAGAGCAGAGAAGTTCAATAACCAGTCTTATCTTACCTGCTTGTTCTCATACAGTGACAGACCTAAACCTAAACCTTAGTTTGTTGGGCTCCCAAACCAAGTGAGGTGCATTACGGCTTCACTTCTCGGGAGTGATCAGTATCCGGCCCAAGTAATATGGTAAATATGCTTATTTAAAGACCACCAAAATTGTTACTGCAAAAAGGAATGCACTCTAGAAAATTCACCAAGGGAATTTTATTGGATTATTATCATCTTCAAGCCTAGGGGCCAAACAAAAAAGTTTTATGACTTTTCTTATTAAAAATGTAGTTGAAGATAATTTAAGGAATAAAGGTGAGCAAAGGAAAGGAAAAAAAAAAATCACAGATAATCCCAAAGTGAGAGATCAATCCTGAAAGCATGATGGTGTTTATCTTTCCATAGGTCAAAGTAGAACTGTAATGTGGTCACTAGGCAGTGTTAGCAGGACTAGAGCAAAAGTTCTCGTGTTCAAAAAGAGCAAGGTTCCTGCCTTCCTTCCTCCAATTTTCCTAAAGGGGGATTCATACATAACTCTAAAACAGAAAACATACTTGCTAACCTACCCCCACCAAGATCAGGGAAGATTACACTCAATTCGATCTCTGAAAGTAGAGTTCAGATTTGGATTATTAATTTAAATTACATTCTACTACTCCTGATTCTCTAACTACATGTTGTAGGCCCCCATCCTAGAGAATACTTGGGGCTGTAATTAGCCCTTTGCTAGGTATCAAGGGAGTAGAAGTGGAGCCATAGATGTGAAGAATACAAGGAGTGTGCTGTAAGGAGAGACTTAGTGCTGAAAAATCCTGGGCTGTCCCCCAACCCTTCCACTTTTGCTACGCTAATGTCTTTTCTACATTGTGCCATAAGTGCAACTACCCTCACCCAAGAGAGCATTACAACCTAGACCGGGTTCAAGGGCTAATCATGGCAAAAAAAAAAAAGACAGAAACTGTATCAAGTCAAATATCCCCATATTTCAAAGGCAAGAAGGCTGAGTAATACTTAAGCATTTTCCTGAGTTCTCTGAGACCTGAGTTCTCAAACTATGTACCCTAACTTAAATTCCAGTAACTTGAGTTTGCACAAATGAGATTCTTTTAGTCATTATTCCCAGCAAGAGTCCATTGAGGTTTTTCGAAAGCACCCACACACATACATTTCGGTATTATAAAACCACCTCCTCGACAGAAGCCCCTTGACCACAGATCAGACTTCCTTCTCATTCTTGTACTCTAGTACTCAGCACAGCATCTGGCACGCAAGAGACAGGTAATAAACACATCGCAAACGAACAAGCGGTGACAAGAGAAACTCACAGGAGAGAGCGAGTCTCCTAAAGATTCAAAATGGTAAAGACTGACAGATTGACCAAAGAGGCTGGCTAATAAACCATGGTATCATTTAATTCTAAAAGAACTCACTTGTAAATACTGTAATTGATTAAAATCCACAAAGTAAAGACAGTATCTTTCTTTTTTTTAATTTTGAAATTTTTTTTTATAAACACATAACATATTATTAGCCCCAGGGGTACAGGTCCGTGAATCGCCAGGTTTATTAGTCCCAGGGGTACAGGTCCGTGAATCGCAGTGAATCACAGCACTCACCATAGCACATACCCTCCCCAATGTCCATAACCCCACCACCCTCTCCCTCCCCCCCTCCCCCCAGCAACCCTCAGTTTGTTTTGTGACATTAAGAAGGACAGTATCTTTCTAATAAACATAACCCTAATAAAAATGAACATGTTTTACTTTAAAAAATACTGAGGCAAGTGGTGATAGTCACAAGGCAGCCATAAGCTTCTTATCATGCACATCAAACTACCTCATCTAGATACAGGGTACTTATTATTAGGTCACGTATTTGTATTCCTAATATCAATTTTAAAAGCACTGCTATGTGGTAAATGTTTGACTAACAAAGCTTGCCTATGTCTGGCTGGTTTGGTCAGAAGAGCATTTGACTCTTGATCTCATGGTACTGAGTTCGAGTCCCATGCTGGGTGTAGAGATTACTAAAAAAAATCAACTTAAAATAAATAAAATTTTTTAGAAGCTCAAACAGCCTCAATTGTAACTCACTCAATTGTGAACCTATAAAATGTCACATCAAAAAGAGTCAGAAATGTGTCTACATTTAAGTCAACTACAGAAAGGTATAAATTAAATATATTGATTTTTCTTCTTAGAGAATGGAGAGGTAATAAGATACATCTCTGGGTTCTTAACCCCTAACATCCAGATGCCAGAGCTTTAGATAGGAACATCTTCACCATCACTTTTCATAATGGTAAAAATGCATCAGCAAGTTCCAATGTTTAGAAGAAATAGCAAAGAACATTTCATTTGAATTATTATCATGATGAAATTATTTCATTTAATTATTTTGAAATTATTAAAATGTTACATATGGAGAGTATACGGTGTAAATATACTTTATATGAAATATAAAAACACATATGATATTGGAAAAAAACACAGTAAAATTTAAGAAGTTATGATTCCAGTTTATTAGAAATAAACTGGAAGGTTAGAAAAGATTAAGAAAAGTCCTTTTGTTGTGGGTTGTTTTTTTTTGCTTTTATTTATTTATTTATTTATTATTTTAAGGTTGGGGTTTTTTTTAAGATTTTATTTATTTGACAGAGAGAGAAATCACAAGCAGGCAGAGAGGCAGGCAGAGAGAGAGGAGGAAGCAGGCTCCCTGCCGAGCAGAGAGCCCAATGCGGGGCTCGATCCCAGGACCCTGAGATCATGACTTGAGCTGAAGGCAGTGGCTTTAACCCACTGAGCCACCCAGGCGCCCCTTAAGTTTTTATTTTAATTCTAGTTAGTTAACTTACATTGTAATATTAGTTTCAAGAAAATTGCATTTTAAAAGAGCTTTGTATCAGAACAACAGAATACGATGACATTTTCACCTTTTCTACTTTCCAGAATTTGCCACATGACCATTATAATAACAATTTGCCAATTTCTTTTTTTTTTTTTCCTTTTTTGTCTGTAGAGCCTGTCTCTTACCAAAGACAGTGGGGAAATGTAGGTATTTCTTTTCTGGCCTCCCTTGCCACTCAAAGTGAACACATGACTTAGGATTCACCCATCAAATGTGCCCGCACTGGAATGGGGCCTAGAGAGAAGTAGCAGGTACAACCCTGGATGTTCATGTTGCAAGAAGATTCAGTTCCTCCCACAACAGAAGCAATGGAGCAGACTCTAGCAGTAGTTCTCCAGACCAGTTCTGTGGTCTATACAGTTGGAGGTTCTGCACCATGCCACACTGCTCCAAGCCTGGTTCTCCTACCTACCTCTGCAGATAGCCCTACATCCTGTCTATAAATTTTTTTCTTTTAAAATTAATCAGAGTTGCTTATTGCTGCTAGCTATTAAAAACTCTGACACAGGGCTAAGATTTGATTACTTTTACAGATACATATATCAGTGTATTATAAATATGTATTTATTATAAAATACTACATATTTAAATGTACAAGAATATACGTATCTATACACAAATATATTTACATAGATATAAAGAGGAATTATTATTCATTAATCTTTATGTATTAGGAACTTTTTACCCAAACAAGAACTGTTTGGCATGATTCATTTTTATTATGTCTGATTATGATTGTTTGGGTTTAAGGAATACAAACTCGAGTTTAGAAAAGAATCCTAACAATATGCGAAAACTGCAAATGAATGGGTTCTCTTAGATTTCTTCCCATTGGAAGCAACTGAAATTTGCTGTTAACATTTCCCGCTGGGTTATATGATACAATTCGATGTTAATATGTGAAAGCAGGCAGTAGCTCTGATTAACATTGGAGGAAAGGGTGGCTGATCTGTTTAATATCCATGCTCTATCTATGTATTGTACAGTGACCCACAGGGCATAAGAGTTGTTTGTTACATAAACAAGCATACCCATTTTGGGGTGTTTACCTTAGAACCTACTAAACTAGGATTTAGATCTCCTCCTACGCTTAATACATTACACACAGAAGGTGTTCAATAATTATCTGTTCAAATACTGAACTGATGTGAACTCTCCCGAATTTGCTCATTACCTTTGAAGCTTAAGTCTCCCAGAAGAAGTCGAGCTCCGGATTCCTCTTCCCAGTCTCCTATTCAACAACCGGCCAATTATTACAGCCCAATCCCGTGCAGACCAGCCAGCCCTGGCCAATCACCCTTTCCCACACACTTTCTCATCCACCGCTGCACAATGATAACAAGGACGCAATGCTCCAGCGGGGCAGGGAAGACTACTGCCTCCTCACAGGCGGGCAAAGCATCCCTTCGAGCCAGTAACAATGTGTCCAAAGACCCCAAATGCACAACAGGAAGGCCAAGTTCATCTACTAAGGAGTGTTCACTGCACAGCCCAATCTAAACAGCCTCTTCTAAAATCCACATTGTCTTTTAAAAGCAAAATTGTTCAATTTTACTAGCAAGTATTGATGAGTATGAATTGTGTGTGGGTGTGTGTGTCTGTCTGTCCAATAAAGGGACAGGAGACGAGGGCAACCACAACAGAAACACATGAAGAAGGCCAGGAAAACAGCTTCTCCCAACAAGAAGCATTTTATTAATTCACATTTCAAAAAGAGAGAGCATTCCCTTTCTCATTTAAAGTGCCGTAACCCACGGTGTCACGGTTAATAAAAAGCGCAGTATCAAACCGATACGGCATTCGTGAAAGCCAGTTCCAGCTTTATATCATCCCGAACAGGGAGAGGTTGAATAGGCACCACCACCAAAACAATTCAGGGCTTCGTTTTATCATGCTATTAACACGTCTGTTAGAATGCTATAAAATCACTGGCTTAGTTTACATGCTGATGACACCCGTGGAGCTGCCCGGCTCTCCCCTCCTGTCCAGTGAACTGTGCTACTATTTATACCTGAAGAGAATGGACGGTATTATCATAAACGAGACGCAGCCCATCACCGCGCACGATGATCGAGTATCTCAAGGGCTGAAATCTGAGTCACCTTCACGCAAACTCAGCTATCCACCATTGTCATGGCTCCGTTACCTCTGCTTTTTCTCTGGAACCGTAGAAAAAGCTTACATTTCGAATGCAGGGCAAATGAGAGCTCTCAAGGAAGAATTCATCTCCTAAAGAAAAATAAGGACCTATAACATGACACGCAACTCGTGACGTGCTTCCTTCACATAGTCAGACAGAAATGTCACCCGTCCATTAGCAATACTGGTGGGTTGTTAACACTGATAAAACAAAAGCTCCTTAAAAAAAAATCTTAAAACAATGAAGACAAACATACATCTAGAACGGAAGCCTGTCCCACCCCCTTTTTCTCTTTTATTTCTACTCTCAGAAAGTATTAGTTTAAGAGTCTATGTGCATTTTCTATAGGTCTAGCCTAATTCAAACAGAATTACATAAAAATGTAATCACATCTATAGGATACAGGCATTTAAAACAAACACCTGGTTGGGTGATGCCTATGTTCCTACAGTTTGTTTTCTTAAAACAGTAACAATATAGACAGCTTTCCATGTCAACACACCTTGATCTACCCTCTCCCTTTTAAAGCAGCTACCTAGTGTTCCATTCTAGATTTCTAGATTTAAGGACATTAAGACGGTTCCCAATTTTCACTAGGATAAGCAACGCAGAAAATAAAGTAAGTAATGTAGATGTATATATTATTGCATTCATGAATATTTTATACCATTATATGAGCTTTTGTCTTTAAGGTAGAGGACAGGTGAACAAAGAGAATGCCCATTTTACACTTTAAGAGATGCTGCACATATTTTGTAGGTGCTATGTCTTCATACATTTAAAACATAGCACCTATAAAATATGTTATTTGCTGTGATCTTCTTTAAAAAATACATAAATATTGGGGCGCCTGGGTGGCTAAGTCAGTTAAGCCGCTACCTTCGGCTCAGATCCCAGGGTCGTGGGATGGAGTCCCACATCAGGCTCCTTGCTCAGTGGGGAGCCTGCTTCTCTCTCTGCCTCTGCCTGCCTCTCTACCCGCTTGTGCGCTCTCTATCTCTCTGATAAATAAATAAAATCTTTTAAAAAATACATAAATGTTGACCATATGTATGATTGATCCAATTTGCTTTTATCACTTAAGCATTACATTTCTGAGATCTGTCCAAGATGATATACACACATCTAATTTGTTTGTTTTCTCCACTTTATAATGTTCTGTGTAATCCATTCCCATACTGATAGACATTTAGGTTAACCGCAATTTTTACAATCACAAAAAATACTGAGTGAGCATTCCTGCGCATGTCTCCTTTATGGTTTCTTTAGAGGAATTGCTACATAGTAGGTTCCATGCATTAAAAACTTCATTAAATGTTGCCAAATTTTTCCCAGGGTATTTGTAGAATCTGTGACCTTGCTAGCAAAGTATAAAGGCTGTGATTTCTCCATTCTGTCCAAACATGGTATTATCAGGCTTTCTAATTTTTGCCAACCTGATTGTATGTGAAGTAGTGTCTGGTTATTGCTTTAATTTGCAGCTCTCAGATTATGAATCATGTTGAGCTTTTGTGAATTGTCTATGTATATTCTTTGTCCTTCTTTCTACCCAAAGCTTTTCTCACTGATTTTCAGGAGTTCTTTATATTTTTCAGGTGCTAATCCTATGCCTGTTATTTATGTTATCAACATTGTTTTCAGATTTATTGCTTGTCTTTTAACTTTGTGTTTCTATTTAACTACATCTACCTTCCTTGAAAAAAGGATCAGGAATAAAAACCCTTAGGAAGAGATCTTCCATTGTCATTTATTACATTTGAACTGTGTGTTCATCAAGCTTCCAAAGTAAAATTTAAAAGAGTTTAAAAAAACAAAGAAAGCATACCTTGATTTTAAATTATTTCCCCCCAAATATTTTTATAATCTTATTAGGAAACTAATCCATAAAGATTATGATAAAGGTGTCGATCTATAAAATCTGGCTTCTTAACATTGGAAAATCAACTTTTCAAAAAAGATTTTATTTATTTATTTGAGAGAGAGGGAGAGAGAACACGAACAGGGGGAGGGACAGACAGAATCTCAAGTCAACTCCTCACTGAGCACTGATCATGGACCTCTATTCAGCGCTTGATCTCACCACCCTGAGATGGTGACTTGAGCTGAAACCCAGAGTTGGACGCTTAGCCAACTGTACCACCCAGGTGCCCCAAAAATTAAAAAAAAAATTTTTTAAACAAGAACTTCTGTATACAAAAAGATTCACTATTTAAACACAATCACTCAGAATGATACTCAAGCTTAATACAGAAGATTAAAACCTTATATGATAACTAAGAATCACCTCTGTGGCAACTCAATTTGCCTTTCAAGTTCAAAGTCACAGAATCATAGCATCAATGTCCCAACTTTTATAATATCATCTCTTGAAAGTGTAACTAAAAACACAATTTAGCAACCGGTAAAGGAAATCACCATACCCTTTAATAATAAGCATCAAAGACATATTTTCTAGGGTCTAGTTTCATATTAAACATATTTTATAACATAAATAATCTCAAGTTAAAAGCAGAATTGACACTACAAAGGAACTAACTCTGATACAATCTTCAGAAATTGTGTTTGCTCAAGTACAAATACTCTCAGATTGTTCCTTATTCTTTTCTCCAAAAGGGAAAAATAAACTCTACGTGGAATTACCAGATAAAAGGATAATGAAGCTTTTGATGCATTTTGCCAAAATTTTCACCACAAAAATACCAATTTACATTGTTACTAGCAGTGTGTGAGTAGCCATTTCCCCACATCTGCATAAGAGATTGAATTGCAGTGTTGTAAACAAACCACAAACATACAGATAATAATGTGGCAAACAAAAATTCATACTCTTATTTTATTTTGATAATATTTAACATTGTTATTTTACCATAAGCTTACAGGGAGAAGACAGAACTATGCCCAAGGCGAGCAAGACTCCCTCTAGAATGTTTTCTTGCTGTTTAAAATACTACAAAGTTGAGTCATGCCCCCAGAGTTAAGTGGGTGGCCTAACCAACTGCTTTGGACATTTCTCCATTATCTTTCCATCTCATGTATCCCTCCTGGATGCCACAGCAAGACCTTCTGCAAAGGAGTATTAGAAGAAAAAAAGAACTGGATATTTTGGGTTATTTTCCTCACTCTTGAAATAAAACCATTAAGATGATACACAGATCATTTCCTTCTTCCTTTTAAAAGTTGTTTTTAATATTTGTTTTTAAGCTTCTCCTGAGCCAACTTCGAGAAATTCTCTTTGAGTCCAGCAGAAACGTTTTCTCTTGTGTTCATACAGACACTATTTATTCTCAAGAGCAATTACTCTGTTCAGGGGAGTTTGCTCTCAGACATTTAAAAGGCACATACATGGAGAGATGAGTGGTCTTGAGGAAAACTCGATGCTAGGCAGTACAGCCAATGATCTAAGCAAAGCAGATAGTCTACTCAACTAAAAAGAGCACTCAAAACTCCCAGAGACAGACAAGCTGGGTCTCCTGCCTGAAATCAAAGGTAATTCCAACTTCAAGTCACTGTAAAGGCCATTAGCCAGGGATCGGAGGACGGTACTACATCCAGCTCAGAGACTAAGCCGTCTGGATTACCTCAAAGTTGTCCATCATGTGTCCCTCCTCAACAGAATATAACCTTCATTGTGGAAGGACCCTCGTGTTTGTTTATCTGACTGTTTTGCTGCTGTATACCCAGTATATATTTGTGCCCGGTACATATATGCAGATTTGTGTTGAATTACTCAATGAATAAATGATCTGTTTATATTGACTCAAGCATCTGACCCACAGGGCCCCATCTCTAAATACCATGAGACTTCTTCATTCAGTGGTTCAATAGAGAACATTTTGGAATAGAAAGTAGGAATTCCAGAGATCAATGGCCTATTTAAGTTGCATTTCAAGTTTTGAATCCCTTTCATTCTTTCAGTGCAAAGGGTATTACAGCACAGTGGTTAGGAACAAAGAGTATTTGAGGAGGCAGGGGAAGGATCAGATACAGGACCCATCACTTCTAATTGTGTGGCCTCTGACAAGTTTCTTAACCTCTCTCCAAGCCGAACAGGCGGTGATGGCACCTACCTCACAGTGACAATCGAAGTATCAAGTATAACAATTTGAAAGAAGTACTTAGCACGGTGACTAGCATATATTAAGTAGCCAATAAATAAAAGCTGTTTCTTTTATTGTATACATGTGGTCAAAGAAGCAGAAAATGGAGTGCGTTGATAGCTCTTATTATAAATCACATCCAACAGACTATAGGTTGCCAGTCTCCATTCTAGACTCTCTCCACTTGGGCATCTTATAAAACAAGCGAACAAAAATAAAACCATGGCCCTCCTGGTTGGTTTCTGCAATCCACTTCCGAAATTACCCAGAGTTTTGCCAGTCTTGTGACAAGCTCTCTGAAGTTACTTCTTAAATGTTAAGTAATTATATTGTTGTAGGCTTTGTAGAATAAGGCTTTGAGAAAATTAAAGATTAAACAAATGGACGTGTACATAACTCATTCCTCAGCTATTTGGGAAAACTCTGAAACATCTCAGAATAATAAGAAGTAAATTATCTTAAGAGAAAGACACCTAGTGGAATGCCAAATCATGGCATTTATTAACCAGAGTGATAAAGCAAAGTTTCAATTTCACTTCTCTAAAGGCTGACATCACGTACACAACTATTAACCATTAAATTCCACTTATAAAGTAACAACAGAAGGATGAACTGAAGTGCAGATATTACCTGACTTCAAGACTTATGGTAAGACAATCTGTATCAGTGTCAAGGCAAATCAGCAGAAAAGAACAAAGTACAGAAATAGACCTACGCATTTATGACCAACTGATTTTTTTGAAAAAGGTACAAAGACAATGCCATAGAGAAAAAAAATCTTTTCAACAAATACTGAAAAAACTGTGGACATTCATCTGTAAAAAAAATATTTATTTTAACCCATATCTTATAACAGAGATGCACACTAACTCAAAATGAATCATAACACTTTAAACTACGAAACTTCTAGAAGAAAACCTAGAAGAAAATTGCTATGATCTTAGGGTAGGGTGAGAGTTCTTAGATATTGCACCAATACCACAATTAATAAAGGGATGGATTGATAAATTGGGCTTTGTTAAATTAAAAACTTCTGTTCTTCAACAGACATCACTGAGAATGAAAAGAAACTAGAAACTGGGAGAAAATACTTGCAAAGCAGACATCTGATATAGGACGTCTTGATTCAGAACAAATAAAGAATTCTCAAAATGTGATCAAACAAAGAAGCTATATAAGAAATGAGCAAATGATCTGCACTGACATTTCACCAAAAGAAGATCTATAAATAGCAAACAGATACATGAGAAGATGCTCCACATAATCAGTCACTCAGGAGATGTGAATAAAAACCACAATGCGACAGCATTATACACCTATCGGTAAACACACCTCTCAGAAATTAAAAGATGACCATAGCAAGCGCTGATGAGGATTTAAGGAAATGGAGCTCTCAAACACTGCTGCTAAGAATACAAGTGGTACAACCACTTTGGAAGAAAGTTAGGCAGCTTCCTAAAAAAGCTTAAAAAGTGAAACATATGCCTACTGTATGGTTCAGCTGGTTCACTCCCCAGAGTTGACCCAAGAGAAAAGATAGAATGCATTCATAGACCTGTACAAATGTTTAGGCAGCTTTATTTATAATATTCCAAAATTGAAAACAACCCCAAATGTCAAAAAATAAGTAAATTTTTTAGGCTATCATTTATGTTTTGTCTCTTTTGTTCACCACCGTATCCCCGGTGCTTAGTACTCTGCTTGGCACATAGTCAATACTAAATCAGTATTTGTGAGATGAATAAAAATTCCAGAAAGGACGAAAGGAGACAGTAATTAATGAACAATTATAGGTAACACTGCCTTAAACCAATGATGACAAGTTGTCTCTAGAGTTTTAATTCAAAATTTGTAATAATAGGGTTATAATACCAGCCATTAACAACAACTAAACACTTACATTTTTACACAAAGAGGCATTATTTTGCCTCTTTATCTCCAACAACTTTACATCATTATCCACAACAACCTTACAATCACTGTTTTTACAATGTGTTGTATTACAACAATGATAATTATCATTGCCTTTTTGCCAAAGGAAAAATAGAGGCTCTCAGAGGTTAAGTAATTTGGCAGTCAAGATCATATCCTTAGTATATATATAGGAGAGGCAAGATTGGAACTCAGGTGATCTGATTCTAGCACTTCTTGACCAGACACTCCCAAAACATACCCAACACGAAGGCAGAGTTAAAAGCTATGACTTCTGGAAGGGCACTGAGTTTCTGAATTCCAGCTTCAGTGGATACTGGAAAGGACCACTGAATCTTGCCTAGCAGCAACTCAACAACATCCTTCTGCTGACCACTGATTTAAAAAAATAATAATAATAAAGAAGCCCCCAGTGACAAGGCTGCTGCTTGGCATAGTTAACAAAATGAGCTGCCTTGAGAGAAGATGACCCCAGTCACGCCCATCATCCAAGAGTTGGTCAGGGTCAGAAGCAGGTCTCAGGTCACAGAACAGAGCATAATCAATAGGCCAACAGACAAATCATGCCGATGACCTTGAACTCCTTGATCCAGTGTTCTAAACCAGACTTTGCTTATCATCGGAAACCACAAGGGAGTTGTTGTTTTGTTTTGTTTTGTTTTGTTTTAAATAAAGATTGAAAGAGTACTTCCACATCCTATGTCTGGGCCCAGCTATCTTTACTTTTAAGAGATCTCCAGGGTATCCCAATGATTTGGTAGTTTGGAAATCACTGTCCTCAACCACACACCAGACCACATCCCAGGGAAAAGAACTGATACACATTGAATCTTCATCTCTATGGTCTCATAATAATTGAAACTAAGACCCATAAAATGTGGTCAACTTAAAAGAGCAATCTAATTCTAAACTCTTTGAAGACTCGGAGACCACAGTTTGTAAACCCCACAAACAAAATGGGAAATGATGAAACATGATAGAAAAAAATCTTTATTGCATTATTTTCACTATTCTATATTTTTGTAAAACAAAACCAAAACAAAGTAACTTACATTAAAACTCAAAAACAAACTCATTTGGATTTTTTTTATTTTTTTGGTTTTTCGTCTTTAAAAAAAAAAAAGTATATATTAAAATTTTCTATCCAGAGGCAATTCCAATTAAATATCATGGACTGCCAATAGCCAAGTCAAAAAACAGTATCTCTAAAGACAAAGAATTGAATGTGTTACCATCTCAGGGTTCCAGAGGTTATGAGTATAACTAAAGCAACTATAAGTAGTATTTGTGTCAGAAGATCAAACAAGCGTCATATACTTTAAAAAAAAAAAAAAAGGCCTCGGGCTGGTTTTCAAAGGGGTCTATTTTATACCAGAATAACCTATGAGCTATCTGTTTAACTTTTCCTTTGGAGGAAAACATAAATCACCCATACAAGCCCACTGGACAACTAGGTCACTCAAACATAAAATCATGGGATGAAAAGTAAGCCATGAATTCAACTGTAATTCCACTCCGAAAACACTTATTGAGCCTGTAGTAGTAGTATGTATGTAGTAGTATGCCTCAGAACTCTCTAGGCAGTGAGGCCCCAGCCATAAGCTAAGTAGACAAGATCCATGTTATCATGAAGTTAAAACCAAGTTTCAAGTATCTATTAAGTATAGAATAGTTATGAATTTATATGCATGGAAGAAAAGATGAAGCACAGCGATCCATCATTAGAGATGCAAAATAAAAAACTGAAGAAAGTAACCATCACACAACATGAATGTATTTCTCTGTGGTAGATCTTATGATTCCAATGTCAAAGGTCCCAATTCCACTATCTTAAGTTTCAACAAACACGAGGGACACAATCTAGAAGGAACATCTGTCTCCCTCTCTACTGCCCACTGGAATAGGGCATCTCAATTTCCATTGCAAAGCAAACGGAACTACCACCATTTGCTCCCACCTTGCCAGACGGGGCCAGGCTTCCATCTGCCTCTATTATCCCCATGTGCTCATGGAACGAACACCTCCCAGTGAGTGTTTGCGAGGCTGACACATTCTGGGATAAACGGGTCAATTAATTGTCTATACCATGAGCAATTAATGACATGGGGATGGGAAGCTACACTCAGCATATGGCATGTCTTGGAGGCTCAAAGTACTATAGATAGGTGGTGACATGTTAAAGGCCTGGCTTCAGAATTTACTATGATATTAATTAGTTTCTTCATCTAGCTGCAGTTTATGCGGAAGTGTAGGGCTATTCACAGGATAGGACCAGCTGCCTTGTCTCAAAATGACCATGGGCCATGGGGAGAAAAACAATTAAGGAATCACTAATCTCCATGGTCACTATTCATTCTGAGTAGACTCTGATGAAGATCACCTTAAAGAAATACAAACTATGGTGGGTGGGAAAGGGAAGGAGGATGGGCGGAAGAGTAGCCAGTGGCACAATGGCCCCAAACTTGGGTTTCTAAATTGAAAAGACTGTGCTCAGACCCATAAAATTGATCTAAACCTTGGCAAAATGGCGATGGCAAAAACTGTTATTAAAAAAAGAATGAAAAAAAGACTAATAAAACTTGCATTATTAATAACACACTGTTTACATTTAGAAAAATAGGCTCTGAATGAAGCAAAATACTACTGATTTTAACACAGAGGCAAAGACTTACTTCACGTATATCAAATTTTTAAACATCACATCAATTCACATGACTGCTAATTTAATTAATAAGCAATTCCTTTTATTTAGCTGGTCTAGGAGTATGCTGCTTGAAATTACAACCCAAACCCAAGTAACAGATAGATAAATAAAAGTTACACTGTAGCAGCTTTCATCCAAAGAGCTCAATGTACTTCACACATATCTCACTCCATCCTTACAAGTTTTTTTTTTCTTTTTAATTGAAACATCTTTTCCGGGGAGACTTTAAAAGGGGCAGGGGGCTTCTGGTGTTTACGATACTTTAAGCCCACTTTTCCTCTGTTAAGTATTACTTTTCCAGGCAAATTCTTCTCATTTTAATAGGTAACAAATTCAGAACTTTCACTTTTATTAAATCTAAAATAGACACCAGACACTCATTTTTCACTTATCCATCGACCATATTTGCCCTTAGTGAGTGCACTCCCCCCACATCCTTTGTTTGCCTTAATTACGTTACTTTTGTCCTTGAACAAATCATCTAGTCAAATACTCAAAACACAATTTCCTCTTAATATTTTCACCTAAGCTCCTTCCTCTTTACTAGAGAAAGGGCTGGCTACAGGTTTCTATCTACCCTTGCCCCTCTTTCATCAGCTTTTGTCAACTTCAGTTCAAAAAGAAGGTCACTGTCTTGCCAAACGTCAGCAGTGTCACCTTCTGAGCCAATCAGGATGAGCACTAAGAACAAAGATATGGGAGGTGTTTGGTTAACCAGCGCCAGGAAGGATGAGAAGAAATTCAGGTAATTGCACCACGCATTTTTTTTTTTTTACAAAACTAATTAAGAAGACACTGTTGGAAAAAGAGGGAGAAAGGGTTTAGGAACAGGAGAACATAGGCATGAACAAGACAGGGACGTATCACGATTTTTTTAATTCTGTGGGGAAAGATTATCAATGACATAAAAATACACCAGTTGCAATGGGCCAGCTGAAGTGAGCCTTGACAGAGAAAAGACCACCCACCCACCCACTGTGATCAGAAGTACAGCAGAGGAAACCTCCCTACAGCGTCAATTCTCATTCTCCATCCAGGCCAATGGTGATCACATTCTCTTAACACACAAAGATTTCTTGGCAGACATCATGTAATGAGATACTCTTTGTGGTTTTCTTGATTCATCAAATCTAAGAACAGGAGTGCCAGAAGTAGGGAGGGGTACAAATGCCTTTTTAAGAGAGAGGTCTTTGCTATGGAAAGAACCTAGATGTCCATAAAAAGATGAATGGATAAAGAAGATGTGAGACACACACACACACACACACACACACACACACACACACACAGGAATACTATGCAGCCATCAAAAGAAACAAAATCTTGCCATTTATGATGGAACTAGAGGCTATTAGGCTGAGCGAAATAAGTCAATCAGAAAAAGACAATTATCATATGATCTCTCTGATATGAGGAATTTGACAGGCAGGGCGGGGAAGTCATGGGGGAAGGAAGGGAAAAATGAAACAAGATGGGATCAGGAAGGAGACAAACCATAAGAGACTCTTAATCTCATGAAACAAACTGAGGGTTGCTGCAGGTTGGGGAGGTAGGGATGGGGTGGCTGAGTTATGGACATTGGGAAGGGTATGTGCTATGGTGAGTGCTGTGAAATGTGTAAGCCTGATGATTCACAGACCTGTATCCCTGAAATAAATAATACATAATATGTTAATTTAAAAAGAGAGAGAGAGAGAGAGAGGTCTTTGGAAACCCTTCTCTGCTTTGCACTCATGTCCCAAGACAAAAACCCACCAGTAGTAAGTAACTCAAGCCCAAAGCCAATGACCCTCAAAATCATTCCTTTAAGAAGTCACCTGTATTTTTGTCTTTTTGCCTAAAGTTGATTGATCCAGAAATTCTGAGCTCCTGATTAACACTGTATAGAGTCAACATGGATAATATTCTCCTTGGGAGTATTTTCTCCAAGTGATTTCAAGAGTAATTTCCATGCTGTTTGCCAGGCAGGCAGAGCGTGGATCCGAACTAGTGTTTCCCTGAGCAGCCTCACAGCAACCACTCCCAGACAATGGAACTTTCCCAAGTTGGGAATCTTTCTCAGGACTGTCTGCTCACGATGGTTCAGAAGGGTTTAACCGCTTCACCTTCTCTCTACAAATAGTAAGGTATACTTCCTAAAACTTAAATCTGGTGAAGTCTAGTTGGCCTAGTTCCATGGCATCCCATGCTCTTGGGATGAGAATCCTTAAGAGGGTCTACAAAGCCCTGCATGTTCTGGCCCCTGCCCACCTTTTAGCCTCACACTGTACCATTTTCACCCTCGCTCTCTGCACACAACCACCCTGACTTCACTTCTTCCTTCGTGGAGCTGCCAAGCCCTCTAGCACCAAGACCCTGGCCACAAGCTTCTTCTCTGTTCTCTGAAATGTTCTCTCACCACAGACTTCAGAGCTAACACCGCTGCTTCCTTCAGCTCCAGGATCACTCAGAGGATTCAGCCCTGCCCAAACTATTCCCTTTTCCTTTGCTTCCTATTCTCACAGAACCCTTTTCTTTCCCAATAGCACTTGCCTTAATTCAGTTTTTTGGGTGGTACTGGGAAGATTATTTGATTAAGCGTCCATCCCCTCCACCACCACCACCCCCCGCCCCCCCCCACTTAACAGTAGGCCCCAGAACAAAGACCTTATCTGGTTTTGCTCAACACTGGATCCCTAATCCATAGATGCTCAATAACTATTTGCTGAATAAGTGAATGAATATATACTTGTTTCTGTTTCCTCTCTGCTCACTCATTCAACAAATTGACAGCTCTACCCTTCCCTCTCCAGTACCCAAAATCTACTCTTTCAAAGTCACAGCGATCTCCCAATGGAATAATCCAATGCACACTTTTCAATCCTTAATTTCTTGGACGTCCACACCATATCTGCAACTGACCAGCTGTTCTTTCACCTCAAAACTTTTCTGCCATATGGATTCTCCAGATTTCGTTCCTAGTTTTTGTATCTCTCCGTTTCTCCATACTCTGTCCTTCCCTTTATTGGTGTGTTCCAGAGTTCTTCCCAAGACCTAGATCCGCTCTCACAATACTCTATCTGGTAAACTCATACTCTCTCTGGATTAAAATACTTACTCATGATTCTCAAACTTGTAGCTCAAGTTCAGACTCAGCTCAAGAAGCACAAGGACTGCTGATCCTGATCACAAGAGCCCTGCCCATCTCTCCAGTCTCACCCCAAGCATAGCCAGCTCTCTCTGTGTCCTTAGCCTGCTTTCACCTGCCACAGGGCCTTTGCACATGGATCTCCTTGAAATACTCTTCCCACATCCCTATGCCAAATTGAAGTCTATTTACTCTTCAGACTGCAGGTCAGGTATAACTAGGAAAGTCCTCTCTGGCTTTTTATACTGAATCTTCCATCTCTAGCTCCCCTACCACTGTGCCCCTCTCTTTTCGGCTACTCCATCAACAGTGCAACTGTGTATCCATTTCTGTGACTATGTGATGAACATTTGTCTCCTCTATTAGCGGTGAGCATCATGAGGGCATATAAAAATCCTCAAACCAAGAGCAACACCCTATACGTTGGTGTCACTCAATAAATACTCATTTTATAAATCAACTCCTGCTCGATAGTTTTATAAGAATGAGAACAGAAGTAAAAGGCTGTAAATAGGTAGATTTAACTTTGCTACTTTGCTCGTTCATTCAATCATTCACATTCATTATTCATTAATCCAGTAAGAGTTTATTTATGAGGCCTTACCATATATTGGACACAATGTAAAATGCTCATGATCAGAGGTGAACAAATGAGATGTGATCCCAAGTCTCAAAGACTGGAAGCCTACGTCCACACACCAGAGGTCAACAAACCTTTTTTCTATAAAGATCCAGAGAGTAATTATTTTCAGCTTTGTGGGCCATGAGTTTTCTGTTGCACACTCATACCTCCACTATCAGCTGAAGGCAGCCAGAGACTGTGTGAACATGAAAGAACAAGCCTGTATTCTAACAAAACTTCACAGAAACAGACAGAAGGCAGAAAATGGCTTGTGAACATTGTTTGCCAAGCCCTGGTATAGACCAATGTCTTCAATTCCACTACGTTCAGTTCTCTTCTATGTCAAATGCACACAGTATTACCCTACCTTCCTTCTCCTTTCTATCTAACAAGGTTCGGCTCCCTTTACCCCTTAAGGTTTTAACCACTGCTTTCTACTTATGTCTTGTAAGACTTCTGGAGTCAATGCTTTTGTAATTTATTCCCCAAATTATTTTGATAGCCTCCCCACCTCCCACCGTATTCCTCTAAAACTCAACCTCCCACCTCCACCAGCTCCCAGAAGCATCTCTCTGAACATTCCTCTTTTTCTCTAAAATGAAAATATATGAACAAACCCAGAGAAACAAATAGAAATATGTGCCATCAGGGGCTCCCCAACACCCACATCACCAGTCCCAGCTCGGCAGGGTCACATACCAGCCCTTCCTGGCTTGGTACCTGCTCATCTGTCCCTCTTCCCCTCCCAACTCACTCTCAGCCCCATCCTCTATCATCTCACATTTCACTGCTCCACACCAAGAACCAGAGCAGGTATGGCTGCCTCGTTCCTCTCCTCATGCCACCCTCCCTGATCCTTCTAGCGTGGCCTCCTTGTTCCCCAGGGTTCCACTCAACATTAACCACCTCACCTTGGGGGGGCGGAACCGCAGTTCCTCTGTGGGCTCACTGTGCTTCACCACCAGGCAGACCGACTGCCCTCCCAGCACTGGGAAGTGAAGGGTTCAACGTGAGAAGGCCTTCCTAGTACTGGCTAATATTTATTGAGTTCCTTCCTACTTGTCCTTCAAGCCTCCACTCAAAGGCAACCACCTCAGGAGCTGTGCTACGTACTTTACATACATTAATTCCTTAAATGACCACAACTGGGGGGTTGATTCAGGTGTTTCTGCTCTAACTTCATCTATACAGTCCTGAAAAATGTCACGTTCTGCAAAATCACACACTGTAAACAGGGCGGCATATAAGAAAAGAGGTTCGAGGCAGACCTCTCCAAACTTCTGGACCTTTGTAACCAGAGCACGAATAACAACAATCAGTAAACCCTAATTCAACATGAGCTGGTTAAATTTCTACCGGCATTTGTGGCCAGCTTCACAGACGGTTTTAAACCCTGAGACTCCTGCTTCCACTCCTCAAAAGGTAGAGTACAGAGGGTAAGTGCTTCTGATGGAGATCATTTCTTTAAAAATTACAACCTGGGGCACCTGGGTGGCTCAGTGGGTTAAGCCTTTGCCTTTGGCTCCAGTCATGATCCCAGTGTCCTGGGATCGAGCCCCGCATTGGACTCCCTGCTCAGCAGGGAGCCTGCTTCCCACCCCCCCACCTGCCTACTTGTGATCTCTGTCAAATAAATAAATAAAATCTTAAAAAAAATTACAACCTGATCCTGAATATGGCCTTTTCTTTGTGAGTGATTGCGTCACTGTAAAGAGAAATATCTTAGCGGCTGCTTCCTCTGCACGCTCACCTTCTCCGGAGAGTGGAGCTTGGTGGAAAAGGCAAGCAGTTCTAGGAGCCTGGATTGCACGAAAACTCCAGGAAGGGCGGATGCTTTGTAGACAATCTGCCTATTTTAAAGTTTTCATCTATGGCTAAGGCTTTCTCTATGATAAAGCTTGCCCTTAGCTGCTTCCAGCATTTACATGCTGTGGAGGATGAATTCCAAAGGAATTCCTTGTTACACCAGCACAAGTTCTTCATTTACCAAGAACACCGGAGGTATGCACGTTAAAGAAACATACTGCAACAGGATGGGTGGGGTGTACTGATACTGTGCCCATTTTACAGATAAGGAAGCTGAGGGTTAGACTAGAGATTAGATCACCAGACCAAGATTACTAAAGACAGAGCTGGGATTCAAAGACAAGCTGCATAATTCTAGATCTGTGCATTTAAGGAAGAAGAGAAGGAAGGAGGAATTGCAGTATCACTGAAAAAGGAAAGCCTTTGAGGGAAAACTTGAAAAAATACACACTCTTTCTCTCTCAAGAGAATTCAAATCAGTATTAATATATAAACTAAAGTAAAATTAATAAATCTATAGAAGTGAATCACACACTCCATAAAAAAACATCCTCAGCCTCCACTCATTTTCTGCTTAGTATACGGAAGAAAATAAAAGCTAGCTATTGAACATTCTGCGACTGCAAATCATGGCAGACAGGGACCTGGGTGGCTCAGTGGGTTAAGCGTCTGCCTTTGGCTCAGGTCATGATCCCAGGGTCCTGGAATCGAGTCCCGCATCCATCCCCCTGCTTGGCAGGGGGTCTGCTTCCCCCCTCTCCCACTTCCCCTGCTTGTGCTCTCTCTCACTCTCCTTTTCTCTCTCTCTCTGTCAAATAAATAAATAAAATAAAATATTTTAAATAATTATGTCAGGAAAGAGTGTTCACATTAGAGATTCAGTAATCCCGAGATTTAAATATTTAAAATGGACCTCAAGCGGTTTGTGCAAATAAACTCATGGCAGTTCTGGGTTCATGCTCATCGTCTGGTCCTATCACACTTGTGCTCAGTCTCTGCTCAGAAGCCCTCAGGAATCTCAGAGACACGGTGAGTCATTTGTCAGTAGTGACACTGCTTTTATTACTATAGGAAGTAAAGCACACATAGGCAAAATAATAGAACATCTAAATACTAATACAAGAGGTTTTCCAACTCACCTTTTGCCACCCTCAAGGAGAAACTGGTCACTTTAACTACAGTGGAACCGTAAGCCTTATATACACTTAGGTCTTCGTCACGGTAGCTGTTCTGTGTATATCATGCTAAAAACAAACCTAATGTTTCTTTCAAGGGCTTTCAAAGTCCTTTGTCCTATTCATCTCACCATGAATTAAATTCCAGCGGTGTGTAGGTGGGCCCTTCTCAAGCAAAAAGAGACAGATCATTGAATGCCAGTGTTAGGAGGCAAGTCTGAGACCAACTATGTGGAGACTGAGGCCCAGGAAGGCAACTTCCCCAAGGTCATACTACAGGTCAATGTTTGATTTCACAGCTGTAGTTTTGATTGTAAAGTAGCAAATGCTGTAAGTTCGGCTGAAGACAATGGCCTCTGGTCTTATCTCAAGATAATACATATCATGAAAATAAGATAAATGGTGTAATAGCAAAAAATGAAGGTCAGTGAGTAAGCTAATGTTGAGTACCGAACACTCAAGGTGACACATGTTTCTAAAAGGAAAAAAAATAAAAGGGAAAGACTAAAATTTTATCTGAATTGTAAGAGATGGGGTTAGGACAGCAGGATCTAAGAAAAGAAAAAATAGGATGTATCATGTAAGGAAGAAGTCAGGTAAACCCAAGGCATGTGGGTCAAAAGACCTGGATACTAGAAAAAATAATTATGACATCTGATTAGCAACAAAATTCTTCTGAACACAGATGCCGGTTTCCACCAGTTGACTGGCTCCATAAATCAGGCACTAGGGCTCATGGATGAGATGCTGTGATTAAATGTGTTTTGAACCTCTACTTACCTAAATATAGGAATGTCTTCAAAAGTGAACAGCTCATAAAATCATGTATGGTCACTTATATTTAACCAGAACCAAAGCTGCTAAATCCTCAGCTTGTAAGTAAAAGTTCAAACTCAGAATCAGGGAGTAATTTTGGTAGCCTGATACCTACTAATTTTATTTAAATCTAGCCCCCGTGTACACCAGTTTCCCCAGGATTTTCTATAAGAAAAGATTTAATCTTTACTGTCAATCATCAAAACAATTTCTAAGACTTTAAAGTAATGGGTATAAAGTAATTTAGGGGGATAAGGGAGTGAAAAACTGAGCCAAGCATCCCACGATCTTTCCCCTGCAAGAAAAAGTCACTGTGAAGCAAACCAGCATCACCAGATGATTTTTAAGACTAAAAATTCCTTGCCGTGGAAACATAATTGAAGAGTTACCAGTTATAAGGATCTTTATACATCCCATAGACCGCTGGAGAAATTAATTCCAGATTGTATGTAAAATCAACTTTCCTTGCCTTTTGCCAAAGCATTAACCTTTTAATCATTTCTCAAGCACCTATTATGTGGCTGAGTCACTGTGGACGTGGTATGTGTCCCTGGGTGAAACGGTGACGACAGTGATCCGCAGTAACAAGTCCTGTGCCAGGTACAAAGCTAAGTGCTTTGCAAGCATCATGTCACTGGCTTCTCACAGTAACCCTATGAACGAGGAACTTCTATTAACCTTGTCATACAGACAAGGGAACTGTGGTTCGGAAAGGATCTCGACACTGCCGATATGACTTGGGATCCCATGCCTTTCCACGTGAGAACAGGAACAGCACATAATCAAACACCTTTGGGAAGGAGTTCTTTGAGTGATTTTTAATTGAAAAATGGTAACTCCACTAGAAAAGCAAATTTTCGGTGCAGAAATTTGCCAGGGGCATCTTAGGGTTGTTTCTGATTTCCTCCTCTTAGTAGGAGGAAGATAAGAACACAATCTTTATCTTCTGGTGGAAGCAAAGGGTACCTGATGGCTCCTGTGTGAGCCAGGCCTCTCTGAAGGCTGGACTTAGGTCCACACTCTGGTTGTACAAATGAAGGACTCCGAGCATCAGAACGAGTTGGTCTTTCCTGTGGAGCTTCCAAAAATGAACCTTTGTTTTATTCCAAGCAGAGGGCAAGTTGGCCACATGCACTGCCTATAATGCCTTCAGGCAGAAAACTAATACTGGAAAAGAAAAAAGAAAGAAAAACACTTTCTGTTGATGTCAATGCTCCAGTGTGAAAGGCAAAGCTAAGACCATGGTCACGTCAGTAAAGACCTTTGATGTCATGGTCTGACCCATCAAGGGCCTGCTGCTTGTGAAATTATAGATGTTAGGGTCCCTTGGACTCTGAAAGGCCATTCTGTGTTACCACTTAACTAAATCCAATTTGACAAAAGGAATGTAGTTTCCAAAAGCAGAATTTAAGTAACAGTTGATAGTTAATGTTTCCTAAAAAGAAATAGCTCTTAACCTTTCTTAAAAGTCAAATACCTTAAGGCCCCCATTTAATTAGGAACTGGGCTTTTCATTTTTGTTAAGAAAATAAATAGAAGTAAGGGAAAAATGAATTCCATGGTTCTTGTATCAATTTGGACTTGGTTCACATGGCAGCATCAACATTTACTTGAAGGAGCGATGTACGGTGTGTGTATGCAAGTGAGATATAAATTTAGTTGCCATGTACCTGTGGACAGTGGATTTTTTTTAAATTTCTTTTCAGTGTACCAGAATTCATTGTTTATGTACCACACCCAGTGCTCCACGCAATATGTGCCCTCTGTAATACCCACCACCCGGCTCCCCCAACCTCCCACCCCCCGCCCCTTCAAAACCCTCAGATTGTTTTTCAGAGTCCACAGTCTCTCATGGTTCGTCTCCCCCTCCAATTTCCCCCAACTCTCTTCTCCTCTTCATCTCCCCATGTCCTCCATGTTATTTCTTATGCTCCACAAGTAAGTGAAACCATATGGTAATTGACTCTCTCTGCTTGACTTATTTCACTCAGGATCATCTCTTCCAGTCCCGTCCATGTTGCTACAAAAGTTGGGTATTCATCCTTTCTGATGGAGGCATAATACTCCATAGTGTATATGGACCACACCTTCCTTATCCCTTCATCCGTTGAAGGGCATCTTGGTTCTTTCCACAGTTTGGCGACTGTGGCCATTGCTGTTATGAACATTGGGGTACAGATTGTGGACAGTGGATTTATTGACCCTTCAGAGCTCCTCCAAAAGCACAGTGGTTTCTGTAACTTAAATAGGAACTACTACGTAATTTTAGAATTTATTTCTCATCTCTGAGGGATTTTACAGGATTAATCTATTTTTAACAACTTTGCACAAGTATATGCATATAATGGGATGTACCCCACATACAGAAGGCTCTAAAGGGCCACTGGATCACTGGATATTTTGCAACTTCTTCTCTCTCTTTTTTTTTTTTTTTTTTTTTGAGAGAGAGAGAGAGTGCAAACATGAATGTGCAAGGGGTGGGGGGAGAAGGAGAGGGAGAAAGAGGATGTTAAGCAGGCTCCACACCCAGCACAGAGCCCGACAATAGGGCTCAATCTCAGGACCCTGAGATCACCACCTCAGCCAAAATCAAGAGTCAGACACTTAACCCACTAAACCACCTAGGCGTCCCTGTTTTGAAACTTCTACTTATCTATTTTACCTGAAAGCAACATCTACTTTGCTTGCCTTCCTCCTCCCCTCCCTTCTCAAGTAAGTGCCTACCTATTGTACCACTCTTGGAAAGTTGCCACAACTCTTTACGTATTTACCATAGATCTAAGAAGCCCTACAGGAAAGAAACTTGTTTGACTTTATTTGTACTAGCATTTCCCAATTTTCCTCATGTTTCTTACAAACTAACTTCCAGACTTCCACAACAGTGAATTTCAAACATGAGCACGGTGTTAGAACTTTCCAGAGGACTGGCTAAAACAGAGATTAACGGCCCCACCCTCAGAGCTTCTGGCTTGACAGGTTTGGAATGGACTCAAAGAATTTGTGTTTCTAAAGAGCTCCCAGGCATTGCAGGGCCTTTAGGTCCCCTGGCCACACATTGAGAGCCACTGAGTTACAGAATATTCTCCCAGAAATGCCATGTAGGGTTAAGTTCTACACACATTAGCTTCATGTCAAACTGAATAAAATTTTACATCAAGATTAAATGTCCTTCCAGAATGTTACAGCCTTCCCCCCGTCTATGAGGTATTGGTGGTCTTAAGTGTCCATAAAAATGGTCACAATGACCCATACTCTTAACACTAAATTATGAATTCTATCAAGATTATGCCAATTAATGAGGTGAAAAATTTTTGAGGTATATGATTTTAATATAAACCTGGAATGCTATTAGGAAAATTGAAAGCAACTTTATAATGGCCTATGTGTTTATTAACTTACATCAAGATGATAATAAAATAAGTAATAAACATTGAGAAAATATATAACTCCAAGCTAAGGCAATCATAAAATCTAACAACACAATGATTTTTCTTTCTAGAAGTCACAGCATAGTTAATATTTTTGTTCTCTTGACTTTTGTGCTTGTTGTAATTGAACAAGAATGTTACTTTGTAGGCTTTTAGTATTATATAAAGAACAAATTAAATCTCTCCAACACAGTTTAATTCCAGTATAATCAACTCATTGTTCGCATTAGGAATAACAAGGTACCTAATAAAATATAAATTATCATTTAGGTATATTATTTCTGGTTTAACAAATGGTCAAAACTGGTATCAAAACAGAAAACTTGGGTTCCCAATGAATAAGAAAAGGAAGAAAAATGGTTTCATTGAATTATTAGCTGTGTTGAAATGCCTAAAAATATACTGCGAGTTAATGGAGAAAAAGTTGCCTTACATGAGCATGGACAGAAATCATGTAGAAAACCCCACCAAAAAAACTAGTTTTCAATAACTTACATGTTAATTTAGCTACTAACGAATATATAGTACATTAGTTAATCCTAGGATTAACCAATCTCCTTTTACTTCAAAGTCTTCTTCTGCATCAAGAACATTTTTATCAATGTTAAAACGCTTAAATATTCCTGGGGTTTGAGACATCTTGAACATGCTAGACAGGCGCTAGGTAAGTGTGACACGTCGAGGTTTGAAAAGAAATCAGGTTGAAAGCACAAATAAGACGTGTGACTCACAAGTCAAGAGCTGTTACTGGGCTCAGGCCTGAATGGAAGGCTGTTGGCAGAGAAAGGTCCAAATGCCACGTCACCAAAGGTGACTCTTCACTGTGCTCTCCTGTGAGAGGCTATTTTTGACATAAAATATCAACCATACATGAGGTATGTTAGCTAACCTGGGCTCCAAGGATTGTAAGAAGGAAAATAATGATTAAGTTTTTTAGGGTCTCTTTGGTGGGGAGGGAGGATGCGGGGAACCAATTTTACTGGGCAGGTGTCATGGCGGCATAGGAGGACGTCAATGTGGAGATGATATTAATTACTGTATTTTGGTAATTAGTAACTAGAAATTATCGTATCATTTATTATCAACAAAAATAAGGCAGAATCTTTTACTGAGCACTTTCCATCTACCTGACACTGTGTTAAATGCTTTGGGTCTGTGCTAACACAGAAGCCGCACTCATAGTGCTGGAAATGTGGCCAGTGTGACAAAGAAAATTAATTTTTAACTTTTACTTCATTTAAATATAAATTTAAAGACATATACTCAATTTAGTTATCAGAAATCTGTTAAATATGTTTATTTAACATAAGACAACTTGGGTATATGAATCTACTTTTTCAACTGTAAACCTCAGAGAAGTTAAACACAGACTGAGTAATTCTGATGAAAGTTTAGCCTCAAACTGAAATGTACTGACAGAGGGAAAATATGCACTCGATTTTGAAGACTTGGTATGAAAAAATGAACCTAGCATGAACTATGAAAAATAAAAAGAATGAAAAGATCTTGTTAACAATTTTTATATTGATGATATCCTGAAATAATACTCGGAATATACTGGGTAAAATAAAATACATCATTAAATTGCTTTTCTCTATTTCTGTTCACTGTGTTTAATGTGACTACAAGGAAACTTAAATTGCCATACATGGCTCACATTCTGTGTCTAGTAGGCAGCACCAATTTCAGTGTACGATCTCATTTAATTCTCACAAAAACTTCTCCAGAGGAGGTACTAAGATCTCCATTTCACAGATGAGGTCACTGAGGCCCAGAGAGAATAGTAAACTTGCCCAGTCACCCAGTTAAGTGTTAGAGCCAAGCTAATCCTAGGTTTTCAACAGGGAAGCTGATTATGATTACATACCGAAGCATGAAGGAGCAGAGCAATCGGCACGAATGGAAACTTAGCTTCCAAATAATAATTTACTACACCGTATGGATCCCAAGACTACAGGGCTGAAGTCACAAGGTGCTGTACTTCTCATAAATGCCATCTTTTCAGATTAACCTGCCTGTCATAAATATCACCAAACACTTAACAATGCAGGAGGAGCAAAGGCCATTACTACAGCCTGTCTTACCAGACGAGGGATTCCAATTAAATTCCATCAAATCACACTGAGCCAACACATTTTGACAAGCACCTCACATCCAAGACCTCCAAGAGCCTGGAATTTTTTTTTTATTTTCCTAATTTGCTCCCCCTTTCTCTTCACCAAGAGACAAAAGAAAACCCAGTAAAATGCTGAATGGGGCAAAAGCAAACACAACAAAGTTAACAGGGGCCTATAAATGGCCCTTCAGAATTTGTAAAAACACAAAAACAAGAGGGCGCATTTCCATCACTGCACAATATCACTTTTGTTTAAGAGCCAACTCTCAGGCTTGAAACGTGTTGGTAATAAATCAGCAGGCATTATTTTAAATCAACTGGTTTTATTAAATAAGCCAAGAGTTGAAAGAGGCAGGACTAATTACCAACATTCCTTGATGAATTACTTAGCGGCGTGTGCTAAGTCAATGTGCGCCTACATTTTGATCCCCAGTTTTATCCCATACTTATTTCCCAGGAGGTAAAAAGAACATGTGGCTAATTAAGGCACCGATCTCCACAGCCAGAAGTACTCAAGGTAAGATTTCTTTCAAAAAAAAGAAAAGTTTCTTTGCCTGGTACTTATTAATCTAATTTTTACTACTTCGCTAGAAAAACAGAGCTAATCTTGTCACCTTTAGGCAGCCTGAACCACCATGCAATGCTCAGAAAAAATGTTACATATTTGTAATTTAGCCAATAAGAATTTCTTAAGCCCTTCCTAACCAGCAGGAATGTCTCTGGTTTGTCGCTTCTAATTAAGTCTCAACAAAATTTCTAGCTCCTAAATTTTAATTATACAAAACTCAGGGCCAGCAGGGGAGATTACGACAAAGCTATGCCTGGTGATAAGGTAGCAGAAATCTGAATTTCGCTTTTCATGTTGGGCCTCTTAACTACTTTTGAAAATTATTCACAACCTGGTGATTCAAGTCCTTTTCTTCATGTTTAATTTCCAGGACCTGTACACCTTGCGATCTCTCCTGCGGGAAAGGCCATGAGAGTTACATGATGTGTGGAAGTCTAGCCAACCCACCTAACAGACCAACTGTACTGCTCGGAAAGCTGTGGGCGAAGAGAACTTTGTCAAGGATCCTGAATAAAATGCACTGAAGACACTCACTTTAACTACATTAAGAATGTATGCACACACTCTTCTAATAAAAAAAATAAAGTCTCTCACCACCACCACCTCCAATCCCAAAACCCGTTCCGGAGGTGTATGCTTATACATCTGTACATCTGGTACAGATTCATCCAGACCCTTTACTAAAACATTAGTTTTTAAAAGAATGGTTAAAACGATTCTTTTTCACAAAATAAATCTCTGGCAGCCTCCAACTTCATCTGCTTTATATGCTCCAGTTTTGAGTCCTCTCATTTGTGCAAAGTTATAAATTAATATGCAAAACATCCAACTTCATAAACAGGGTCTGAAAGACTAGTGTGTTGTCAGGAACTACAGTGTCCTTAAAAGTTCAAGGTGATGTCCAAAGAACTCAATAAAAAGAGACATATTCAGGACAAGAGCTAATATTCTAGCCGTGACTGCAGTTATACCCTTGCATAAAGCCACAATGCTGATTTACATAATTTTAAACACAGGTCCCACCCACTTATTTTAGTAGGGCAATGGTAAAATTAGATTGTGCTTACACGTGTCCACAATCTCTGGTGTTCAAGGGCGTATTTATAGAAGGTGGTCTTTCAAATTGAAGCCCTTCCCTTCATTGTTGGGAATAAGTAGGTAACATTCGTGAAGAGGGACTTGTGACCCTTCTATAGAGTGATTTAAGATTTATTACAGCTGACACTATTCACTTAAAATCTGCTTGAAAGAAAAATAATCAGAATTGAAGCTCCAGTTTTAAGTGCTAAAATATAGCAAAACCTATTAATACTGCAGGGGGGCAGGGTAAGGAAAACAATAATGCAACCATAATTGTAGAAAAGATTCCTATTTTTTAATTTTTTATTAATATATAATGTATTATTAGCTCCAGGGGTACAGGTCTGTGAATCGCCAGGTTTACACACTTCACAGCACTCACCATATAGCACATACCCTCCCCAATGTCCATTACCCAGCCACCCTATCTCTACCCCCCGCCCCCCCTCCCCCGGCAACCCTCAGTTTGTTTTGTGAGATTAAGAGTCTCTTATGGTGGGGCGCCTGGGTGGCTCAGTGGGTTAAGCCTCTGCTTTCAGCTCAGGTCATGATCCCAGGGTCCTGGGATCCAGCCCCACATTGGGCTCTCTGCTCAGCAGGGAGCCTGCTTCCCTTCCTCTCTCTCTGTCTGCCTCTCTGCCTACTTGTAATCTGTGTCTGTCAAATAAATAAATAAAATCTTAAAAAAAAAAAAAAGATGGTTGTGAGTCCATCAAAATCAGTGTTTCAAAAGCAATTTGCTGCAAAACAAATACATTATTAAAATGTACATAGCTATA
>PISX010000255.1:0-103281 GCA_004024625.1 Mellivora capensis | reverse complement strand
ATTGGGACAGCCTGAGCCAATAGGATCCTTAGAATATAAGCGATCCTGAGTTACAATTTTTGGATGTTGTCACAGAAACTTTCACTGTAGTGCTACATTAATCAATAATGATACTATAACTAAACCAAAAATTACCACTGTGGTCACTGTGGCCAGGTGGTCTTTTATGAAAAAAGAACATATTCACAGAACTTTTATCTGGCAAATCATGGAGACTCAGGGATCCACTCTAATTATTCAATATAGATGGCCCCATAATAATCCTAAATGCTTCAGATCATGTATCCTTCCATTAAACCTATAAAATTCCTCTATAGTTTCTCTCTAACCTCCCACTTTGCTCTAATACACTCTGTTACTGGTGATTCTTTAGAAATGTTTATAGCATGTCCTTGAACTCTGTAGAAAACCACAGGGGATATGGTTATAAGTAACAGGGTAGGGTGTGGAGCCTGTGTGACAACAGTGCCTCAGTTTCCTCATCTGGAAGATGGGGCTTATCCCATCTAGCCCCTAGGATTGCTAGAGGAATAAATCAGATATAGAACAGGACGTATTTAGCCCCCCAGCCAATATTCGATGTCTGCAGAGTCACTGTCTTTCCTCCTCCAAGTTACTTTAGCCAGGACTGCATTTACACCAGTAATTCTTTTTTATTTACTTATTTATTTTATTAAGTAAACTCTACCCCCAGTGTGAGGCTCGAACTCACGAACCCAAGAGATCAAGAGACACATGCTCTCCTGACGCTGTACTGGCTGGTACCCCTACTGGCCGGGCACCCCTCCACCAATAATTCTTATTAAAATTTTAAGCTGTGGCCTGAAGCTGTGCAATAAACATCTGCTGCAGGCCCTAGGCTACTATGTCACTCTAGAGAGTAACACTACTACTTCTCCCTACTGAGGCTTCCCAGGCCATTTACTCTGAGAGAGGTACTACCACCAATGGTTAAACAACCTGAGCCACAGAGTCTTAACTGAGCAGGTTCATTTCCTGACTGTACCACCTGCTTCCTCAACTTTGGATGAGCTGCTTACCCTTTGCCTCAGTTACCACATCTGTGACATGGGGATACGAATGCTGACTGCCCGGAGCTGGACACGCCAGCCATGACCGATACCCTAACCGCCCTCCTAGGGAGACAGACTGGCTGGAATGTAGAAGTCCCATCAACGAGAGCCTTGCTAAGTGTTCTCTAAACAAAGAGAGGAACTGAGGAAAGTACTAAGCACTCCACGGGCACATTTCTCAAGACTTTTTTTCATCATCACCACTCCCCCCACAACAAGACTTTTTAGGCATTTTTCCCCCCTAAATTGCCTCTCCTAAATCCCACACCCACGAAATTTTAACAGGCACCTAAACTTGGTATACGAGGGCTCCTTAGAAGCCCAAACCACTGTAACATCTATGACTTCTTGCCCTCCAAAGACCAAAATTGGCCCCTTGCCCAACTGGGGGCAATATCATTCTTGTTGAGGGCACACACTCTACAGAGCCACATTTTAAAAGCCTACTTCAATTTTCAGGCCCCACTCCTAGGCCCCCTAGATCACTATTCTCCTAGCCTCCACTACTCCTAGATGAGGAGAACTGTGTCAATGAACAGAAACATGCCTGTCAGCGTGGCTTCTTGTAACAGCAGAAAGAGAAGGAGCTGAGCAGGCACCTGTGCACACAAACCTACAAGGGGACTTAGGTAGCTCAAGATGACAAACAATGACCCTTGTGCCTAAAGAGAAGGTGTCCCTCCCAAACCTGCATGGTCCAGGTGTCCCCTGAGTGCATCTGGCCCATCTATAACCTAAGGAAATCGAATCACCCAGATTCTATTGTACTCCTCAGTCACATAAAAATGGCCTCGTGGTCACAGGAAGAGAAACTACTTACATTCTGTGCTAATATTACCGGGTGAACAGCTGATTAGAGCTGATGCTTCAATGTTGTCGGAAAAGTGGAATTAATTCATACACTCAGCTGTGTCAAGACTAAATATTTTGTTTTAGGTAGTGGCTCCCCATGGCCCCGCCCATTTAAGCGGACGAAGCCTAAAAAGCTAAGCAGAGATGACTCTCTTCAGTCAGCGTATCATCACTGGTTCCCAGTCATTGAAAGCAGCGCAGACAGAAAACAGTATCTAAAATTAATCAATGTACATTTACAGATAATCCTACACTACTTACTTACCGTGTTACGTTTGATTTTACCAATCTAAGAGAAGCCAATGGAGCCACTCCCTGCACCAGTCCCGAGATGACTAAATTCTTACTCACAGGGATTTGTAAGGCAGCACGGGAGGCAAACGGTCAGTCAGTGCCCACGGAAGCTGGCACACGCCCGTGTCCCCGGAACCATCTAACTGCTCTCCAGCACAGAGGAAGAAG
This sequence comes from Mellivora capensis, assembly GCA_004024625.1. Taxonomy (NCBI): domain Eukaryota; kingdom Metazoa; phylum Chordata; class Mammalia; order Carnivora; family Mustelidae; genus Mellivora; species Mellivora capensis. The sequence goes on along the minus strand of PISX010000255.1, from coordinate 100,894 downwards.
TCCCCACTCTGCTTTAGGAAGAAAAGTTTGAAGCAAGAGTCTCAAAGTAGAGAGAATCCCAGAAGAAGAAACTCTGTTTCTTTTGTTTTGTTTATAAATGTGAACAAAGAGAAAGGCAAGGTTTATGACTAGGGATCAAAACAGCCTAATATATTTCTTCAGACCTCGCTCCCACGAAAGGCAACTGTGGGGTGGGAAAACAGCAAAGGTCAGGGAGGCCATACCCTAAACTGCTAAGAGCAGCTCCTTCCAGGGAGCTTGAGGGATGAAAGAGATGAGAGGGAAAAAAGAAGGGAGAGTTTCCAGTTGGATATTTCTTCCCCGCTGTTAAAATTGGTTCCATGTTAACAAACATAGTCTATGATTTTTTAAAAATCAACAAAAATGAGTTTTGAAGAGAAAAAAAATTGCCTTATGTGTCACAATGAGCATATCAAAATGATACAACCAGAAGACTCAAAGACCCTATAGGGAAATGAGGTCTCTGGGAGGATGAAAAGTTGTCTGAACCTGGAATCTGTGTGTCCCCCCAAAGAAGGATGTGGCCTTCCAGACACCAAGTCTGATTCAAAAATGAAAGGACCCCAAAGTTTATAAACAGTTCTGAAATCGGGCTCACAGAATGTCTATGTCACACCATCTAGTGACAAAAATATATGATGGACCACAGATGAACAAGAATAAATATATGATGGCCCAGACTATGGTAATAGAACTCTCAGATGTCCTTTCTTTTGGGGACAGCACCTGTTGCAACAGATTTCGTAACTAAGAGGAACAATGTGAGCCTATCTGAGACCCCCTGCACCTGTTCCTGCTTCTTGTAGCCATCATGATGCTAATAAGGTTCTGTATTCCCAGCTCAATAAATCAGGAACAAAATTTACATGCATAGTGGAGTATGGAAATAGTCCCTTTTGCTAATCTGTAACCCACCAACCCCCAGGAACTCCACATATCCTTTTTCAAGTTTCTATATTCACCTAAAGGAGAAACAACGCCTTAAAAATGCTACACCAGGTCTTCCTCATAAGTTATGGACAAAAGGCCAGAAGATAAGTCACACGCCTTTCCCTGACTAGTGAAATCTCATGGAATATCGGGTGTAGAACAAGCTGACAAGGAAGCAGGACTTCCATCCTGACCTACCAGAGTAACTATCTAAACAGGATGCCACATTATTACACAACCAAATAAATGCCAAAGTAAACTGAGTTTACAATGTAGCAGGCCCTGGTAAACTGCTTGTACGTTTCACAGGACACCAAGCACCATTTCAAATTGTGCAGCAATCTGCTCAACTTCTTGGATTATCCGAGATTTTTAAAAAGGGGAAAAAATTTGTAAAATATAGGCTTGCACATGACTTAAAATATCCTAAGCCCTTAAATTTTTAAATTCCAAGGTGAAGAGAAGAAGGGGATAGAGGAAGGGAAAACCTTGGTGATTCCCTACAAAATTCTGAACAGAGAAATGTCTTCAAACTATAATGTTTTCAAGTTATGAGCTGTCAGAGCCCTTCTTGTGGGAGGGAACAAGGGGAAAAATTCTGATGAACTTGCCAATCCAAGGTCAGGGCAACCAGGCACTCCTCCAATCAGTCCGCGTTATGGATGGGACAGTGAGAACACATGCCTGGTGTGTGCAGATGGTAACACAGTGCATGGTACTATGATGCCTCTTTAACTATGAGACCTGACATGAGTCTGCAGAGTCCACCCCTGGTTCCTCTGCTTTTGTTTGAAAGAAGCCAGAGCAAACTGCCAAACTAACATATGCATGACTCCCATGTCAACAAAACCCACCTGTGGAAGAAACTGCTTCCATTAATGGTTCTTAATGATTTTTTTGTTAATTCATAATTTGAAATACAAGGTGTGTTCTCTGCGACAAACAAGGCATTATGTACGCTAAGTGTTGGTTAATTTATGATAAAGAGCATCCTTAATTATAATACTCAATTGAGTCAGGTTGTTTTTAAGAAATCCAGACAATATAGCTAATACTTAAATATACAGCAGTAAGACTGATCAGTCCGTATTACCCACCGTGAGAGTCAATAAGAAGAACAAAACCACAAAGTAATTAAATAAATATAGAAACAAGAAGCTAATCCTACAAAGCTTTGTGAATTTACAGACTAAATGGTGAAAATGTGAGGAATAAGTAGTAATGCATATTTCCAACCTCTAATCTGAATTCCAAAGACTGGACCTAAGTTTACAGGAAGCTGTCAACAATTTTTAAACATGCTTTATAAAGCTCCATTTTTTTAAGCCTAACTCTGCCAAAAAAAGGAATTAATCTGAAAACATGAAGTTAGCTTTTCAAAAATCATTCAATCCACCGATAGTAAAATGTTGGTAATGAGTTTGCATGTGTGATCTTCCATCAAGTTCTCGAAAACCAGTTGGAGATGGGGAGATTTAACCAGGATTCTTTAGCACTTGTAACCACGGCTGAGTATACACATCGACCTCTACTGAGAAGCAGGTATGTTCTGTTTTGACAATTTAAATCTTAAAAGTTTAATGAAGAATTTACTGAGGCTACACTATGAAAAAATATTTGTTCAACATAATCTGTATCAGAATGCACTCAATTACTAGACTTGCTATTACTCATTCCTTAAAAATATATATTTGTAGAAACAGTCCAAGACTGAAAAAATTAACTGTTTTTAGTTAAATTAACCATTTAACCTTACAAAACTATGCTTATGATTTAAAAACCATATGAGGGAAAAGAAAAAAAACATTTCTCTCACTTACCTTTCTATAGGAAATCTTTCATAATAATATTTTCATATATAAAAGTTTTGAAAATATGTAAACTATTTTTAAGTACCAAATCCTCAAGTATCTGGGGCCATCCCTTACATACTACTCTCCTCAAAAATATTATTTGAATTTCTTAGAATGTCATTTTATAGGCAATTACGTATTTTACTTGGTCTTTTATCAAAGGGCACTACAATTTGTCTAAATAACTATCAAACCCATCTGCAGTGCTATGCCAACTATACCTCTTTTAAATATGATATCACTACTTTATACACTGAAATATAAACATGCACAAGTCAAAGAAACTATATCCAACTTGAAACACAGATTTACCAATTACTCATTTTTAGTTAGATTGGGACTTCTACTTGTAAAAAATTTATTTGTGCTTCAACATTGGCATTTTTCTGTGATACCTAATTTGAAGGCTATAGCTCCAGTCACCGTTACCAGGACACAGCAACATATAAGGAAAAATGGGTGTATTATTCAAACCACATAGTACAGGTTTTCATTCTAAGCATTTTCAAAATAACATTTTAAGTAATAAAAACATTTAAGAATGACGTCCATTTTTAAGATGACACAAAAACGGTATTTCTTTTTTTTTTTTTCCTTCCTTATGATCTTCTCAAAAACGGTATTTCAACGCATTTGCAGATGGGTGATTTCCGCACCAGCACATGTAATTGCCTGAATAGAAATACTGTTTGGAAGTAATATACTTTAATACAATATGAAACATTACCTTTGAATTGGACACAAATCACTACTAGCACAAATCCATGTCATCTCTTCTACTATGTATCCTTTAGATTTAAAAAGTAGGCTATTACGGTGAATAAAACAGACATATTTCTCCACATTTTATTATAATTTAATTTATATAACTTTAAATTCATCTAACTTTAAAAGACATAGACAAAACAACTGAGATTCCTGTGAATACCGACAACGTAAATCTTAAATTATTAAAACTTAGTTTTTGTCAATTTTCACCCAAGCAGAACAGAAAGATTTAATGTATAGTCTAGTCCTGAAGGAAAATTTGTCTTTATGGGGGCAGTGAGGAGGGGAACAAAATAGCTATTAATTGCAGCAATATCTAGAACTTCAACCACATCAGAGTAATATTTTATGCTAAACTGTTTGGATCTCTTTTGTCCTCCCTCACCAAATTTCTGCTTGTTTTCTTCATGAAAGAGCTTCATTATTTCATCTCTACATCTTAATAGGGTCTATGCAAATAAAAATTGACTTTAAATTTGTTTTTCAAGAATCTTTGCCACTTCCTGGTAAGAATGATATATTGCTTTGAGTTATAACACATCATCCCTCTATTTACTTTAATTGTAAACTTTAAATAGTGGGAGATGTTTTTTATCTGAGCACACGAATGAATGCGAAGACCAACAATGAATCACCAGAGTGTAAAGTTCACATTGTTTAATGAACACTAACACTTGGGACTCTTTCGAATGAATCAATTAGGAGAATGGGTTTAAAAAATGTTCTTTTAAGTAAGGAAGTTCCCTTACTTTTCTTTTAGCTTTCCTTGCCTCCGTCATATTTAAGTGTTGGAATGTTTATCTTTAAACAAGGAGCATGTCCAACGGGAGGTGGAGGACATGTATGAGATGGAATTCTATTCTTAGACTTGTTACAGTTTTCCCCAGTAATTAGGAAGCTCTATGTCCCTGATAGAATGATGTTAACAAGCTCCTGCAGTTTCTACTCTAGCAAGAAATCAAAGAGCCCCCAAACAGACCACTTCAGTTAAAGGATTACGCATTCTGGTTATTAAAGTGAAGAAAGCTCTCCTACAGTTTTATCCCAGAAGAGACTTTCTAAACCAGTCAGATTCTACAGCCAAGCTTACTTACTAAATAAAGAAGAAAATTAAAAGGCTCGCCATGGAATGTTTGGAAGGGGGAAAAAAAAATACATTATTAGATGAGATTCATTTCAGGTAACACGTATATTTTGAAATTCTCCCAAAGAAAAAATGGAAAGGTATCATTACAACCGATGCCTATTCCTACCTGCTGTTTCTCATGGAACATCAACTCTCTCCCCCCGCTGAGTGAGGCCCACTACTCCATTCGCATTTATTCTGTGCCCTTCCTTGAACATGCAAAGCCAGGTAGCATCAGTAGAGTTGGCATTGACAAGACAAACAGGATTCAGATGGGTTAATCTGACCAAAAACACATTCAGATAAATAAAACATCTAGGAAATGGACAACGTTGGTCTGGAAGAGGGCTTGGCCCAACCGACAAGAGTGACACTCACGTACCTTGAGGACTTCCATCGGCACCTGGGTGGCAGAGGGAAGGGTGGTGGGCACGCTGACGTTTATGGCTGGGGTCTGACTCACAGGCACTCTCTGTTGCATGAACTGGGCCGCCTGCAGCTTCTGCTGCTGCTCCCTGCGCTCCTGCTCCTGCATTTGCTCACGCATGAGTTGCTGGCGTAGCAAGATCCGTGATGTCATACTGGAGGAGCTTATCGGAGGCTTGGAGGCCCCAGGATGCTCCTCGGAACTGCTGTGGGAAAACCAAAAAAAAAAAAAAGGCATAACATTTAGTTTCCTAATGAGACCTTTCGTCGGCATTTTAGGGGGGATCCTAAATTGCACCAAACTATGAAATGATCCTGTGTGAATATAATCAAGTCGCAGAATGATACTCCACATAATTGAAAATCAAGAGGTGACAGGATTTAAGTCATTAGGAGTTGAATTAAAATAAGGCAGCTTGATTGCATCTAGGCATTTTTATCATGTGGCTTAATTTTTTTTAACATTTTATACCACATACTACTCATCACCACCAAATATAGCGCCGCCATATGAAGTGCCAAGAAGCAGTGCGTCTTAATGGCACCCAGATTTCCACATTTAAAAATAAATTGCTTGATTTGCTTTTTCGTAACTGACTCTAACCAAATAACTACTCCTACACATTATCTAAATTCCTTGAAGATGTCGAAGATGTTTACTAACGTGGAATAATTTCAAGAAAAGGTGAACTTTGTCACGGGGAGATTCTGTGAGGATATGGGAGGTAAAAACCATTAATGAAAGAAGCATTTGGACCAGGAAGGTTAACCCTGGGCTCAACTTCAGGCTTCGGGGAGCGGGCAGAGGACAGGCTGGTTTGACAATGCAATTCTCCGTCTGGTGTTCTTTGTACGGTCTTTTCTCCTGATTCATCTTGGCAAGCTCTCCCCTACATGTGTCTGCGAGATCCCCATGCGGCCTACTTCTGATGGTTTTGGTGCTCACTCTATCCAAAATTACAGAAAAAGCTTAAACACTAGTCCTAAGTTAGGAAGAAAAAAACCTCCTAATTTTCCTAAATATGGGTTGCGACTGCTTATCTTGCCAGCTTTACAGCATCAACAAGTTTACTCAACCTCCCTCTGCCTTAGTTACCTTATCCAGAAAAGAGGGATAATAATAGTTTTTTCACACATTTACTCATTTATCAGAGAGAGAGGGGGCTTTAAAAACTTCAGTTACATTCCTTGTATTTTATGATCCTACCTCTTTGGGATTTGGAGGCGATTCCGTAAAATAATGCACATAAATTGCCTAGTACAATGAGGGCCATGTAGTACTACTTCAATAAAGGTTTGTCCTTGCTATTATTACTAGCTAGAATTTTTCATTGATTATTTATTTCCAGAAATTTGGTTTTCTTTAAAAAAAAATCTCTGCTTAGGGCAAACAGTGCAAAACCTTGGTACCTAGAAACGGAAAAACAGTTAACATTTGAGAAAATATTCACTCTCAAGGAAGTCGCTCATCAAAGGAAATATGTAAGGCTTTAGCTTCCTTCCTTGAGTATAAACCCCAGTATGGTCTTTACCTTCCAACAAAAGACAAAATAAAGCCTTTAAGCCACTAGCCATCCTTATGAACTCCTTAAAGACAAGAATCTTCGAATTCTGCAGGTAACAAAACATGCTAACAGATGAGATGTTTGTGTTTCTCTCTCACATGGTTCCAGAAAACTACATGATAAAAATTATACCAGCAGGGGCACCTGGGTGGCTCAGTGGGTTAGAGCCTCTGCTTTCGGCTGAGGTCATGATCTCAGGGTCCTGGGATCAAGCCCCACATCGGGCTCTCTGCTCCGCGGAGAGCCTGCTTCCTCCTCTCTCTCCCTGCCTGCCTCTCTTGCCTACTTGTAATCTCTGTCTGTCAAATAAATAAATAAAATCTTAAAAAAAAAAAATTATACCAGCAGTTAACTTACTACTCACCACAGGAAATCAATTCAGGGAATTATGACAGGATCAAATAAGGTAATAATACTATGCAGCCATTCAAAATGCTGAAGAAATAATATGTTTACGGGTGTAATTAAATCTACACTATATAATAAACTTAGAAAAGTCAGCTGCAAAAAAAAGTATTCATGGTATGACCCAATTAAAAAAAAATGTTCACTACCAGAACAAGTGTACCAATAATGCTAGTCTGAGCCATTGCTGGCACAATCCTTTAAGGCATATTAAGAAAAGCACAAGAAAAACAACTTTATCAAAAAGCTTTAATATTGTTCGGACAATGTGACTCAGAAATTTCATTGATGGACAGTTTTCCTAAGAACATAATTCAAAATGTGGAAAACCTGACATTCCAAAGCTATTTACACATTGCAAAATGTTCTGAACCTTGGGGCACCTGGGTGGCTCAGTGGGTTAAAGCCTCTGCCTTCGACTCAGGTCATGATCCCAGGATCCTGGGATGGAGCCCCACAGTGGGCTCTCTGCCCAGCAGGGAACCTGCTTCCTCCTCTCTCTCTGCCTGCCTCTCTGCCTCCTTGTGATCTCTCTCTGTCAAATAAACACATAAAATCTAAAAAAAAAAAAAAATTCTGAACCTCCTAAATCTTCCCCCTAATATGAGAATGACTACATAAATTATTAGGGGAGAGCCTGGTCAAAAGGCACAAATTTTTAGTTATGAGGTCAGGTTTTAGGGATCCAATGTTCATCACGGCAACTACAGTAACAATACTTATTGCACACGTGAAATTTGCTATAAGAGTGGACCTTACTCATAGCAAAAAAAGAAAAAAGAAAAGAAATAGTAACTACATGATGGATGTGTTAATTAGCTTGACTGTAATCATTTCACAATGTATATACATATATCAAGTCATCACATTATATACCTTAAATATATATATTTGTGTCAATTACACCTCAATAAAACTGGGGAAAAAATAAAGCCATTTATGAGATTTAAGCATAAAACTGGTTTTAAAAAAGTAAGTTGTAATACATGAATTTGATATCATACTACTTTAAAAAAAACTGCACAACTACAGAGCAAAGTAAGAAAAGTGTATATTAAGGATAAAATAAAAACCAGCAATCAAAAGAGTATTTATGTTTTAATTTAAAATAAGTAAAGTGTGTGTATGTATGTACACAAATACACATGGCTAGTAGGGACTGTATCAGGGTGATCTTAGCTGTCAGACGGAAAGTAGAACTAGAGGTTAATTTCTTTCTTTTTTTCTTTATTTTTCTTTTCTGTTCTTTTTTTTTTTTTCTTTTCTGCTCTTTCTCTTTCTCTTTCTACTCCCCCCCAAATTATAAAAAAGCCAAAATATTTTTCTCAATGGTAGAATATATGTTTCTAATTTAAAAACATGAGGAACATGAACTAATTTACGAACATGAAGGAATGACTTGGTAATCAAAGTCACCCTTTGCCTGGAGGAAAAGAGACAGGATCCATCAGACTGTATTTTGACAGTAGGAAGAGAAAGTGCTGAGAGGATCAGTGCATTGGTTCTCCTGGAGATCTTCAGCATTCCAGAAGACATAAATCCTGTCCTTTACAGTTTCCTATAGACGCACACAGATTAAACAATGTGAATACCCCGCTTATTTTAGTATCATGTACTCATCCACACAGTAGGAACACCTAGACGTTACTCTAGGTAAGGCTCTATTTGGAAGAGCATAAAAAGCAAAGGTATTTTCACATTTTTGAGTGTGTGTTCAAAGCTCAAATGCAGCTTCTTGAACGAAGAAAGGAAGGTGGCGGGGGGAGAAGGGAGCCGGAGAACAGCTCTTAAAAAATAAATAAATAAATAACCAGCCTTACTATTCAAAGCCTGTCAGGTTAAAACATTCCCAGAGAGACTGATCCTTTTGATAAAAACAGGAGCAAACCTTTGTGCTGTAGCAAATGCAGCTGTGGAATAATCGCACTAATTAGCTGCTCAAGACAAGCCATTGGCTGTGATACTGGGGGAAAAATCCTTTCAATTAACAGTAAAGCATTCTTCAGACATCTTAAATTAAAATTACCAGTTATCAACCACAGTAAGGCTTCAGAGTTTACGTTCCCAACAATATCATTTAAAGCATTTGCTGAGATACCCTATCAGAAAAAAAAATGCATATTTATACAGTATACCCCTATAAATAAATTGAAAGTCCAATAAGGAAAATGTAGCAGAGCTTGGCTAATTGAAATTATTTTAATAAATTTTCTTAAAAAAAAATGCAAAAGGAAGACTGTAGTCACTTCACTGCACACACTCCCTGCAGGGTCTTTCTACATTGTTAAAGATGACTCCCAGATCCTCAGCTTTGACATTTTTTAAAGACCTCTGTCTCTTAGAATTAATTAAATCAGCAATCATAGACAAAAATGAAGATATCTACCCTTCAAAGTGGGAGCAAGACAAAGGAGCATCAGGTTTTAAACTCAAAGTCATGGCTTATGTGAGAACATCACATGTGGCTACAAAAGCTTATGTTTAAAATGGGGACCTGATGTTTTCGTCATTAAAGATAAGCAAGGAGGGGTGCCTGGGTGGCTCAGTGGGTTAAAGCTTCTGCCTTCAGCTCAGGTCATGATCCCAGGATCCTGGGATCGAGCCCCGCATCGGGCTCTCCGCTCGGCGGGGAGCCTGTTTCCCTTCCTCTCTCTCTGCCTGCCTCTCTGCCTACTTGTGGTCTCTGTTAAATAAATAAAATCTTTAAAAAAAAAAAAAAAAAAAAGATAAGCAAGGAGAGTCGTCCAGATGAATTTAATTTTAAAAGATAACTGCACTCACCTGGGGTGCATGGAGCTCAATCTGCATTAGGTAATCCTAACTCTGTGAGTCTAATTCCTTTTAATCAAATTATGTAAAGGTCATTTATTCAACAACTACTCAGGGAGTGTTCCCTCTGTGCCAGGTGCTGCGGATACCTGGTTTCTAACCTCACAGTGTTTAAAGCCACGGTCACAAACGTTTTTCTGAGATGCCCTAAAATTAAGTCAGTTATCCAGATTGTCTGACTCTTAAATAGTTCCACCTGGGAAGGTGTATCTCTCACTGTAAGAAATCACCCCTTCACAGCCAAAGGAAGAAGAGGCAAATGCTGTTCCTAGCATTTCCCTGAAGCAGTGAAGCCTGACACACAACTTTCCAAGAGCTGCGAATTTCTCAATGGGATTCAAGGAGGAAGGCCATCAACTGGACCCAAGTTCTAGCTCAGTCACTGCTGAGCAGCCTGATCTTCAATGAGCCATTCCACTGCTCTGATCCTCTCCAATCCCCACCTCCCTAATGCACGTCTATGACTGTGCCAATGTCACCAACGTTAAGTCCGCAAGACAGCGCCCATTGGATGAACACCAGGCAGCAGCCACACACGTGACCTGAGTTGCGACTTCTAGGGCTGAATTTGTATTTTAACCTTCAAAGCTTCCCCCTTCTCTGGGATAGTGCATGTACGCGGATATGTGGTCCAAAATATCTTATAAATTCCTCAATTCACACAGTCAATTCTGTGGCTTTCATTAACCTCTTAAATATATCAGAAATTCTGTGAGATACAAATGACATTGGCCCAGCCACACTTCATCTTTGACAGTGATGCCAATATCCCTTTAATAGACCTTATGGTTCAGTTTGGTCTCCGTAACGTGGTTATTATCCAAGGTAGGAAACCGGATGTCCGTTGCAATGTAGTCCCTGGGCTGAAGGAGATGACATACTTTTTCCTGTGTTTCCTCTCTTCAATTCCTCTGGTAGAGTCCAGTTCTGCCACTTATTAATCTGTGACCATGGCCAACTCAGTCAATCCCTTTGAGCTTCAGTTTTCCTTATTTATGAAGACTGTTTAATATACCTGCCTATCAGCATTGTGATGAGGATTAAAATCTATGACAGATGTAAACAAAATCAGGGTGACTGGAACAGAGTCCAGTAAACTGGAACAGAGTTCAAAAATCAATAGTAGAAGAAATAGCAAACCATGAACTTGCTACTTCTTTTTTGATGCAAAGAAACAATTTTGTGGAATGCCTGCGTAGCTCAGTTGGTTGAACAACTGCTTTTGGCTCAGGTCATGATCCTGGAGTCCCAGGATGGAGACAGGCGTTGGGCTCCCTGCTCAGTGGGGAGTCTGCTTCTTCCTCTGATCTTCCCCCTCTCATGCGCTCTCCCTCTCACTCATTCTCTCTCTCTCAAATAAATAAAAATAAAATCTTTTTTTTAAAGTAATTTTGTATAAGGCTATATTCAAGTTTGGATGACAGCAGATTTCTCTCTTAAGATTTAGGGAATCCCTATTTAATTCAAAGAACAGGACAAAGTTTTGCAGGGGTGGAGGGAGATTATTTATCCTGCAATTCTCCCCTGAGATATAAAGTAAAAATCCTAGCGTTTTTCTCCAGGGAAAATTAATCTTCAGTATAATCATTAAGTTAACAGAGCTCAAAGCCTAGCATTTGCCTGTACATTTGGAGTATAATGTAACGATATTCATGAAGGCACAATGGCTGAAGTTCATATACACAGTGGAGACACAAGAAGGCACACAAGTGAGAATGCCAGATCAAAGTCAGGTTAAGGCATCAGAGTTTCCAAATGTTAAGAGTGGCTGCCAAAAAATTAACTGAGAATGCCGTTCCAGTCTCCATCTCTAGAAATTCTGATTTCAGGTAAGGTGAGGCTCAGGAATCAATGTCTATAAAAATTCTGCCACTGATTCTGATGCCCGACCATACTTAGAAACTAAGAGTAAATTAATACCTAAGGAGTTTAGTAGGTACTGAAGCTCACATCTCGTATTCTTAGACGAAGAACACTTTCCTCCACATCTGAGGAAATTCATGCCATCCCCCACCTCCAGCAAGCCTGCCAAGAGCTCTGAAGTCTTTATTACACTGATTCCAACATGAGGAATGGAAGGAGATGGGGACTACTCACTCCTGCCAAATGGGCTATAAAACCAAACAAATAAAAACATCCATCCAAAAAGTGCCAGTGGATCTTTATGGTTATAACACAACTACATTATCCTAAGAAAAAGGAACCAAAAGTTTCAATTTACAGAAAGTGCCCCCCAAATCAGTTGGTTCTGTCAGCAAAAAGAAATGATTAAGAATCTTGTGTGTGCCTCCAAGTGCAGAAATCACTGAAGAAAGAGTTGGTCAGTGGATTTATCTTTTTTAAATGACAGTCTAGGTATTCAATACTTCAGAATGATCAGCCTTTCCATTATCTTAACCTTCCAGTTCCTTCTCAAGTAATCGCTCTGTGAATATAAGGATGACCTCTGCACCACTCATGGTAGAACCAAGTGCCGGTAAGAAAAGATTTTGTTACTTGTCCATGTCAGAGTACTAGATTTCATAGTTCGGCTTCAAATACGAGGATCTTCTGGACTTCTGTCATCATCCATCAACTCTGGGTTTTAGTGGTCAAGGAAAAAAAAAATGAAAACCTGCCAAGATGTTTCTGGTAACATTACCAGCTCAGATAATACATACTACAGGTTTCTGGCATGGAGAAAATAAAAAGGACTGCAAAGTACAGCTTGTCTTTCTCCTCTCCTTTCCTTCACCAAATATTTGGATGCTTCCCAAAGGTCAGGTTCTGCTAGACATGAGAGAGATGATGGGTCCTAAGTGGACAGCACTCCTGTACTTTGAAGCTCTGTAACTTTCATTGTTCGAAAGGAAGAGAACATCCTAAAAGAATCACCACTAATCCCATATAAGTTAAAATCTGAAATCTTGACTTTTCCAAACCTAAGCCCTAATTCATTGGTAAAAACTGGAGACTCTCTGCATCTATTCAGGATTAATATTCTTGAGGCTGGACCTCCAATATCAGGAAGGATAATCTCAGTAATTGATTAGGTCAAAATGAAAGAGAACCCTAAGAAGACTCCCAGTATATCAATATTCTTCAAAAGAGGGTTCAAAAAATGGTATTCTGGGGCTCAGGAAGAAAAGATTAGAACATTTCTTTACATATATTTTAGCCATCATTTTTATTTTCTACTTTTGTACATATTGTATAATGTAATGTAATTATAATATAATGTAACATAATGTGTATCATATATAAACATTATAAACAGGTTTATAATTTATAAATAAAATAAAAGTATGTTGAGAGAGTTTACTTGAAAAATTTAACTAGGAAGGGTGACCAAAAACATTCAAGAGACCTCTGTAACGTATGACCAATGTTCTTTCAGGCAATTTTCATCATCAGACTTTTTTTTTTTTTTTTAAAGTTGATTATTTTCCCCACTCCCAGAGTTTCTCACTTCTATATACTCTAACTAAAAGATGGAAGTCGAATGATACAAGCATGCCATTTCCTCATTTTATGACCACAAATGTTCTCTGTTTTCCACAGATGCCACTACAGGCTGGCATAATCGTAACACTCAGTTCCCTTCAGGAATTGCCTCCGAGAGCCAGGCCATCAAAAGGTTTTAAAACCAATAAAGTTAAGGTGCCCCACACTCGAGCTTTCTGTCTTTCACATCAAGCTTCCCTCCACTAGACCACATTCTAGAATTCTCGCTTACTCTGTCCAACTACGGAAGCCCATTCACACATAGCTGCCATGTTTTAAAATGCTCTGAAAATGCTCATCCCCTATAAGGTGTAAGTAACTTATATGGCATGACATGATAATGTACCTACAAAGTTTCAAAATGAAGAACTCTCTTGATGCATGTTTGGACATAGCTACCACCAAGATGCAAAGGTTGCAAAACGGTGTGGAAATCAAAACAAAAGCACAAATGATGGCCTCAGGAGCAGCCTAGCATCCTGCCCCACTTCTTTGGTAAAGCACCTGATTTAACCTTGAAGGACCAGGCTCCTCACTTTCAGCTCATGAGGTTATGATGTGCTTCTAACCCCAGACCAGACACAGAAACACAGCCCAAGATTAGCCAATCAGCATATCCACCGAATGGGCTTGTGCTCCAAGATGGTCAAGTAAGAGGCAGCCCTACGCCTTTGACTACAGTTACTGGGGTAAAAGAACTCTCCTTATACAAAGATTTGGAAAGATGGTGGGATGTTAAGTCTGCAATTTCCTGGGACAACTGAAAAGAAAGCCAAACTAGGTGAAACAGTAATGTAAACTGAAAGAAGAAGCAGAGGACAGAGAACAAGAAGGATAACATTGAGCATCTGAATGAAATGATCCTTGAAGCCCTGCAAACCCTGAACACTGGACACTGACTTGCAAAGACCAGTCAATCTCCATTTTTATTAAGACAGTTTGATGTGCCCTGGGATACCACAGTTGGTTTTTGTGACATTTTAGAAAAATATCAGTCATTCTGAAAAAGATAAAATTTCAGCCTAAAATCTACAACTCAAACAATCCAATATTCATTTTCCTATTTTCTCTTCACTTTAGCTTGTACGCTGCTACTAATGACATTTCCCAGATTTTCAGGAGCTAGATTAGCTTCATGCCTAAGTTCTACCATCATATCTTGTGGACTTTGGCTGTAATGACTAGAGTCTAGCAGCCACTCTGGACTGTAAGGATGAGGCCCAGACTTAAGAATGGAGTTGAAATGTGCATAGTCCTTATGAGGACTTCAAGACTCTCCGTGAGGAGAGGATTATTTTATATTTCATTCATATATACCTTCCCCAGCACCCAGAGGACTACTTGGCACCCAGTAGGCTCAAATAAATATCTGTTCAATGAATAAATGCGGTGTCTCTATCCTAATAAATACTCCACCTCTATTAAAATCAGATATTAAAATCTTAGTGTTGGAAGACCTTTCATCAAACCATTTTGCTTGAATCATCCAGTGACAGAGAAAACATTTTTCCAGAGAGCTCTGGGCTCTAGAGACTTACTATACTTCCTAAATGCTAAGACAAACTTTCCCTCTACATTTTAAGATTTCTCAATTCAGAATGGATTTCATAATCAATGTATATATTTAGTAGATCTTTTCCCCAAATATATGCCTTATAATTATAATCAATAGTGAACTGGATATAAGGAAATATATTTGATAGACAAATACTGTGGCAGTGAACGAACTGTGCCCTCCAAAAGCTCAAATGAGTAACCGTTGGAGTAATTCAGAAATGTGTGCATTGGAGAGGCCCACTCAATAAAAAGGCAGAGGAAGAAATATCAATTCATTCAGGATCTTAAATGAAAATCCACAGAGCATAATAACAGAGATGAGCATAAGTCCTGGAGTCAGAACAGTGAAGGTTGAAAAGCTGGCTCTATCATTTCTCAGGTATATGACTTGGGTAGGACTTTTTACCTGACCAAACCTCGATTTTCTCATCTGCAAAATGGAAGTAGAAAAGAGCACCTTTGTCACAGAGCAAGTATAAAAATTAAATGCTTTAGCCCAGGTAAGATACTTAGAATGGTGGCCAGCACACCGTGGACAAGAAGTAGACATTATACTACACTATGTTCTAATTCTTGATTTAGTATCCTCTGAACATCTTCTTAATATCTCAACACTAGTGAAAACTGACAAGTTATTTTCTAGGAAGCCAGAACTCTTAGAATGTTGCTTCTGCTATGGTGTTCCTCTGCTTTCCTAGAGGAAAGTACAAAGGAAACGATTAATTCACAGGGAGTGCCCTTCCTAAAAGAACAGGAACAAAGAAGTTAACAGGCAACAGCTCAGTGAAGAGTTTTGTCAAAGACTTGGGCTAAGAACTTCCTTCTGGCAATTAAGAAGGGAAGCCTGCTCCTACGGTGAGTATTTCCTTTAACCAGAGAAAGAAATTCAGAATCAATTAAGCAAAAGTAGTTCAAATTAAGAATTAACTGGTGTAAATTCAAGGGTGAGATCATTACTGTCCTTAGGCTGCATCAGAACGGCATGTTTTATCCATTCATACCATCCACTAATTTGCATAAAATGAATATTTAAAACATTAGTAAGTTACAGATACATTCTTGGGTATGAATCACACAGAGCAGCCATCATCTCCTTAACTATTATCTGGTTTGCGAAGCAGAAACTTAAAACCTTTCTAGGATAATAGCATTTTGAATACATAACTAAAATACATAAATTGTGTTCGTAAAATGCTCTATCGTTTCAGAGAGGTAAGTATTTAAACTGTTTTAACGACCTATAGAATGAAAACAGTATCAATGAAAACAAACTCAGTACAGCCAAAATAGCACAAGAAATTAGAAATCATTTAAAAAGCTACTCTGAGAACTTCTAAAGATGTGCGTACTGAACATTAGGAACTTCGACCGCACTTGAATTTGTGGGAATTTATTTTTTAAGAATCAAAATCTAAAAATAGTTCTGCTACATTTAGTATTTTTCCATGATTCTTGCCGTCTTTAAACACACCTTCACAAGCTGCTGAACATAATGCTTTTCTGACTTAATCAGAACCTCCCTCATGACCCAGGAACGTTCAGTAAATAATTATTAAGCTCCAGGTGGCTTTTGCATAAGTTGATTTGCTTGAATGCCTATTCACTGAGGGACACGGTTTTTAGTATTGTTTCCAAATCTTATCACCTAACACTGAAAGTAAATGTTAAGGGGGGGTGGGGGGAGCTATCATCTACTTAGTCTTTCTCTTTTTAAGTATTTATTTGAAACTGCCCATCGCAAACTTGTTCTACATTGATATGCCAAGCAGATGATTCTGATGTTTGGATGTTTTGTTTTTCTCTCAAAGAGAAAAAAAAATCAATATACAGAAATGCAAACAAGATTATTTATAAATGCAACTGCTATTATTCCACAGTTAGGTTAAAAAAAAAACGAGAGAGAAAGAGAGAGAAAGCAAAAAATCCAAAGTGTCTGCAATAGGACAATTCTGACAAATGTTATTGCTAAGCACACTTGTTTTCCTGAAGAGAACCCTTTTTTATTCATGACGAAGCTGAGCTGTAATCTACCCCATAATCATAAATCAAGCTCTGTTCTCAGATTTTTCAAGCGGTCATATTTTTGGCATTATTAATTTAAGATCAACATTCAATTTTAAACAAGAAGACAAAGCTAAGAGGCCAGCATTTTGATCCGCCACCCCCCCAACAAATTAGTTGTTATCCTTGTCATAGCCACCAACTAGAGGCTACAGCTGAAGCTGATTAAAGCCACAGTCACAAAGTAACAGTTCCAGTATTTTTAACTCCCAATAAAACCTTTCCGTTCTCTATCCTCCCCCTTAAAAAAAAAAAAAAAATTGCTCCTGTTAAGTGGTCCCAGGATTATTTCCAGAATAAAACTTCACTTACAGATATAAGCTTTCAAAGGAGCAAGGCATGAACATCTGAACTCTAAGCGCCTCCATCTTTTTTCCTTTAAGGTGTTCTGCAAGCCCTTGGCGAAGAGTGAAAGTCAAAGTTAGTTCTGGCACCGGCTGTGTCACTAGGGGTGGCTCCTGATAAGGCCCTGGAAACTCCAATCCAAACACAGCTCGTGCTAGAACGGTGCCTGGTCTCTGTCTGCAACAGCAGACCTGTTTAATCCAGTACCTACTGTACCTGCAGGACAAAACTGCTGCCTCACCCCTGCATGGGGTAGGGGTGAAGGGGGGTGCGATGCAGGGACCCAGGAGGCCAGCAATTCACCCCAGCAGTCAGGGGAGCACCTCAGGATGCTCGCTTAGCCCTCCCCAGCACAGGTGCTGGTGGAGGCTTGCAGCGGCTGTGCCTTAGTAGAGAACTTGAAAGGGAGGTAATTTCACATCCCGGTGAATTTTTAACACTTAATATAGTCCCAGAATCTAGGAGCGCTGTGAGATCGCTTGTGTCCCTTTTCAGTCTGGGCGATCTCATACATTTTCGGAACTGCAGCTGATAATTGGCCATGCTCTCCTGCTGGCAGGCTAGAGATCCAGACAGCATTCCTCACTCTTGGACCCCAAGAATATGTGGGGTGTCCCTGCCCTGTCCTACTAGGAGCCAAATGCAAGCTGCTTCTAACTGTGGGCACCGTCTTCTAGGATGGACACATCTTTAGGCCGTATATCTGTGTGCTCTTAGACTGTCACCCAATTAATTCTGGACACACCGGTGTACAAGAAGAAAAAAATTAACAACACATGTTCTCCGACAACACTTTAAAAATTCCAACATGACAACATCAATATTATCAAATATTGATGGAGCTCCTACAGACTCAGCACACCAAAGATGTCCTGCAGAGTTATGAAAATATGTATGTTTCTCTTTACACATCATTCAAAGGTCAGAACAAAGATATGTGACGTGAGCTAGCTGTGTGCCCAGGACAAGTGACTTCACCTCTCTGCACCTAAGAGTTTATCTCCAAAGTAAATGATTAGAAAACAATGCAATCTCGACAAGCCATAATCAAACTGAATTCCATAATGTAATGAAATTACCTTTGTCTTAACTTCCCTTTAATAATAGGGATACTAAATCTCCAGCCAGGAGTATCAGGCAAGCTATTTAGACTTTTTAGTTTTTGCTCATTTATTCATTCATTCATTCTTTTGTTTAATAAACATTTATGGGACACCTACTATGTCCCAGGCTTTGGTAAACTCTTGGAGTTTATGGACTAGTGGGACACATATTAAATAATCATGCAAACAGATAAAGACACAAGTAGTAAATGCTATAGGGAACTAGAAAGGCTTAAAATCTAAGGGTCAGAAAAGACTTCTCTTGGGCAGGAACCTCTGCACTGAGATCTGAGCAGGGGCACCAGCTGGGGGAAGGAGGAGAGCTGGGAAAAGAAGAGTCTTCTGAGCAGTGGTAACAATATATACATGCAAGAATCCTGAGGTGGGAATTAGGAGAATGATCCATTATGGCTGGAGGACAGAGAAGGGGGGAAAAAGGTGGTGTCCATGAGACTAATGAATGCAGTGACCAGAGCCAGACCACACGGGATCTGGTAGGCCAGGGAGAAGGAGGTGATTTTGATTCAAGATGAACAGAAAACCATTGAGAGGCTATATGAAGGAGAACAAAGGGCTCAGAGATGAGTTTTTAGCTGCTATTTTGAGACTCAACTAAAGGAGGGGCAAGATTAGCTACTGCAATAGTCCTGGTAGGAGGTAATGCTAGTTCATGGGAGGTGGGGAGCCCTGAGGGTACAAAGGGTGAAGAGAAGTGCAGAAAAGTGAACAGAGTACTGGCAAAACTAAAGACCAATAAATAGAAAGACAAGGGGTAGGGTAGGGCATACAGGTTCCTAATGCAATAACGGTATTCATTAACTAGAGTTATTGAGCACGTCCTACACACCAGGTATTGTGCTGGGTAGGGGAGCAAAGAGATGACTAAGAGGCTACACTATTCCCCTTACTAACCTACCTAACCTCTCTTCTTCTGTCTAAGTCACAAATGGCATAAAAATAAAGAGCACAGGTTCTGCTGTCAACTTATCCAGGCTGAAATTCTCTACCACTTACTAACTCTGTGGCTTTGTGCAAATTTACCAAACTTTCTGTGCCCCAGATTCTTCACCTGAGAAAGGGAAATGGAAAGTGCCTATCTTATATGTTACTGTTAGAACTGAAGAAGATAATATAGTGATGTGTTTGTCATAGTCTTTGGCATATAGTAAGCTCTCAATTAAAAAAAAAAAACAGCTCTTAGGGTTATGACTGGTTAGGGCTGTTATCCTTGATTCACATTGACTGATC
Source organism: Mellivora capensis (assembly GCA_004024625.1). Taxonomy (NCBI): domain Eukaryota; kingdom Metazoa; phylum Chordata; class Mammalia; order Carnivora; family Mustelidae; genus Mellivora; species Mellivora capensis. The sequence goes on along the minus strand of PISX010000255.1, from coordinate 81,174 downwards.
TAGAGAACTAAGGGAAATAGAACAGAGTGGGGGGAAAAAAAAACAGAGAAAATAAAGAGGAAGGGGTAGGAAACAACTATATCAGAACCTTTAAGGGATTATCTTTTAAAAGTCTGAATTGGACTCTCTCTCACTTTGGGCACTATTTGAAATTGCATTAAGTTACAAGGTACCGGGTAACTTTTAGAACTGAAACCCTGATTTATTACATGCTTACACACAGGGAAAATCTGTACCCTCCATGGGCTCTCAAGTGTTGACCATGAAACCAATGGTATCAATTCCAGCCATTCCAGCAGGGACACCAAGTGGTGCGCCAAAAGCTTCCCTGGCACGTTCAGCCAATGACATCACCTTACCTTTCATCCCAGATAATCCACCACCCCAAGAAGGCTGCCCATTGACTGTTTACATAAGTATTTAAATAAAATCACTTTTAAGAGGCATGTGTTCCACTATTTGTGGTACTTTAGAAAGATCTATATTATACTAGAGTTCTTGGAAAATCCTCTTGGCCACAGCAATGAAATAACCACCAGCCAATGGAGTATAAAGCTTGACTGAAATATGCATATATGCCACCATCTACAAAATTCACGAAACCTTACATACATTACCCTAATACTAAAATACTGGTCTGCTAAACACCAAAAATAGATAAAAAATCTGATTTAAAAATGGGCAGAGAAGCCAAACATCTTTCCAAAGAAGATATACATATAGCCAACAGACGACGTGAAAAGAAGCTCAACATGGCTCACCATCAGGGAAATGCAAATCAAAACCACAATGAGATATCATGTCCACCTGTCAGAATGGCTAGTATCAAGAAGCTAAGAAATGACAAATACTGGGAAGGATGTGGGGATGGGTTGGGGAAGGCACCATTGGTGGGAATGTAAATCACTGCAGCCACTATGGGAAACAGTATGGAGGCTCCTCAAAAACTTAAAAACAGAACAACCAACCGTATGATCCAGTAATTACACTTCTGGTATCTACCTGAAGAAAACAAAAACACTAATTCAAGAAGATATATGTATCCCTATGTTTACTGAAGCATTATTTAGAATAGGTAAGATATGAAACCCTAAGTGTCCAATGAAAGACGAATGGATAAAGATGTGTGTGTGTGTGTGTGTGTGTGTGTGTATGTATGTGGAATGGAATATTACTTGGGCATCAAAAAATAATGAAATCTTGCCATTTGTGAAGATATGGATAGACCTAAAGGTATTATTCTAAGTGAAATAAGTCAGAAAAAGACAAATAACATAAAATTTCACTTATATGTGGGACCTAAAAAACAAATGAACAAACACAAAGAAATTGACTCATAAATACAAGATAACAAACTGGTGGTTGCAGAGGGGGAGTGGGTGGGAGGATAGGCAAAACAGATGAAGGGGTTTAAACTTCCAGTTACAAAACAAATAAGGCATGGGTACAGAAAGTGCAGCATGGAGAATATAGTCGATAATATTATAATAACTTTGTGCAGTGGCAGATAGTGACTATACTTACCATGGTGAGCACTCTGTAATATATTTGTCAATTCACTATGTTGTACATCTGAAACTAATATAATATTGTAGGTCAACTATACTTCAACTAAAAATTTAAAAATAAAATACCAGTCCTCAAGCAGCCACCCAATTATTCAACAAATGTCTCGGAGCAGCAGGAACCATGTCTGCTTGGTTCACCACTGTGTCCCTAGAACCTAGTGGAATAAACCGTCAGTAGTTGATGTTCAATAAACATCCTTAAAATGAATTAATCTACAACATGAAAGTAACTCTCTTGTACACACCTATATTATCCAGATGAGTATCCTAAGTGCATATGCATATGTATACATATGTATATATGTGTGTATCAATATATATAGATGGATATATATATATATATATACACACACACATACATACATATATGCCCTAAATTTAAACATGAACTTTCAAATGCAAGTGGAGGAAAAGGAAAAATAATATTTAAAAAATAAAACACCAAATGTGGACCAAAAATATTACCTGTATTCTAATGCATTAAAATCTTAATTATTATTCCTTGCCCCAAATTCCAGCATACCAACAAGAGTCATGAGAATTCTTACTGACCTCTCCAAGGATGACCTTAACTAAAATGGAACTATCAACCATCCAAGTGACAGCTAGCTTTTTCTTTGGATGCTAAATTTGGGCCTTGGAATCTTTTTGGAAGGAAAAATTCAATCACTACGTTGAATGGGTGAGAGAAGAGATAAGAGGTTTTACTTTTACTTGTCCAAAACTTGGCTGAAGAAAAGTAGAACCATTACCACGGTCAGATTTCTCATTTTATTTGGATATCAAATGTTTTATTGCCCCCCAAAATGCACCATTTTCTTCTACCTTTTCTTTTGATAGTCATTGCTCTTTTCTGTAAAATCGAATTTCTGCTCACTGGCCTAATGACAGTCCACGGTTGAGGGCTTATGATGTGCCCAGCACCGTACTGACGCAAGAACCACTTCCCACAGCCAATTTAGGACACATCTAACCACTCTTCAAATGTTTCATTATGATCGCAGCCAACAGTTCCCAAGCCTGTCTTCCTATCAGAAGCACCTGGGGATTTTTCTCCCCACACTACTCCCTTGGAGTCAACTCCAGAGCATTCAATGTCAAGAATCTTGTCCCAAAAAAATGACTGAATGAGACTCCCCAGGTGTATAGTTTGGAATTCTGTGTTTTTTAAAAGATTCTCATAAAAGTCCAATGTGAAGTCAGGCCTAGGAACCCCTAATATGTAATGTATTATAACACATACAATTAAATACAATCTATTCTATGTAAATCATCTAAAAGAGGCAGGAAATAACTCCAGAAGGTAAGTGCTCTTTATTTGTTGCATAAAGAAGTCTCTACTTGTAAAGTTTAATCCTTTAAAGCATCCAGCTGGAATTACTATGTATATCCTTTGAATGTTCAGTGACAGCCGTACTATGAGGTAATTCAAGAGTACCATGAACATGACTATGAAACTCTAGAAATACTCTCAAGAGTAACAAAGACACCCCCTCTGCTCGCCACATATCATCATGCTCCATTCTGGGAAAAGTCAAACGCACTGTAAGGCCCTGCAACACAAACACTGACTGACTGGCCCAGCATATTTGAGAGGCTCCTTCCGGCGCTGTGTGCAAGATGAAAGTGAAGAAGCAAGGGGCTCTGGTTTTCAGGGGCTCCCGCCAAAGAAACCCAAACTCCCATACACATGCCTATCCGAAGACTGAGCAAAGAGGACATCGCCAGGGGCCCTGCTCTCCCTCCTCCAGTGACTCTCCCATGGCTGGCTGCCCCTCATCTTTCAGGGGAGGGCTTTACAGGTTTGACATTTTTCCCTCAGAGAGATCTTTCCTACCCTCCCTACCGCAAGCAAAACAACCCACTTCTGGTTGTTTGCTCTCCAAGCAAAAATTTGCTTCTTTCTTTCATAGCATTTAATCCAACTAACAGTCATTCTATTTGTTTGTCTTGTGTCCTTGATGAAGTCAGCTTCCTTTGTATTTACTTTATTCTCAGTGCCTGGCATATAGTAAATGCTCAATAAATATTTGCTGGATGGATGGATGGATGGATGGACAAAAGGAAGGAAGAATAGATAGAGGAGTGACAAAATAAGGAAAAAAGATCAATAAGAAAGGCCCTCCAAAGTACAGCCTGATGGCATTTTATTAATTAGGAAGGAAGAGTCGACAGGCATTAATGGGACAATTACTCTGGAAGCTTTTGGTTGCTGAACACAACAGATCTTCATGAGTAAGTACTGTGATACAAAGTTACAAGAAAGGGGTCCAGCAGTTCTCATTTGAAACCCTCACAGCCTGTGCTCGCTTTGGCAGCACATATACTGAAACCCTCACAGCCTGACTGGAGACGATTTTTAATGACTACCTATCTGGAGAAATAACCGGTCAGTACCACTCAATCACGATCATCTCTTTCCTCCTGTTTCTATTTCCTTCTACCAAGAACAGATCTCCCTGTAAAAATGATGGCACAGCATCTTCTGAAAGACTGCTCATTGTACCTGGCACACAAAGAAGTCTTTTCAGGTTGATAAGGAAAAGCAGACTAGACCAAGATGACCCCAGGTAACCTTGATTTAGGCTCACTGTGACCTTAGTAAAGAACTATTTAGATGCTTATGCAAACATCCAGAGAGAAAAACTAATGCCTTTCAAGACTGTTTAGAAAAATCTGTCCTGAGAATAAAAATATAATTGACAAAGAGTCATCTCAAATGTTGTCTGAAGTCAATTTTTAAGCAATTAGTGAAAGGAGAAATCCATGAAATAATAGTTTGGCCTTTCATTTAATATAATAATCAATACAACAGATTAATTTCCTCTCTTGAGCCTTCTGATATTCTCTCTCTTAGAGTTCACTTCAAAAGAAATATTTATTCCTGAATTAAAGGAGATTAAGAGGCTGTTTCTTTGTTATCTAGGGTATTTTGCAATAAGCAGACCACAATCTACAATACGGCCAAGTTCCTGAGACAACACAAAGCTGGGGAGGCAAACACAGACGAGATTATGTCACTTTGACTGGCATTTCTTCAAATGAGAAATTTAGTAAAACTGCAATTTACTTTCCTTTATCTAGGTAAATAAACAGGAGAAGATAAGGCTGTCGCCATTGTGAGGGCCCAAAGTTACTTACAGTGTGACATCAGGATAAATAAAATCTTCCACTTCGGGAGTTTAAAATCATGGTGTCTTTTTCTCACTTTAGGGCCTAACTCCAGACTCATTTAAAAAAAAAAAAAAAATGTGGCCTTCCTTTTATTGTAGTCACTTTATTTTTTTTTTTTAAGTAATTAAAGACTGAAGAGCGAACAGGCATGCAGGATGTCTTTGCCATCCTCTTAAGGGTGCTGAGGACTGACACGGGAGTATGTACCAGTCACCACTATCTAAGACTTCAGCTTCTTCTTCAAAGCAAAAGTCAAGATATTAAAATATTTTTTTAAAATATTTTATTTATTTATTTGACAGAGATCACAAGTAGGCAGAGAGAGGGGGGAAGCAGGCTTCCGGCTGAGCAGAGAGCCCGATGCGGGGCTCCATCCCAGGACCCTGAGATCATGACCTGAGCCGAAGGCAGAGACTTAACCAACTGAGCCACACAGGCATCCCAAGATATTAAAATATTTTAAAGTAACATAATATTCGGCTATTAGAAATGGCTTCCACAGACCACCTGAGATGTTAAGTAAGGTGAATCCATCCTTCCCAAGGTTCCCTGTCTGAAAGAGGTATCAGGGCATCAACAACTCAAAGAACCACTTAAATCCTTTACAGTCCACAGAAAAGCTAGGAAAGGAGACAAAGATTAGAAGAAAGGGATGGATATTTTGTCAGCTAGACCTTCTAATCTATTCATGTAAATTTAATACTTGTATTCCAAAAACTGAGCTGAAGGTAGAGATAGACTGCTTCTGTGGACCATCAGGCTACGGTGGAAGGTGGTATGGAAGTCCACAGAGTGAAGTATGGAAACTCTGGTTTGTACAAGATGTGGTAAGGCCCCAGAAAAGTGATTTCTATATAAATGAATGAATAGTTGCTATGTCTCTCCTACAGATACAAACAGAACCATTTTTCAATCAGAGACAACACAGTGTGGTGGTACAGTGTAGAGAACACACACCCCGTGTTGACCTCATAGTTTTACCTAGGGCAAGTCATTTAATTTCTGAGTCTCAAAATTTGCATCTGTAAAATGGGGGCATGAATATTACCTATTTGATAATTAATATAGTGACAAAATGAGGTAATGTATGAAAAATACTTAGCAGAGTACCTGAAAACAATCACACTCAACCAAAATTCTGCAAGGAACAGAGATCTGATTTCAGAACACTGTAAGGCATGAGAAGTCAGCCTTTAGAACCTCAAAAAACTTGTAAAAGTTATTACTTAGAGGCAACAGTGAAGATGCTTTTGAAAATTGATATTTGAAGAGGTTATACAGAATAAATATTCATAAGCTCAGGAAATATTTGTGAATATTTGTTATTTTTATGAATGGTATATCTATAATGAATAACCAAAAACTAAGATGTTAATAATAATCTGTAACTTTTTGGGACGCCTGGGTGGCTCAGTTGGTTAAGCAGCTGCCTTCGGCTCAGGTCATGATCTCAGCGTCCTGGGATCGAGTCCCACATCGGGCTCCTTGCTGGGCAGGGAGCCTGCTTCTCCCTCTGCCTGCCACTCTGTCTGCCTGTGCTCGCTCACTCTCTCTCCCTCTCTCTCTGACAAATAAATAAATAAAATATTTAAAAAAAAATAATCTGTAACTTTTGATAGTGGACAACTTACTGCCTTTACAATGGTTGTCTTAGCTATAGGCAAAAATTCTAGCCCAGGAATGCTCTGCTCTGATTCAGTACGTCAATTATGTTTTTAACTTGTATTTTTACTATGTAAATATGCCCTGAAGTTAAGCAGGAAATCATATATTTAAATAAGCAAAACTCTAACAAACAGAACCTCTTTGTGTTCAATAGATCACCTTATGATAAATTTGTTTTACTAGTCAAATTTCCTAAACTTCTAAAGCATCTCAGTACTGACTCTTATTCTAATGACATCCTGTTTTGGTTATGCTGAGCAAACAGGATTTAAAATGAGAAAAATAATATTTGCATATAAATCCTTCCTGTCTGTTGATTAAATCAAATCAATCATAATAAACTCAATACATATTAGTGTTCTGTACTTAATTTACACCCCAGGGAGTCTTTCCTATAATCAAAGTGTATATTTATGTGGATAGTAAAATGCTAAAATAACCAATATTTTAAATTAATGGCCTGTGTAATTTCAAGTAATACTGCCATAAACTAACAAAAAGGAAAAAAATTTAATCTTTGCTTTAAAATATTAAGTCATGTGTCCTTAAAAAAAAAAAAAGAAATGGTGTCAACAAAGCTACCTAATTTTAACATCTAGTAAGTATTAATTACCTGCCAGATATTACAGGCAAGGATGGCAAAGCAGATGCAGAGAATAATAACCATTCCTATTCAGGATTTTCTAGCTTCTAATATCAAATAACACTGGTTCATTTTTAAGAGCTATGGCATGAAAGAAAAAAGAAGGGAAACTCAAAATATTCTCATTAAAACTCATTCCTTCTAGCAGTTAGGGACCATGGGAATAAGCCCCGAGTGAAAAACATTATGCATCTGGGACACTTTCTGTATGCATCAGGGTGAAACTCCTTCTCTCACCAAACAGAACCTGGATATGGCTAAGGATACGGCCCCATACACAAGCCAGACAACACTGAGGACCCGGGCTCCAAAGAGCACCAATGAGCTGCCTGAGTTACCTGCCAATATCGACCTTCCAGCCAATCAGGAGGAGGCACTTTTTTTTTTTTTAATGCCTCTACCTCATTAGCATAGTGGACCAGACCCAAGGGAGAACCTACCAGAGAGAGAACTTTGTCTGTAGAAGCAGGGCTCCCCTCTGTTCTGGGAGGCTGCCCTGATCATTCTTGCTGGTGCTGTTTCCCTTCCACTTGAGCTGTAGCCCCACTAAAGCCTTGCTTGTGCCTTTGACTTTTGGATCTGGTCTCCTTTCCATCGATGGGAGGCCCAGGAACTCAACTCTGTTAACAGTTCAACAAATACTTTCTGAGCACCTACTATGTCCCAGGCACTGTTTGATATACTTGACATAAATCAGTACTACCAGGGACCTTAGAACGTGGACAGAGAAATGCTCAAGTCATTTATTAATTTACATAGACAATTTGAAAATTGTGTGGCTTTGCAATCTTTAAGCACTATCCACAGTGATACTCCCATTAACAAGGATGTTTGCTTTCTAATACTGGATCAAAGATCAATGTATTTTCATTTACAAGTGTGGCAGGCAGGGAATTTGAATATTTGGGGAAAATGACATCCTGTCTCTCTCTACCTCACTTTTAAAAAGTTGGGGGGTTGGTGGACAGAAGACAGAATTCATCATATTGTCACAATGATAACTGTACCTTGTATTTGCATATCACACCTTATGTTTATCTAATCTTTTTTTAATTTAAATAAAGACACTGAGGGACACTAAGTGAGGTGAGTAGCTTGCCCAAAGTCAAGATGTTAATAAGCGGTAGATCTGAGGTTTGAAACTCCGGAGCCCACAAGCCTTTTTTTTTTGCTCCTGTGTTCCAAATTTACGTGAGCCACCCAACAATCACAGAAGCAAACTAAGTCTATAATTAGAACTGTGCACTACAGTCATCTCTTTCGTAGTCTATGCCCCACATCCCATACCAGATTCTGAATTCCATGAAGGCATAAACCATGTCTGTTTAGTTTACCCCGTCTCTCTTGAACCAGGCACCTTTCCAGATCCAGAGAAGGAGCCCAATAACTATTTGTCAATGGGCTAAGTGATTAATTAATTGACCATGGTGCTTTTTCTGACTTCTGACTATGATTTACCTTAAAAAAAAAAAATAAAAAAAGGAATGAAGCATGCTTTCCTGCTTATTTATGCCAAGCATGAATTAAATTAATGGCATTCGTGAGAAGGAAACATAAACACACAATTTTTGTCAAGTTACTTAATCTAGTTGGAAAAGAGAGAGAGAAATGTGGGATATCAGCACAATTTATACTTGTTAATGGAGGAAGAACTAAGGAAGTGCTCGGAAAAGTATTATTTGAAAAGGCTTTTTAGGGGAAACAAGGCCTTTTGGGAATGAAGAAAATGATAAAGTTCCATTGGCAAAGATGGTAAACCCAGGCGCCCCAAAGATGGTAAATCTTAAGCCGTCTGCCAGTGTGGGACACAGATGATCTTAAATCCAGACGCACAGACTCCACAATAAATAACCATGGAATTACACAGTGAGAAGGCCATTCAAATTTCTTTCATCCCAGAAAAAGTCTGTTTGATGCTAAAAGATGTCTTCAATCTCTCAACACTTGCCCTTTGTAACCAAAAAAGCTCCGACCTCAGGCTCAGGCACTTCCAGAAAACACACCTTATAAGAATCTGACGGTTTTCTTCTAGTTTCATTTTATTTATTTTACGCGTACTTCCACTTGTGATTTCCATTATATCATTTCTTGAAAATACAGTCCTAATTTTTTAAGCCCCCACAGAGTCAATGGGGACAAAAGTCATGAAGTTCACGTGAGAATGGCTGGGAAATTTGGGAAATGCTGATTGAAAGAAATGAAGACAGTGCCAGAATCCTTCTGAGGAAACAAGATCAAACACAAGCAAGAAATAGGTGCCTACTCCATGGCAGTGAGAAGTCCCAGCTACAAAGAGTTTCAGTGTGATCAAGAAAATCATCCAGGGTTCAGAAAGTAGAGTAAGAGGGCCTAGCCCTCATCGCTCACCTAACTGTGGAAAATGAGTGTGACTCTCAGATATGATTCCATACAGGAAGAGTGGGGATCTGGCCAACTAGGACGGAAAATATCACAATGCAAGTGACATGCCACGTTTGTTGACTGTGCCTGTAAACAAGCCCTCCATCCAGGAGCGGGGAAAAGGCAAGGCTGTTAGAACAAAATGTCAGGCATGCTTGATGTTGATGTTTCAATGTATAACGACTTCTCCTCTCGCCTCTCTCCCTGTGAAGGTCATTTCTGCCTGCGTTACCTCCTAGGGCACAAATATAACTTGTACTCCACTTTTATTTTGGTCTGCTGTTTTGTTTTTTTTTTTCTAATTTCATAATGAAGTACCAAGAGATTTTCAGTACAGCTTTCCCCCCCTGACTGTATAATACTTTCACACACTAGATGGAGCCAACTTTATAATGCTTTGGGATTCATGGACAGGTTTGTGTTGCACTTGAAAAAAAATCCATGCACAAAGTTATGGGAGAGCTGTGTACACCGAAATATATTTTAATTTAAATTTTTCAGATTTTAATTTTAAAAAATCAAAGGTTCCATCATCTTTACCAATGTGAATATTTTCCATCACTCCTAGGCCCAAATCATTATCAAACTATCAATAATGCTATAAAATGTGTACTTAAAATATGTGCATCTTACAGTTTATTGGCACTTTTAACTTTGATTTTTTTTAACATGTATTATTATGTTATAAACATTATTGTGGTTTTTTTTTAATGATAGTAAATCTCCAAATTTACATGCTTACATGCTTTTTTGTTTGCTTGGGGAGAAATGGAAACAATTCATAAATGCAATAAGCATGATTTGCTCATCAGGCCCATAAAAACTACCTCGAGGGTGGGAGGGATTAGGACAAAGAGAGATACAGGTAGACAGAAAGTAGATTCATGGTCCATGGGAATATAGAAAATAGTCATCGGCTCTTATAAGAGGAAAAGGCCCATCTCCAGGACCAGGAAAGGTCCACAACCAAAAGACAAGAACGTACTACTGTCCACAGCCACCTGGGGCTGGCATGGGGCAGCAGGGAAGGAAGGAGGGTTACACAATGGTTCTCTCCTGTCAATCACAGAAACTCAATGCCTCTTCACTGAATCCTAACACTTCAGAGCAATGGTTCTCAACTGGGGGTGATTTTGTCTCCAGGGAACACTTGACAATGTCTGGAGACGCCTTCAGCTGTTATAGATGGAGAGGCAGTTCCTACTGGCATCAAGTAAGCAGAGGTCACAGATGCTACTAAATATCAGATAAAAGACAGTTAAACTATGATGAAAAGCAAGAACGTGATTAGCCTAAAATTCAGGGTGGCAGTTAGCTGGGTAGGGGTTAAAGAGAAGGATGTGATCAAAGATGAGACTTCTAAAATATTGTGTCTGTAGATACAGTGGGCACATGTTTATTCATTTTATTGTTCTTTATAAACCAGTAGGTTTTAGACATATTTAGCAACTTTTAAAAAATTACAAAGTATGAAGTGTAAGGGAAGGGAAGAAAGAGAGACAGCAACTATAGGTCACTCATTAAGGGTAACAGTGAACTCTGACATGACTGGCTAACATACCACCAGGTCAGAGGTGTCTTTTACTCTTTGCCCCCTTAACCTTCGCCTGTCCAGTTACTTATCACATCTTTCCCATCAACCACCAAATTGCATCTCCTCTGCCCAAAAGGTTATTCTGCCATGATTCAGCTCTGGCCTGGACTGCTAACCTGTTCACTCTAACTGCCCTCAATATATTCTATGCTACTACTAGAGAATGCTTCCTAAAGCATGGCTTGCTGTTTTCATACAGCTATTTTAATGAAATTAATGTGTCAGGAACACAGAATAAGTGAATTTCAGGTTTCTTTTTGAAACTGACAATCAAGGCCCACTTACCTCTCTAGTCTCAACTACTTTAAGTATTCCAAGCACTACAAACAACATATTCACACCCTAATCCTAGCTACATGCTCTAGCTTGGGTTGTTCCTCTTGCCTAGAGCACCATTTATATGCCTGCAATCCCTTTCTACGAAAAATCATATACAGCCCTCAATAAAATGAAATAGAAATGCATTACCAAACACTGGCAGGGAATGGAGCAAGGAGAACATTCAGATGTTGTTGCTGAGGGTATAAACTGGTAAAAAGACTTTAGAAATTTTTTTATATGCACCTCTATGTGTACTTCAGCATTATTCACAATAGCCAAAATATGGAAGCAAACTAAATGTCCACTAAATGAATAAAGAAGTGGTATACACACACACACACACACATTTATACAAACACACATGCACAACAGAATACTACTCAGCCATAAGAAATGGATGAGATCCTGAAGGTTGGTGGGGGTAGGGGGGATAGGGATAGGGTGGCTGGGGTATGGACATTGGGGAAGGTATGTGCTATGGCGAGTGCTATGAAATGTATAAGCCTGATGATTCACAGACCTGTACCCTGGGGCAAACAATACATTATATGTTAATAAAAATAATTTAAAAAAAGAAATGGATGAGATCATACTATTTGCAAATATACGGATGGACCTAGAGGGTATTATATTAAGTGAAGTAAGTCAATTGAGGGACACATGGGGTGGCTCAGCTGGTTAAACAACTGCCTTTGGCTCAGGGTCCTGGGATGGAGCAGCACCTGGGGCTCTCTGCTCAGGGAGGAGTCTGCTTCTCCCTCTCCCTCTGCCACACCCCCTGCTTGTGCATGCTCTTCCCCCCACGGGTGAAATAAATAAAATCTCTAAAAAAAAAAAAGAGAAGTCAACTGAGAAAAACAAATAACATATTTCACTCATATGTGAAATCTAAAAAAAACAAATGAAGAAAAAAAAGCAGAATCAAAAAATATAAATACAAAAAATATAAATGATGGTTTCCAGTGGGGATAGCGGTGGGGAAGGTACACAAATCAGGGGGGGGGGGGGCGCCTGGGTGGCTCAGTGGGTTAAAGCCTCTACTTTAGGCTCAGGTCATGATCCCAGGGTCCTGGGATCGAGCCCCACATCGGGGTCTCTGCTCCACGGAGAGCCTGCCTCCTCCTCTCTCTCTCTGCCTACCTCTCTTGCCTACTTGTAACATCTGTCTGTCAAATAAATAAATAAATAAAAATCTTAAAAAAAAAATCAGTGAAGGGGGGTGGGAGATAACAGGATTCGTACCTGTACTGAATACCAGTTATGAATAAATCACAGAATTAAAAGGCACAGCACAGGGAATATAGTCACTGGCATGGTGACAGCATCGTATGGTTAGATGGTAGCTACACTGGTGGCAAGTATAGCAAAAGGTACAGAGAAGCTGAATCGCCACTAGGTCATACATCTGAAACTAACGTGATATTGTGTGTGAAATATACTCAAAAAATTTGGAAAAGACAAGTGAACATACGCATACCTTACAACCTAATAATTCCAAAACCTTTGGGTACATATCAAACAGAAATGGATACGTGCATTCACCAAAACCATATGACAATAATGTGCCTGACAGCACTGCTCATGATAACGCAAAACTGTAGGCAACTCAAACACCCATCAACAGAAGAGATAAATAGTGACGTATTTTTATAAGGGAATATTCCATGGGAATGAACTCTTGCCACATACAAGAGAGATGACTCTCACAAAAATGCTGAGCAAAAGAATACAGACATGAGAGTACATACTGTATGATTCAATTTGCATAAAGTTAAATGACACATAGACATTATTAATCGATGGTATTAGAAGTCAGGATAGTGATTATTTGGGGGAAAGGCTACCTACCAGAAGGTGCAAGAGCGCTAATAATGGTTTCATAGACTGGGTATTGACAACTTGGTGGAAACTGATCAGACAGTACACATATGACTTGTATACCTTATTGTAGAAATAGTATACTTCAATTAAAGGTTTATTAAAAAACATTTCAAAACTCTACCCATTTTTCAAGATTATTCCTTAAAAAACCTCCTACATTTTTAAAAACATAAACATCCATAATCCCAATTAGATATATCTTCTACCTAAATTCCCATATGATAATTACAACCCTAACGTTATCTTAGAGTTTTTTGCACCTGTTTATCAAAGTCCAATTGTTACACTACTAGACAAGTATTCTCATTATGGTTTCCCATAAAATACTGCATTACAGTAGCTCATCAATATTATTTATGGGATTCGAGTGCCATGCATTACCCCTTTCAAAGCAAGTCCACCCTTCTGAGTGTTGGGTAAATGCTTGGCATTCCCTTTTTGAAATTATTTAGTTTGTATTTTCTTATACTAAAATTCATCTTTTTGGTGTACAGTTCTGCAAGGTCTGAAATATACAGATTACAATTACCACCACCACAACCAAGATACAGAACAGTTCTATCACTTCAAAACACTCCCCTGAGATGCCCTCTGAGTCAAAATATCACCCACCCCCAACTCTCAGAAAGCACCTATTTCTGTTCCTACAATTTTTCCTATCCATAATGCCATACAAATGGGACCAAATGCCTGGCTTCTGAGTCCAGCTCCTTCCCCTTACGCAAGTACATTTGAGAGCTTTCATGTTTTTGCAGGTGTCAGTAGCTCCTTCCTGTTCATTGCTACTTAGATTCCACTGGATGGTAGACCCATAGCTTGTAATCCTTCCACCAGGAAAGGACATTTGGGCTGTGTCCAGTTTTGGGTGATTATAAAGCAAGCTGCAATCCACTTTAAGGATTTTATTTTTAGTAGCTACTTGGAAGCAACTCACTCAAGGTCATACTGTTACCAGTGATAAAGAGAAATAATATAAACTTTTTTTTTTTAAGTGGGAAAAGTAGGAGTCGACAGTATTTTCCCATATGGCAATGCATCCAGCTCACAATATATTTTCCGTAAAGAGATTTCAAGCTATCTTTTCTATATTTAGCCCACATTAATGGGCCAGAGTTTGTAAGTAACCCACTAAAGCACTTTTCTAAGGGCAGCTTCTTGCCAACGTGACCCTATGGCCGTACTATTAGCAATAATGTGTATGTCTTGATCTACGCGCAGCTATTCATCAGTGTTATGTAAATAAGCGAGTATGCCCTGCTGCCTTCTGTCTTTCATCTGACCTACTGGACCCTCCTGCGATGCGTAGAGGGGACAGCAAGCGACAGCCTTGGTACTCCGGAGCTCCAAAAACGTGTGAGCAAAAGGCCTACTTCGACGATTATGGAGAGGGGTGGCTACAACTGCATTTTTTTTTCTGTTGATTTCAACACAAAAAGCATATGTCCAAATCCTCAGGGGCAGAGTGGCCACATCACAAAATTTCCATTAGCTGGCATTCTGGGGGGGGGGTCCGTCGGAGGGGAGCCCAAGCCACTGCACAGCCAAGGTTGAGGCCGTGGGGAAAGGGTATGTCCAAGAACATTTCTGGGAGATGTCTGAGCTGCAACTGCCACCACGGCCAGGGGAGTCATCCTGGTTTGAGCCTTTAAAACTCAGAAGCGGCCTGGGAACTCTTTTTGTAGAACCCCATGACAGTCACTAGGAGAATCCTAAGAACCTCGTCCTTCAGCCCTTTTCCAGTGCTCTTAAGTCATAACAGCAGCTAATTATGGAAGGTACGCCATGTACTCTTATACTAAGCATTTCCACGCAGTACCTTGTTTTAATCCCCAATGAAACCCTCTCGCTTAAACACTACTAGGATGTCCCTTTTACCAATGAGGAGAATGAGGCTCTGAAAGATATTAGCACTCGCTGAAGGAATTTCATTCACGGCAGTCTGAATCCGATCACATGTTCCAAACCCAGACATTCTAGCACCCCATAGCCTGACCAGTAAATACATTCATTCATTCAGAAACTCAAAACATTACTATTATTATATCCATCCAAGGAAATAAATATGAATAAGATATGCTTCTCCCCTACAGGTGTTTATTACTTGGGGGAGGGTGCAGAAACCTATAAACAATAATACCTTAACCTTTTTGGTCAACTCCTTTTCTGAGACCCACATGAAAACTGCGGGCTCTCCAGAAAAAAATCACACAGGTGGACACACAAAAGTCAACCAAATTCTTGAGCCACAACCTAGGATTCCCTGGAATACTTAAATAGCGGACTGTTAGCTGAAAAGGGTGTTGGTTAAGCTAGGAGTAAAGTATTGTGTGAACTCAAAGGAGAAAGCCAGGGCACTGGAGTCCTGAAGACTGAGAGGAATTTACCAGAGAAGGAAGGAAGGGAGAAAAGGAGAAAAAGAAGGAGGGAGGGAGGAAGGAAGGGGGGCTTCTATGGAGAGGTCCTTGTTTCAGAAAGCCCAGTGCCAGGGAAAAGATCCAAAGACTCTTGAAAGAGGAGGGAAGCAAGGGAATAAGTAGCAGAACGCTGAAACAATCCAGGCAAGTTTCCTCTTTCTAGAAACAATGTGGTGAGAATAAGCTGTGAGCCCAGGCTCTGAGGTCAGGAAAAACTGGGGTCAGAAATAACTGGGTTCAAATCCAAGGTCATTCCTGTCTCGCTTTAGCTGTGCACCCAAGGGAAAAGTATTATGACCCCCTCTGAGCTTCAGTTTCCTTTTCTGTAAAATGGGGATAAGGAGAGCCCCAACATCACAGGCTGCTGTGAGATAACCCATGGAAAAAAGCATGACAGGCACTTGGCACAAAACCTGAAATGGTGCAAGCGTTCAATACATTGTAGCAGCTATTATTACCAACCTTGTCATCACCGTGGCCTGATGCTAACACGGTCCCACAGAAGAAGCTCTTCCATAACAGCAATGGAGCTGAACTCCTCCTATGTGTTTGGGTCAGCCTGGTACATTCTTACACACATGAGGCGCTGCAGAAAGACCTTTGCCCCCAAAAAATCCCAGTTCCAAAAGCCACCTCTCAAAATACTCTCTTTACACACTCACACCTGCTTTCTTACTCTTATTGATCACATAAAGACACGAGAGGCATATTCTAGAGAAGACGGTAAAAAACAAAACAAAACAAAACAAAAACAGAAATTATGATGACTGTTGGAATATCTCTGGCGGGCTTGTATCATCTTTGTCACATCATCTGTGTCTGCTCTTTTCTTAAGTGAGATTAGAGGTTATTATCAACAACGAAAGAGATGTTGCACGCCGTTGTCATTACTACCGTGTCCATAACAAAAGTCTGAGAGCATGCGTTCTTGCAAAGTCCTCCTGCACCCAGTACATCTATGTCACTGTTCCTGGCATAGCATTACTATGCAAAAAAGAAGAAAATGATATAAATATTCTACTCAGTTCTAAGTCACCATGTGTTCAGTAATATTTTATCTTAAATTCTTCATGTGGTCTAGGAGCTAACATAAAAGTAATATATTGGAATCCGTCCATGAATGCTCGAGGAAATGTGGAGACTATTTTGTTGTGATTCCTCAGCCATGGTAATAGAACATTCATGAAACCCTTGCTCTTAAAAATGTTCCATGGCCAGCCAATATTTGCCATAGTGATACTGCCATATAGTCATCACTGGAAAAATAAAGTCATGAGAAACACAACCATTCCCATCTTCCTCCCAG
Source organism: Mellivora capensis (assembly GCA_004024625.1). Classification (NCBI taxonomy): domain Eukaryota; kingdom Metazoa; phylum Chordata; class Mammalia; order Carnivora; family Mustelidae; genus Mellivora; species Mellivora capensis. The sequence goes on along the minus strand of PISX010000255.1, from coordinate 64,208 downwards.
AAAGCTGGCCAGGATATCTGCTTCTCTCTCAGCTGTCTAGGCTGATAGCATCCACAAAAATCAGAATGTTTTCTCACTTTAAAACACACAAATCAAGGGAAAACATAGGGATTCCAACTATCCTTCCTGAACCCAACAGACCATTACAAATTCACCAAGCTTCCTTTCAGCTTTAATCTGTTCTCCTGCAAAAGCACTAATGTACATGAGTTCATTCCATCAAAAATAGAAATAAGCACTAGAAAACCCAATTGTCCTAGAGCAAGCAGAAGAATGTGTTCATGAAGTGGGGACAGAAGGGAGGAATCAAGGCCGAAGAGGAGAGAGTATTTCTAGCACATCATTAAACAGAACGTGACAGGAAGAGCTTATAGGCTGCGAAGCTAGTGGAATGTGATTCTGACGAAAATACCCAGGTCTTACCAGCATCAAAAGAAGATTCATGTTATAAGGAAGGGGTTCCCAAACGGCTTCCAGAAAATCTGATAAATTCTTAAGAAACTGAACCAAAGCACTCTTTGAAGCATGCACAAGAAAACGAGGGAAGTATGAGTGGTGAAGGAGACCTTTCTCTCCATCCAAACCCTGTCAGATGTGAAAGGAGCTTCTATTACAGAGAGCACCAGCAGTGACCAATGCCACCAGCACGGTCCACTTAGCCCCAGTGCGTGCTCTTCATGCTTTTCTTGCTGCCATTGCTAGTTATACTTTCCTGTGAGCAGCACACTCTGGGGGTTAGCAACACAACCCCTGGACTCAAACTACCAGGAGGGGCCACTTTCTGGCTCTCAGGCTCTATTCATCTACAAATGGGCTAAGTAACTAAATGAGTTAAAGCAAGTAAGGCATTAGCACTGGACACCTTATAGTCTTTTTAATCTTCTCTAACTCCCGTGTATCTTTCTTGGGAAGCAAATAGAAGGTACAATATCCTTCCAATGTGACTCCCACTGGGTTATAAAAGAGTTGAAAATATATGCTGGCTTCAATTTTATTCACTCTTTAACAGATATTTATTAAGGTCCTATTATGAACCCACAGGTACTATGCTAGGAGTTGGGAGATAGCATGAACACCGGATATGAAAGCAAAGACCCAGTCCCTGCTCTCTGCCTACCTCCCAGTGCGTGCAGGGGCCGGGGGCAATATTTAGTTGAAAATTTAAGGAACCGGCCCCTATTGATTAGGCTTATGCCTTTCAAAGGAAAATATCAAAGAATCCCTGGTCCCTTTCCTGGGTCCTAATAGTCCCCAATTATACTCTGTAGATGTGCCTTGTTAAGCATAGAGAATACAGACTCACCATTTAAGAAAAATTCCTCGTACACATGCTTCCCAGCTGGTCATGTCACTAATGTATGGGACTGTGATATATACTTAGCTAAGAGCCTACTTTGGAAATACTTTATATGCTCTTAAAACTATTTATGTGTCCATCTTTAATTGGACATATATTTACCAAGAGTCAAAGACCAGATGTGACCTTGGGTAGAGACTGGAGAGAAAGGCATGATCTTTCTCTGCTATAGCATCTTAGCGTTGCAGAGATGAGCTCACAGACATCCAGAGAGCAAAACAACTAACCCTAATTCCCACCATTAGAGACCCAGCACTGAAATAAAAGCCACGTCTAATGCCAAATCCAAGCATGTTCCCTTCTCAAGGATTCTGCTCTTGCTACTGTCCCCACAGCCCATGATGCTCTTCCCCAGACAGCTGTGTCGCTCGCCCGACTCACCTCTGGACTCACAAGGAACCTCAGAGGTGAGGTCCAACCCATCAGGCTCAAATTAAATAGGAACCCCTCCCAGTGTTATTCTTCTTCACAGCACTTAGCACAGCTTAGCAGAAGGTCAAGTCCAGTCCGGCACATATTTTTGTCTGTTTTATTCACTGTGCTCTTCATACACAGGGACAGCACCTGGTCCAGAGTCAATGCTCCATAAATACTGTCATATGAATGACCCCAGGATGCTTTTATCTACAGCTCTATCTTTATGATACTCCTGCTGAGGAAACTCACAACCCTGAGATGGGGGAAGAAGGGCAGTAAGAATCCAACTCACGAAATGTGAGTGCTACGAAAACAGCTGATGGCTGGGAAGCACGTGGCATGCGACTATGGCAGGGAGAAAATATGCTGAAATATGAGATATACTTAAGCAGCAAAATGAGTTGGAGTGGTGCCTCAATGGGCCATTAAATAACAACGGGTTCCAGATGAAGGAATTGGAGAAATTCAGGGTGATGGCGTTCTGCCTTAATGTCATCGAGGTGACAGAGGTGGATGGAGGCAGTGAACAAGACACAAACCCATCCAAGGGCAAATGTTGGCTCATTCCTATTGGATCTTCAGACTACTCAAAGGAATATGGGAATCGTGAATTGTATGTGAAAATAAACGTTGCCACATGAATTCAGAGTTGTGTTCAACACTACTTGGGCCAGCCTAACATCTAGCATCAAGATTCAGACCAGTGGCACCTACTGTCTACTCCAGCCCCTTTCCCAGGAGCCACAGTAGTGCCACATGTAGGACATGAAATGATGCCTTCCTGTGGTCTTTGCAATTGGCCAGGAACCTCCAAGCAGGTTCGTGGCATCCTAATCCTCCCTCTTAGAACTGAATGAACAACTATTCTCACAGACTTAGCTTTGCAGTTCTTAAATGCAAGATCATGGGAAGTCAACCCATCTTCGGTACAAAACAATGTTTCTCGGGGTCTCTCTGAAGATTCACAAGCAAACAACTGTCAAATAATTATGGATCTTTGAAGGGTACTAGCACCAGGTAGGCACTAAAATAAGCCAGGGAAAGAACTGAAAGCATTTTAAACTCCTGTTAGATAAAAAGTTAAAAATAGGAGAGTGGATTTTCTCTCTTCCCATTATTTTATTTTTTATCTGTTTCTTCCCAAAAGGACTTAGAACCTCTTATGGAAAACCACACAAATATGAAGATGAAACAACAACAGAAAATTAATGTGTGTGGATGAAGGAAGGATAATTTAAGAGAAAAATGTAATGAACTTAATAAGATTAGTATACAAAATGCAAGTAAGAGTTGGCATGTTTTTTAGAGGTGGGTCACAAATCACTTTCTAAGCTGGGGACAGAGAGTCTAATGTCTACAGGGGCCAACCAGTTAGAGTAAAAGAATAAAACAAACTGAGTGTCTGTTTTATTTTAAGGAAAACGGCATTATATTACTAGCTCCCAAGGTTGCCATGGAGACATGTGAGCCCAGTGTTACCAGATCTGATTTTTCAATAAGTGCTGGAAATTCAAACATACTTATGTGAAATCTTCCCGTTTTCCAACGTTGGTGAGCTAGTTTTTCTTTTGGCTAAAAAAAAAATACATGTGAGTTAAAGAAAACAGCCCTGTAACCATAAAGAGGAAGAAGACATGATCAGTTACATGACTAACTATATCCATAAACTAACCCAAAGCTGCAAAGAAGTACAGTCATTTGTGGTATCAAAACCAGAAAGACACTTCTTCCAAGAGTCTAAAGAGGATACCGTAACACCCACAAGATAAGCACCCCAAACAATCAAGATGTATAGGGCTAAGAGCCCTATCTCATAACGATCTTCAACAGAGGCTAAGGGCATAATACTAAGTATAATTTAGTAGAATCAACCGCCAGGGTGGACAGGTGGCAAATTCTCAGGTATAGAGACTTCTGCTGGTCTCATTTATTTCAAGTTCAGATTTTATAGATTTCCCTTAACTGATTTTTAACCAATTACCCTTTTTAACATTTGTAAAATTCTCACCCCTTTCTTTACTGTTATTTCACAAATCCAAGCAAAAACCGCCTTGGAAAACAATTTTTCAAACAGCATTCTCCTCTTCCCACAGTGGTTTAGAGTATCCAAAGAAAGGGAGGAAACCTTTTTCAAACTGTAACCCCTAAATATTGTTTTTTCACAGCAGCTTTTGGTAAGTATCGAGTGATAACATGCTCAAGGTTAGAGTCCCTGACTAGGACCCAACGTGAGGTATTCTATGCGGCCATTAGGTTCAAAGCCATTCACTTTAATGGACAGTCCACCTGGCAGTGGGACTGAACTTTGTGAATTGCTGAAGGAGCTGGAACACCTCCAGCCACTGGCCAAGCAAGGATACACACATAGGACCAAATGTCTCCACAAAACGAGCATTGTTCTATATCTGTCCCAGGTCACGAACAAAAGGGCAATCAAGTTCTACGCCACACAGCGATGCTTCACAGAATCCCTGGGGTGGTGTGGGTAGGGAGGCTGCATTCCAACCTGGACCCTTAACTTACCCAGAACTCGTGCAGCTTTATTTCATCTCTCTCAGTTCTGCTAGGACGCTTCTTTCTAAAATGCAGATGTGTTCAGATGCGACGGTTATGTTAGAGAAAAATTTGCCCATAACTCAAATGAATTTTGGTTTGCTGTGCGTTGTTTTGTTTGCAAGAAACATGAGGTGAACACAGAAAGTGCACCCAGTGGAATCAAGCCATGTAGGCATACACAAAACGCATGCACTTCAAAACTATGAATTCTGTTACTCTGAAAAGAAATGAAATTTTTTAAAAAGGCAAAAAAAAAAAAACAAAAACGCATGCACTTCAAACATCTACCAGCTACCGTAGTTCACCATGCACATGACGCACCATACTCATCCACTTCTAGAGTCACAATTTTCGATCGATTTCAGATAGGCTTCCTTCCACCTCTTCACTGTAATGTACAAGCTGCAACCCTTCTCACACCCACTGCCACAAGCAAACCCCAGGCCTTTTCAAGGCAAACTACCAAGTTTATTGCTGTATTTATATACTGCCTACCCACTTAACAAATGTACAACTATCCACTGTTTTTATTAGGTTCTTGTCTTTTCTTCTTCTAATATGTCACTGACAAAGTTTATAAGTATGATACCCCTAATCCTCTTTTTCCTATAGATTCCGTGATTTTGCCAAGCCTGGTGATTTTTTTAGAAGTGCCTAGGTTGTGTTACAGCAGAAATGACCATCCTAGACTCTACATAAAATATTTGAAAAAAGGAGTTTTGCTAGAATGTAAGTTCTACGCAAAGCTAACATGCTCTGAACTCCAGGGGACACCATTTACATCATATTTTATGTGCATCCTCTTTACGATCAATTAATTAACCTGGCATTAAACAAATAATTACATGAAGCCTCATATATGTCATGAAAGTACTACGTTCCAAAGAATGTACCTGCTCACTTTGGAAAATCAAAAGAAAACCAAAAAATGCATAAAACTAAAAATCATTCACCATCTTATAATGCAAACACTTTCATGTTTTTTTTCAATCTTTTTTCTTTACATATATACTACCACCATCCCTACTGTGTGTGCTATTTCATTTGACCTATCTACTTAATTTGGCTTAAAAATTGACTTGCCACTTCTAAATCAAATATGCTTATTTTTCTGGGTGGAAAAAAAAAAGGCATTGCCAAACTGAGTCAATCACTTAACATTAAATGAGCACACACCACCCACTTAGCACTATGCTCTGTGACATACAAATTAGAACAGTCAACAGACTGTGCTTAACAACCAAAAGAATTTCTTTAACTTTCCAAATTTGGCATAATTACAACATTTCCTGCCCTTAAGATTAATCATTATTTTCATTTGTGTTCTAAGATTTGTTAAAAATATAAATTATATAAATAGCACATTTAGAAAAGAAAATGGACTTGTATTATTAGTTTCCTGCAAATTACAGCTTCAAGAATTGTAATCTGCCCTTTGCTCTGTCACCTTTTTGAATACCATACCACCAAAATTACCTACACAAAACAAAGCTGTGTTTGAATATTTCTAAGTAGTAAATACACACATTAAGGTCTCATGGAGACTGCCTACTAATTTTCCCTCTTTATTTTTTCCAGCAGAATTATTTTAAGATTTGATTTTTTTATGAATATAGATTATAAAAGTTTAGTAAACTATGTGTAACATATAGATATACACACACATGTATATACATATGTACATATGTGTCTGTATCAAATACTGGGCTCAAATATATATATTTATATATATACAACATGGAAGATTATACATATAAATATATGCACGCATTACATGGAAGATGTAGGTATATAAGTGCAAGACACAGACAGATACAGATATAAACATACATGTATATGTATGTATGTATGTATGTATGTATGTATCACTCAAAGATCAGGCTCAGATATATATATTCTTGAATTTTCTTTACTACAAAATGTGAAATATGTTTGCCACTGTATCTGTTTAAGCTAAATTCCCTAACTAGCAACACGCAACTAAGAGTAAAAAGCTGTTTGGGATTTCATCCCCTCTTGCGCTTTGACAAAATGCTCATAAACACCAAGAAATGAGGGCAATAGGACAAAAGCAAAACAGGCTAAATAATCCATAACACACACAATAATTTTCTTGGAAATCACTGATAAGCGATTTCACTCTTCACTTTAGAAAAAGGGGGAAGGGCACTCTTGGCTAAGTCACAGGTCAAGTTGCAATCCAGGTACAGGGAGGGAGCATTGGAAAAAGTCACAAGGCTACATCTTCTGGTGCCCATCTCCACCACATTTTACTCTTCTCTCTCTCTTATTGAAAAAGACAACTGTCTTGGAACTATAACAATTTCAGGCGGAGGTAGTTAAACCTTTAGTCCCGATTCCTCCCTGTGTGTGCGACATGATGGATTCCACCTCCCCCTGGGCTGTAACTTCCCTCAAACCTCACAACAGTTCACCTTGTTTTATATATTCCTGGGAAGGCTGTGTTTGAGAAGGGCTGAAAGTGAACCCTGTTAATTTTTCCACCAAAGCACACCTCACAGCACAGGAGACACACCCTTGCCCGCAGGGCTGAGAGCAAGGCCTGGGAGTGGAATCTGAATTCACCGGTCAGGAGCGGGATCTGAATTCACCGGTCAGTAAAGGAGATGTCTCTTTGCAGCCTCACACTTTATCTCACAGTCTAATCCATGATATATTCTTGCTTTTACCAACAGGTAAAAAAAAAAAAAATCCTAAATAACTGACCAGCTGGATTACTGCAACTTTTGCTCCCCATCTCCAATATTCAAGAACGACTGACGGTCCGGAGAGATGAGCCCTGTTTACTCCCTCCAACTTCATGGAGCCCTTAGCAGAGGTCTTCAGTCTTCAGACTCTGCGGGCTATAGATATTTCTAGGTGACACACACAGCACTAAGGACATGGGTGCTTTAATTTTTAAAGTCTATTTTATAGTTTCCTAATGTGAATGTTTTCCTTTTTTAAAAAAATCAGCTGATATACTCATTTTTATGTATCCATCTTTGCTGAGGTAGGACCACATTTAGAGCAAGATCCGTTCTCTGTTTCCTGTGTACTAACATAAATGAACAGAAATCTTGAGGCAAAGGCCCTTCTGAGCCCGCAGAGATGTCACTGTCACTTGGAAAAGCTAATCGGCCACCACCGACATGGCCCAGCCCTCACATCACAATGACCTCCTGGCAGCCTGAAAGCAAAAAGGGGAGAGGGAAGGGCAGCACCTCTGACCCTTGGCTGGCCAAGGATGCAAGCAGGCTCTTCCACACCCTTCAGCCCAGGGTCCTCTGCAGGCTTTTCCATTTAGATAGCTTGTCAGACCCCTCTTATTCATCAGAGTGTCCTAAAAAGATACAAGAAGATAAAGTCCTCGACTGTGCTGGGCACCGGAAGGAAAAAAGTAGCCACAAAATGAAAACTGCCTTTTAAAAGTAGCTGTGGTTAAACATTAAAAAAAAAAAAAAAAGTCACATGCTTTTGCTCCCCATATTATAGCTAATGAAAAGGGGCATTTAACATCCAGTGGGAAAAGCAGTGTTTTTATAATTTCAACAGTAATTACTACAAAGCTCATTTGTAAGAGCTTGGCGAATCCTCACTTATTCTGACCTCAAGAACCAACATTCTCTGGGGTTAGAATCCAGGGACTTATTCTAATGGTGAATGCTCTCCCGAGTCCCTTTAAGACGGGGTGGGGGGGGGAATGAACTTCATATCGAGTCATGCATGACATTGTTTTAATCCAAAAAAAAAAAAAAAGTGCAGGTTGAAACCATTATAACATGTCATAAAGCATCAGTAATGGCCACTCAGCAATAGCTAAACCATTTTTAAGGTCATAAACAAGCACATAAAGTATGCTACACTAATTTATTGGAAACATCCCCTTTAAAAGAAAGGGTCACAAAGGGCTTTGGCTCAATCACATTGCTCTCCTCACACCAGCCGCCAGCCGCAGAACTTACATATGACCTTTGCAATTCCCCTTGCAAATTCTTTCAGTACTTGGGCATTCCACTTTCAAACTTAGGGGGAGGTGAGGCAAAGCTATAAAAATCAGCAGTGGGAACACTAGAATATGCTGGAATAGGATAAATGTCTTTCTCACAGGAGAAATGCAGGCACTATTAATTTACAGAATCCAGTGCAAAAAAAAAAGACAACTCGTCAGACCTCCTTCACCACTTATATTTTAAACCCAGAAAAGCAAAATCAGACTTACCCTGGGAAGCCATCCTATAGGCTGACTCAGAAAAGGAGCCTGTTGACAAGCCAAAAACAGCTCCAGACCAATGCTCCAAAAACTCGCTGGGTTTAATCCTCTCTCATCCACCTACTAACCCCCGCTACTACGTATGCATCTGGCTTTTGTTAAAGAACTTCTGCAAACGTACAGCGGATGAGTAATCGTTCAGACTTCGTAAAACATGCCAAACCCATCACTAATAACAGTAGTTTCATTTACTCATCACATTTTTGAGTGCCTTTATTTCATATTTCTAAGCAAAATTAGTGTTTTTTGCTGATGCAAATTCCCTACTGCTAGAGCATGCACACATCGCCCAAAAAGCAGTAGGTTGCCTGGTGAGTACCTAACTTTCTGATCCTTGTCAGCAGTCAGCAATGTTGAACTAAGATATAAAGGCACAGCCTGCTTGACAAACTATCTTTTAGAATTAATATTGCCACTATTTCCCCAAATAAAGAAAACCTCCAGCCAATTCTACTTGCTTTTTTTTTCTCCATGGAGAAAGACAACTGTTTTATCATCATCTTTATTAGAAAAACCGAACAATAGGAAGCATAAATTCAACCCCCAATGATTCCCCATCCAATCCCTGCTCTTGGAATCACTGTCAAAAGCTTTTAATGTATCATCCCACAAATTTCTACTTACATATTACACGTGTATATTCACATACACACTTCAAAGACACTCTTGGGGACTGAGAGCTCTTGGACATCAGAATTTTCCAGATTTTATAAAGGTAACAGAACATACACAGTAGAACATCCCCAGTGAGATGGGGCAACAGCTCATAATCCACTGCATTAATATTTCTGCTTGGAAACATATGAATATTCAACAAAGTGAGATAATAAAGACTTTAAAATAGCCTCATGTCATTTCAGGTCAGGTAATTCTGCCAAACGAAGTAAAAAAAAAATCTTCAATATTCAGACTTCTGGATTTCAGAATTGTGGATAAGGGACTTTAAACCCATAGCTTTTCTCCCATCTACTTACCAAATTTTCAAGGTTGTTTTCTTTTTTATTCCAAATGTTCATGATAGGAAATTTAGAAAAACATACACGAGTAGAGTTAAAGTTACCTGTAAAATCCTACCATGCAGAGAATTGCATTTTTATTCACTAATCTATCAATTCCTCCAGGGAGTACAGACTCAGTATCCTATGGGCAGGTTAAAAAATCAAAGCAAAGGTAATTGCTGTTTTCATACCAGGTCCAAAGTAATACCTGTTTTAAAAAATTAAGAGGCACTGTGCTACCAAAGTTCAAAGGAAGTGTTAGGTGGACATGTATTATTTTTCAGGCTACCCAGCACGTTTTAAGACACTGCCTGTGTTTTGGAGAATTCCTTTCGTGGTTTTTTTTTTTTAAGATCTATTTTATTTTTATATTTTTTAAAGGTTTTATTTTTTTTCAGTGTATATCAGAAATGACTTTTTTATTTTTATTTGAAAACAACTTAAATTTTGTCTAAAAATTTTGTCAGAGAGGGAGAGAGAGAGAGAGAAAGAGCACATGCAAGGGGAGCTGCAGGTGGAGAGAGAAGCAGGCTCCCCACCAAGCAGCGAGCCCAATGTAGGACTCGATTCCAGAACCCTGGGATTATGACCCAAGCCCAAGGCAGGCGTTTAACCAAATGAGCCACCCAGGCACCCCAGATTTTTTTTTTTTTGAGGGAAGAGAAAGAAAGAGCGTGAGCAAGTTGGGGGAAGGGGCAGAGGGAGAGAATCTCAAGCAGACTCCTAGCCGAGCATGGAGCCTGACATGGGCTCCATCTCATGACCCTGAGATCATGACCTGAGCCAAAATCAAGAGTCAGATGTTTGGCTGACTGAGCCACCCAGGTGCCCCTGAAGAATTCCCCTTCCTATGAATTCAGAGGGACACGGAGATAGCTACCACAGTGGAAGCCAAGTACTCATTTTCCCAGACTTCCTTGCAGCTAGGATGAGACAGGCGCCTTCCTTTTCAGAGATCCGATGAACCTGGGTCAGATTTGCAGAACTGTACCCCAGTGAGGAAAGAAGCAGCTACATCTGGAAGGCGTAGGGGTGTGGGCCTGGGCTGTGTGGTTTAATGGTCTGGGGTGGCTGGGAAAATGGTGCAAGCCACAATGCCTACACCCAGAAGCAGCTACATCAGTGTTCTCACTGGATCGGTTCTATGGTGTGCTGGGATATGGGTCCTCACTATTTAGCCCCAAGCCTGCTTCACTGGCTTCCCAGGGGTCACAGGCTCCTGAATATTCTGTAATAAACTCTCTTTCTACTTCAACTATACAAAGTTTAGTTTGTTAAAAAAGTGAAGAAATGTAACTGCTACAAGGAGAAAATCTCTTTTAACAAGGCAAGGCAGCACAATGTAGTGAAAAGAAAAGATAAATGAAAGCCAAAGATAGCAGCTTTCAAAATTTGACTCATATTTCCACCCTATGCCAACTGTCTTTGGGAGCATGGGCAAGCTCATTAGTTTGGTCCAACAGCAATTTCCCTATCTGTAAAGTAGTAACATTCACCTTGCAAAACCGCTCCTGAGAAAGAAATGAGCTCTTTCATCTATTCAATCGTTCATTCAGCCAAACCCTTTGTGGGTTTCTATAATGGAAAAACACTGTACTAAATATCAGGTACTAGGGTGGCCAGATGAAGCGCATAAAACTATCAGCCACCAAATTGCATCTGAGTTTCAAATAAACCACCAATAATATCTAGTATAAGCAAGTCCCACATTTGGGATCTACTTATACTTTAAAATGTCCTATATTGGGAACATACATATATTAAAATATTGTTTGTTTTGCTCTGAAATTCAAATTTCTATGAGGCCCTATATTTCATCTGTCCTATTTTTCATCTCAGTAAAGAACAGTGCTCCAAAGAGGCAGAGTTCTTGTTGCCATGGACCCTCAGTCCGGTAGTACAGGGTGAGAGAAGTTAGGCAGACAAATAACAAATAGGCAAACAACTACACAGTGTAAATAAAGTAAAGAGCTGCAAAGGCGACAAATTGAGCAATAAGGTGGAAATAAAGAGGAAGGTATATTTAATTAATAGGATTATCAAGGTAAAGCTTGTCTCGGAAGTTGAATCTGAAGGGAAGATCATGCTGAAGGTAATAAAAAAAACTTCCTGTAAGACCAGAAGACCCTGCACAAGGCCTAGCACACAGTAGATGCTCTACGTTCATTTCAGTCCTTAGCAGAACCCGGACTTCCATCTGTTTCTCACCCTACATCAGACCCGGCCCTGTGGGGGTTTAGAAAGAGGCTAAGAAAGGGTAGAAATTGACCATCAAAGTCTTTCTGCTCCCAACAGGATAGAGGCCACCCTCAATCCACAGCATCGTGAAAGACTCCAAGCCAGGACTTTCCAGCCCAGTCCTCCCGAATGCATGACCCACAGAGACCACAACAGATAATGAAATGAAAGTTACTTTTTTCAGTCACTGTATTTTAACAGGATTTGTTATGTAGCGATAGTGACCAAGCGTTGGCAAGAATGGGGAGCTTCCAGAACAAGCAGACACTGCTGGTTCGACTGGGACGACTGCTTTGGGAGACTGTTCAGTAGTGCTTAAGAAAGCTGAACATACATCCACCCCATGTACCGCCTGGCTTCCACGGCCAACAGCACTGTTGCAATTCTGATTCTAATCAATTCCCATACGACACCCCCTCCCTCTCTTCTCTGCTGGATTTGCAACATCCCCTTCACCAATTATACAGTCCCCAGGTTAAGCTTTCTAAAACTCAACTTTCACCACACCATTCTGCTTCTCAAAAAGTCTTCCATATATATACTTAATAAGTCCTTGCTGATTGATTGTAAGATTCAAATCTGGGGAGTTTTATAAACCTGTCACCGAGGGGAAAAAAACAAAAAACAAATAACCCAGGCATTCAGAGATTTAGAAGGCAGCTCCTTGAAATGCCCGCCAAAAAATTAAGCCTTTGCCAAAAATTGTGATCACTGTGAAATACATGTGCAGAAATACGTCTCAAGGAACCACGCTAGTTAACTATTGTGTTCTATTCAAACAGAATGTTGTACAAAAGGCTGAGTGCTATACGGTGGTGACAGCCACCATCACAGTGCACAGCAAAGAATGAGTTTCAAACCTGAAAGTTCTTCCAGTACACAGCAAGGGAGAAAAACAGTTGATTCCCAGCATGGGAGAGGAAAAGGTGGAGGTTGAGGAAGGAACGGGAAGGGAAAGGAAGACAACCTTAATCTCCTCTGCAGTTTCCTCTGATGATGGTCTGCAACTGTGTCATGGGCGGTGGTGATAAATGGGTGGGAAAAGCATAACTGTCACAGGTGCCATTGGCTCTGTATCTGACCTATGCTAGAAACCAGAAGCTAGGCGATGGGGTACACACAGGGCAACATGAGGACCCTCAGCTGAACTGGCCAAATTTAAGCTCCATGCTGTACGCTCTGAAAGGGAGAGTCCGATCCCATATTTATTCCTTTATTCATCAACTATTGAATGAACACCTACTGTGTGCCAGACATTGTTCAAGGTGCCCAGGATATAGCAGTGACCAAGAGGCAAAATCCCTGTAGAGCGTCTGTGGATAATAAACTCCATAACTAAGCCACAAAAGATGTTAAAGGCGTACAAGTAAAGCAGAGCAAGAAGCATCCAAAGGACCAAGATGTGGGCAGGAGACGGATGCAGTTTTAAATATGGTAGTCAGGGTAAGCCCAGAGGGTGACATCTGAACAAAGGCCTAAAGGAGGAGAGGGGAGGAATTCTGGGGATGGTTGGAGACCAAGCATTCCAGATGGGACTGTGCCGGGCACACTGGAGCTGCTGGGAGGAGACCAGTCTAGTCACTGCAGAAAAGCCCAAGGGGCAAAATAAGAGGAGATAAAATCAGATTAAATAATAGGGGCCAAACTACAAACAGCACTGTAGGCCCCTGTCCATCAGTGATTCCTCAGCCTTAGCAGTCACTGATCACTTGCAGAAGCGGACGGAAGTTGGGGCACTTACCCCAGAAAAGTGCACGTATACAAAATGCTGCTCTGCTTTCAGAATGTTTAACCTCCCTGGTGTTTCAGCCTAGACTCCCAGGACTGGAACACGGTCCTGCAAAAGACCATTGTTCCTCCTGCTGGACCAAAGAAATGCACTCAATAAGAACCCTATTTAATGGCATCCCAAAAGAGGACAGTGATTCAGGACAGTAAACACGCGCCTCCCATCTCTGAGGTTTTATGTGTTCCAGTATCCTCGCCAGTCTGGGAAGGCCACACTCAAAAGCCTCGATGACCCTAAGGAAAGCCGTCCACATCTGTCACCTGGGGACTCTTTGTCAGCCGTAGCATTCAGAGACGAAGCTACATCAAGAGTGACCTTAATATCCAAACAGAGGAAGGTATCATCAGTAGTCCAAGTGGGACTGGATGACACTTGGAACCAATCAACCACCTCGCAGTTCATGTACGTGTATACATATGTGTATGTGATTACAAACATATTCACACATATTTTAATTCTTTTCATATAAGTTAAGAGAGCAGGATTATACATCTGTTTTGTTACCTCTGAACTCCAAATGCTTAGAAAAGTAACTGGCACAAAAGAGATGCTCAGTAAATAATGGTTGAATGAATGCATAAACCCAAAGAATTACTCCTTTGCAAATCATTCCAGAAAATAAGCAGATCAAAATGTCACCATGAGACGGACAGAATAGTTATGCTAGAAAGGTTAGGGAATATGGCTATATTAGGGATTAGAAAAGCCCACGTCGTAAGAGTCACAGTATTCCACGTCATAAAGCATGTCTATGGAATATTAGAAATTATACCACCTTTCTGCCACAGTGATAGAGGCTTCTTACTAATGTTTCTAAAACCAATTGTGTCACCAGTTTCCCCAAATACATCACCAATACATTTGTAAAAAAACAAAATAAAAATGAATCCTCAAACAAAAAGAAAAACAAAATACACGCACAAATATGCAAACCCAAGTTCATATCAGATTCAACAGACCTAAAAATACTCCTTTCAATTGCTATAGACATTTCTAAACATTCCCAATTTTTCTTCTTAACTTACTGCAGACCAGCAACACACAGCTCATGAACCAGTGCAGCTCATGGGTCCCACTTAGAATAGCATGAGTCTTAGATCATATACACGTGTACGTATGCGCACACACACACATGTGCACGCGCTAAGAAGTCCAGTATTCAATTCACAGACATGTACCCCTGGGGGTAAAAATACATTATATGTTTATAAAAAATTAAAAAATTAATTAATAAAAAAAAGAAGTCCAGTATTCAATGCAGATGCAAATATTTTTGCTCTCTGGCTGATAATTAAAAAAAAAATTCTTCTACTCATTTAATTTCTGTCAAATATTTATTTCAACTGTCAAGTTCATGTTGCTCATAATACCAGAATCCAAGAATCTGTTAATATATGGATTATGCCCTTCTTCAAATATAATTTATTATATTAAATATATATACATTTATATATATTATATATAAATATTTATAATATTTATAATAATCATAAGATTGACTTTATGTACTTAAATACCATGGTGATTTTAATCCATTTACAAAATGTAATCCTTATATACTTATCTTCCATATTTCTATATCGGCAGCTTTATAGAAACATATTTATTGTGTAAACTAGTATGATGGGGTTTTTTAAATGCTATTAAAATTAGGTTCACTTGGACAACAGTGTTATCCTTTCCTTATTCTAGGTTAGTTAACATTCTCTACTTGAAAATTATCCTATCCAATCTAAATAAAATTTGATGAAAATAATTTATAAATAAAACTAACATATGACTTTCTAAGAAGCAGGTTACCCTTTTTGTTTTCATTAAAATAGCTCCAGATTAATGAGGGATGCTACCTAATCTTCTTAAATCATCCTTCATCTAAAAAAAAAAAAAAAAATGCAACCTTTGAAACTGCATAAACATAATCCTGAAGGCTCTAGTCATTCACAAAGCCTTCTTAAGTCAGGAAGAGTTCATGATTTTCCTCAAAGTCCAAGTTAAACATGCATTCCAGGGATGCCTGGTGACTCAGTCATTAAGTGTCTGCCTTCAGCTCAGGTCATGATCCTGGGGTCCTCGGATCGAGCCCCATATAGGGCTCCCTGCTCAGCGAGAAGCCTGCTTCTCCCTCTCCCACTCCCCCTGCTTGTATTCCCTCTCTGGCTGTCTCTCTCTGCCAAATAAATAAATAAAATCTTAAAAAAAAAAAAAAAAAAAAGATGCATTCCAGAGAAAAGCATGCTTGAGGCCATGCAAGGAGTCAGTATGGATCAACTAACTTATTACCTAATACTCAGGAAAATAGTGTTAGTTTTAGGCCAGTTGTAAATAAAAGTGAGGATATTCTTGATTATATTTATAGCATGAATTTTCTAGAAGCAGGATTCAAGACCATAGCCTTCAAGCTTTATAGACCTTCTATCACATCATTTAGAGAAGGAGTAAATATTTACTGAATAAGAGAATGAAATGGTGATTCCCCATTTCTTTCAGTCTGCCAACAAATTGGGAATTATATGCCAGACCCTATCTACCAAAGCAATGACTCTGCTGCCCCTTCTTGCCAAGTCTCTTCCTACTGACTACTCCTTCCAGGGAGTTTATATTTCCCTCCCACTGGTACCAGGCTTTGCCACTGGCATCTTATGGCCAATGAAACATCCATACAAGTGACATGTGCCACCTCCCTGGGGAAGTTCTAAGAGCCAGGGTGTGATTCCACCATTTCCCTTTTCCTTGTGTTCAAGGTAAATATGTCCCAAATAGTTGCTGATCTTGATGCATTAGCTTCAGAAGGAAAGAGGCCTAGAACATAGCCACTGCCAAGCTGAGATTTTTTTTTTAAGTCCCTAAAATTTTGCAGGGCTTTGTTAATGCGGCAAAATTGGCTGCTGACTGATACAGTGACCTTCTCTCAGTGCATATCCACATCTTTGGGAGAAAAGCCCGTACATGGTGTTTGTTGAAGACCTAATGGTAAAGCGGAGTTTTCTTAAGCTCTTACTATAGCATCGCTGACAGTCACAGGTCTGGAGAAGGACTGTCCCATCAGCCACAGGTAGCATAGATTATACTAGGGAAAAGCTGAACAGAGCAGTGTTTTCCTTCAGAGGCTGGTGAGAGGTGAGGAGGAAGCAAGGACAGCGGTAATAAGGATGGACACCAGCAAAATTTAAGGTATGCAGCTGTTTGCTCAATTGTCCTCCTCTGTCCACAGACCAGGAATTCCAACAAGCAAGGCCCATGCTTGATGGAATATTTCCAGAGGTGTAATATGCAGTGATGTCACATGAAATGTATTTGACAGCAAAGGACAAACACTTCAAATATTGCTACAAACTCTGTCCTCCAAGGACTCTGTATCTTTGCACAGAGTAAAAGAAAGTGAGCTGATTAAAAGCAAAATAAGAGAAAACATAAGTGAATAGCTTTATAATGGTATTATATATTGATATTGATATATTGGTATTATATATTGATGCCAAAATAAAATAATGGTGAACCCCTATGGCAAAAACTGAGAAGATAACTTAGTAATGAGTAGTGTCTTAAAAAAAACTCAGTTCTTCAATCTCTGCCCCTATCCCTGGATTATAACAGGCAGGTAACAAGTGTGGCATGGAGGCAGGGAGAGGGAAGAGAAATATTTTAACAAAGCCTGTGCAACCTCTAGGAAAAAAAGAAAGAAAGAAAGAAATACTGCATACAAGCGAAAGAATGCAAGGAGTAAATTATGTGGCTGCTTTGTTAGAATTTACAAAAGCTAATTTAAAAAACAACTCCCATTCTTTGAGTACTTATTACATGTCAAGCACTATGCAAATCATTCATTATTTCATTCATGTCTTTCCAAAGCCCTGCAAGACTGCAATTCGTATGTCCATTACAAACGTGGAGACAGACTCAAGGATGTAAAAAAAAAAAACAAACAAACTTGACCAAGATCACACACAGTTAATGGCTTGTCCAATACCAAGCTTGTGCCCTTAACCTCACAGTTGGCAGTCTTCCAATGTCCAATCATCTAAAAAATAGCAACAACAATGACAAATGTTCATAGGTGCACTATTTGTAAATACTCCAAACTAGAAAATGCCCATCAAAAGTAGAATGGATAAATAAGTCCCAATAGGTTCATAGAATTAAATACTATAGAGCAATGAAAATGAATGACCTACAGCCACAACCACGGCAACACGGATGAATTTCACAAACATAATCATGATTAATGGAGATTAGGCACAGGTGAGTACCTATTATATGAAGATATGATATTCCATTTCTAAAAGGTATAAAGCAGGCAAAATTAACCAAAGCTGTTAGGAGCCAGGCTGGTGGCTATCTTTCGGAGACTTAGCAACCAAAGGGCACAAGAAGGCAGTTTCTGGGAGTGCAGGTAAGATTCTGTTAATTTGGCCTGAGTGCCAATAAACAGGAGGCCAACTTATAAAAAATTCATCATGTTATACACTTACAATAAGTGACCTTTCCTCCACGTGTTACACTTCAATAAAGTATTTTTCAAAGTAAAAACATGAGCACCTACTCAAGGCATTTTCTGGTTTGTCCTTTTAATGTGTTTAGACTTAAATATTCTTTAATGAATCACATACTGTATTTTCTTAAGCTTTATCAATTGTAAGTATGAAGGTAAGAAATAAAACATCAGATTTAAAAGTTAGTAGGTGGGAGTTGGGAAAAAAACGACTGGCTTGGAATCAAAAGATCTGTCTTAGTGTCTTCTGTTGTTCTCTAACTGGGTGCATACTCTAGAGCAAGGCACTTGACCTCACCTTAGTCAGTTTCCCCATCAGAAAACTGAAGGGATCAGACCAGATAATTGTCAAGGCACCTCATTCTGGCCTTCTTTTTTTTGAGTCCTACACTTGCCATTATCACATTGCTGCAGCAATCACACAGAAAAGGGGAACAGAAGAGCAACCAACCGCTTGCAACCCTATCACATGATTCTCGGGTAGAAGGAAACAAACTTGACATGTCCAACTGTCTAATCAACACTTGATTATCAATGTAGATCTGCACTGCTCTGCAGACGATTTCCAAAAACAGGACTACCACTCACCAACTAGGTCCCATCAGCAGCCTTGCTCACATATTCTAAAGCTCCCCCACACACACACACACAAAAACAACAACAACAGCAACAACAAAAAACCAGAATGGCCAATTTATCAGACAAATCTTTTATGGATATTTTATTCTAGGACCACGAGAACCACTAACCTCCTCTTTTAAGGCAGATAATTGCAAATTCCCAGAATTTCACAAGATTTGTTCATATGATCAGAAGAATGCAGAGAAATACATAATAGCCTATGGACTCTTATTTCATGCTCCTTTGTACAAATCCTTTAGACACTTCTCACCTACATGCTTTTTGCAATGCAAGCAAACAACCTAAATCCATTGGTGGTACCCCGTATTAGTCAGGGTCCAATCAGGAGAGAAACTACACAGTAATTTAAATAGGGAAAGTTTAATATAAGGAATTCTTAACTATAACAGGGAATTAGCTAGTAAGACATTGATAGAAAGTGCACCTGGATGGCTCAGTGGTTTAAGCATCTGCCTTTGGCTCAGGTCATGATCTTGGGGTCCTGGGATCAACCCCCGCATCGGGCTCCTTGTTGGGCAGGGAGTCTTGCTTCTCTCTCCCTCTGTTCCTCCCCAATCCCTGCTCATGCTTCCTCGCTCTCTCTCTCTCTCTCTCAAATAAATAAAATCTTAAAAACAAAAGAAGTAAATAGCATTCTAAAAAATGTAAGATTGGCAGATATATGGAGCAGCCATATCTCTCGCACTGAGACACAGTGCCCAAGGGAGAGCCTTCCTCCCCAGGGCTGAGATCGAGGTCCACTGTGCTCACAGCATGGTGGGGAATTCACTTCGACGTGGCATGTGTGAAATATACTGGAAATCCATCCTCTAGGGTGCCAGGGAAAGCTGTTCACAGACAAGTGGTTCAACAGAGGCACACTGCTCCAAAACAGCCTAAGTGGGGATGCCAGAGGAAGCGGCTGGGTATTGACCACGGCCCCGGCCACCATGCTCTGCGGGAGCCTGACGCCGGAGAAGCCCCCAAGCTGTAGGAGCCAGGGCATGGGAGAGGCAGTGCCTCTCGTGCTGCAAGAGTCAGGTGCTGGAGAAGCCAGGAAGGAGAATTCCTTCCTCCAGAGTGCTCTCCGGACAGTGCCTAACATCCTGCCAGCTGCCAGAGGAAGAACATTCAGAGTCCCGATCCATTTTCACAGAGCAGGCAAGAGAGGGTACACCCGGACCTGAAAGGCGATAAACTGATGGCCAGCTCAGACCCTACAGCAAGCAACTGCAGTACGTTCTAATAACCCAACACACAGGCGTGCCACTGATATGAACTTGATCCCGTGAGTACTACCCTGCCTACAGATGACAAACCTGATTTAGAGGGAGGAAAATTCTTGGGTCAAGAGGCAAACAAGTCCGATAGTAAGCACAGAGAATAGCGCTATTTCTGGGTCAAGTGCAGGGTTTTTGTTTCCTGGAATACAGCTGAATTGTCTCCTTCTTGACTGTATTCTGAGTTTATACTAAATCACTTCATAGATGGTCCTTTGCCTGGCATAGACGTTGAGAATACCAGTCTTCTGACAAAAGATGACAGGCTTTGAATAACAAATCGCTCACTGAGCCATAAATAATATTGCTCATATTTTGACCTTTGCTTAGCCATTTACATGAATGTGGCAACTGTTTTGTAACGAGATAATTTCAGGCCTGTATATGTGTCAGCCGTGGCCTTTTGTCCAAGCTCCGGTCATTCTAACCAAAATGCAGGCTAGAGGGCATATTTTAAACCAGAGAAGAAATCATACTCGACTACTCACATGCTCAGAACACCAGCATTAATGATCACGTAGAGTCACAAAGGGTTCCAAAAATAGGAAAGACCCAAAATGAAGGGAACTTGCCAAAACTCACTTTGGTAAAGATCACAAAATGCAGGCTTTACAGAGAACCTGAGATATGGAGAAACACCCTGATGCTAAAATAAATAAATAAATAAATAATCATAACCCATTATCTCCAGAAAGGGTGGGGGAAAGGGGGAGCCTAAATTATAATAACCCAACGCGTAGGCGCTCCTAGGTTCCAAACCCAACTATATGCTGTTTGACTGAAGTTCCAAACCCAACCATATTCTACATTCAAATAGTGAACCTGAAGGAGAAGGACACAGAAAAACTGACTGAAAAACAAAAGGATGGAAACAGACCTTGTGAGCACTCACCTGAAGGCCCCCCACCCCCACCCCCAGAAGCCAGGGCTGAATAGTGAATTTCAGTTGGGGCCAAAAAGCAACTTTGGGAAAAAAGTAACAAAGAAATAAGGAAATCACAGGGAAAAGCAAACAAGTGTTTTTTTGTGTTTCTGTGTGGGCGTGTGCGGGGCGAATTCAAAATCTGGGATATAACTTAGTCACCATTTCACAGCATAGTCCAAGGGAGGCTTAACAGCCGGTGAGATGCGCAGAACTGCCTCTGGCATTATTCCCTATCTCACACTCCGTGGCTTCGATTTCCCAGCCCTTCCGTTTCCAGTTTCTTATTTTCCCATTTGATTTGGTCAGGCTTGGTCTTTTTTTTTTTTTTTTTTTTTTTTCTCCACGGGAATATAAGCTCTGTGAAGGTAGAGATGTGATTCTTTTCTTTTTTTTTTTTTCCAACCTGATTTCCTCCAATATCCAGAACAATGCTAGGAACAAAATGAATACTCAAGAAATATTTGTTGGGTGAATCCAAAAAAAAAAAAAAAATCCAAAGAAAGGAACTTTTCATTTGATCACATACTGAATATTAAGGGTCGCACAGCAAGCACATTCTAAACCAGGGGTCAGCAAACTATTCAGGTAAAGGACCTGGTAATGCCTTTGGCTTGGTGGGCCACATATGGTGTCTATTGCATGTTTCTTGTCTTGTTTAGCTTTAAATGGTTGAAAACAACTATGGTTTTTTTCTAAAGATTTTATAAAGAGAGACAGAGAGAAAGCATAAGCAGGGGGAGTGGCAGGCAGAGGGAGAAGTAGGCTCCCCGCTGATCAGGGAGCCCAATGTGGGAGTCGATCCCAGGACCCTGGAACCATGACCTGAGCCGAAGGCAGAGGCTGAACCAATTGAGCCACCCAAGTGCCCCGAAAACAACTATTAATTGTAAAACAATTTTTAGTTCTATGGCTGTACACAGAACAGGTGGCAAGCTGGATGCCAATTATGGTTTCCTAACCCCTACTGTACACTAGCATATATAAACTCAGAATATAAGGTCAACATATTTTCAAATACACACACACACACACACACACAATATCAAGAAAAGCTGGCTTGTACTTTTGTTCTCAAGGATAGATTTTTTTTTTTTCCCATTCTAAATGGGGAATTCAGGATCTCGAATTAGCCTCAATGACTATCTACTTAGGTTTTAATTTCTTTTTAATCCAAATCTAACTAGATCCTATTGACAGAAAAAAATAAAGTCAAGGTCCTGAAACAGGAAAATGCAAAGTACGCAGGTCACAGCAGAGAAGCTCGCATCCACGCTTCTGTATGGTCTGTGCCATCTCTCATTGTTTCCCATACATCTTAGCAATTAGATTTTAAGTTTCAGCAGCCTCATTAGTTTTTCAGGCTTTATGACTCAAGCGCAGGGGTGGGGGAGAGGGCAGCGACCCACAAAACAAAGTCTTCAATGTTTCCAGAAGCTGAGAAAAGTCCAGCATTGTCACGGCAGACACTATTTATAACCCGTGTAATGTGTACGCTCCTGAATGCATTTTCTACGGAGAATATCCGTCCTACGCTTCTGAATTCCTGGCTTTAGCAATGGTGAAGAAGTCAAGCAGCTCCGAGTCCGACGACTGAGGGGGGATCGAGCGGGGGAGGCGTCGTAAAGAACTCCTTGCTATTAACTATTTTCTGAAATCCAGCGTCATGTGACAGAATTAAAAGGTTCCTGGTTTTGACTCACCTTTGACAAGAAAGTGCCACAGCGCTACGAGTTTTGAGTTCAAGTTACTGGGAAAATGTGGGGTCGGAAAACATCCTACAACTAGGCTGAAAGAAAAAAAAAAAGTTTTGGAAAGCCCATTTAACTTTTTTCTAGAAATACTCACACACACACACATACACAAGAATCAATGCCAAGTAATGTTACTGGATGTGTGTATATGTGGCCTATAATTATGCACGTAGTCTATGTGTATGTTTACCCTTTTCTCTTTTTACATGAGAGTTGGGGGGGTGCATCTCTAGGAAGGTATCTTGACATGATGCTGCCCACAGTGGAGGGTGCTGGGCCATCTAGCATCGCAGCAAAACCTCTGCAATGATTGATTACATGGACTCTTGCAAGCCTTGCTCATTACCTCCATTCTGTTCATGGATCCCAACCAAATTAATTTTCTCCTGTGCCAATTCTATCACATCCCCAGGGTTTACAAAGAAGTTTTACCAGGCCATCAGAACCCAAAAGGGACTGAACATTTTTATTCTGGCAGAAACTTAAAATAGAGCTTAAAAATAAAACAATGAGAATGAATTTTTAGCTCTGCAAAGCTCTTAGTTTCTAGAAATTTCTTCTACAACCAAAAAAAAAAAAAAGAACCTACCCTTGCTTTTACTGCTACATTTAAACCACAAGCTACTTACAAACTAACCTAGAAATTCTAAGATTTTAATTCTGTATTGGACCTAACATATTTCAGAAAAAATAGTAAAATCCATGTATAAGCTGGACAAGGTTTACCAGGACATCCCTGGTAAAGATTGTCCTGCAAACACCACTGTCCAATAGAAATATAAAGCATGACACGCATATAAATTTACATTTTCTTGTAGCTGTTTTTAGAAGGAAAAGCAAAATAAAACAAGTCAAATTAATTTTATTTAACCTACTGTGTCCAAAATAATGTTTCAACATTAATCAATATTAAAAATTAATAACCAGATCTTTTACATCCTTCTTTTCTACTGAGCCTATGAAATCTGATGTGCATGTTATGCTCACAGCACATCTCAGTTTGGAGGAGTCGCATTTCAAGTGCTCAAGAGACACATGTGCCTAGTGCTACCATATTGGACAACAAAGCTCTTAAGGCTTCTTTTATGCTTCTTTGAGCTCGCCCTTCCAACCCAGTTGCAGTGACAAGGCTATCATTGGGAGAAGATATTCTGAGAAGTGTTTCAACTTCTTGGACAAGTTCACACTCAGGCTTCACACTCTGGCATGTCCATGCTTGGGGCCATCTGTTACAATGGAACAATGCCCACCCAAAAGAAGTTACCAGCTTCCAGAACCAGACATGCAACGACAGCAAGAAGATTCTCCTAGCTTGGCAGTTTCAAACTCTGAACTTCTGAACCCCATTTTTCCCAGGTGCTGCATCTGGACATTTTAGCAGGGCTTAAATTAGTACCATTTTTGAGATACTGTCTTTGAAAGAGAAAAAAAAAAAAAAACAACAACAAGGCTGAACCTTTTTTAGGATGGGCCTTTGAGAAAGAAGGTTACAGGAAACACAAGCTAACCCGGGAGGAGACACTGCACCCTTTATATGGCATTTTTTTAAAAACAAATCGTGACTTTAAAAAAGTCCCTTCAGTGTGAAGCTTTATTCCCATCCTCCCTTCAACTGAATGATAGCAGCTTTTCTCAAGCCATTATAAGGTTCTAATCTATAAACGCTTATTTTTTTCTTCTTGAAGGTGAATGAATCCTCTTATTGAAATTTCAACCTATTAATCAGATAGGATTAAGGAAAAGTGGAGCTGACAAGTGCTGCTTTTTATTTTAAACATTCCCCTTTGATTTTTTTTCCATACCATGTGCTACTAGTAAGAAATGTTTTAATTAATTTATTTCAAAAAAAATTAGCCTATCAGTGCCTATGGATTCTAACAGCGCTTCCCTTGTGAGTAAACACTTTACTTCCCTCACTTTAAAACGTATCTCTGACCCCAGATCCGCTTTTATGTTTTATGAAAATATTCACAAAAATACTGCAAGTGTTTTATTTGAATCCAGTACCTTCCATGCCTATTTTTAAATAGTCAATGAAAGTATGTAAGTCAAAAGCTTAAACTGTACTTCATTCATCACAGATATCTTCCTTTACTGCCTAAGTTACAGCAGACACTGTATAGATGCTACAGAGGTGCTGGGGCAATGGAAACAAAAAACTCAACTTAAAGTGAAAGATGACCAACTAAGTAACACCAGTAAGAATATGAACATTAATATGGTGGAACTGTACAACATAAAAGGATGAATGGATAGATGGACAGACGGGGATACAGAAGCTAAGGCCTAACAGATGGACAGCTGGGAATAAAGTGAGGGAAGGAACGAGAAACCTGAGAGGAAACAAAAGAAGAAAAAGAAAGTCAAGGATGGTTGGATGACAGAAAGAAAGAGGAGAGATGATGGTAGGAGGCAACAAGGAGAGGTGGGTGCTTGACAGCCACCCTTAAATTATAGCACTTTGTCCTCACACTGAGAATCCATCCTGGGCTTTTAAGGTTTGAAAGGTTTGAGGGAGGGTGATTGAGACTTGGAGCACAATCCAGCCCAGGAAAAGTTTCCTGCAGTCTGGATTCCCAAAATCCCAACTTAGGTAGACCACACACCAAGTTATAGAGCTACAAATACATATATGGGAGGAAAGGTGCTCTTGATCTCTGGTTTAAGTTTGTACTGTGGAGCTGTCCCAGGGTAAAATACAATGCAGAATACTGTCATAAAACCCCAAAAAGCCTTGATAAAACAAGGGGTGCCTGGGGTGGGCGGTCAGTTGGTTGAGCATCTGACTCTTAGTTTCGGCTCAGGTCATGATCTCTTGGGTCATGGGATCGAGCCCCACATCAAGCTCAGTGCTCAGGGTAGAGTCTGCTTGGGATTCTCTCTCCCTCTACCTCTGCCCCTCCTTCTGGTGCTCTCTCTCTTTCTAAAACATAAACAAATCTTAAAAGAAAAAAAAAAAAAAAAAGCATGAACCAAGGCACCAAAGCAAAGATTTCTAGTTCTAACTTGAATATTAATGTTATTATATTTCTTTTATTTCTTTTTAATGTTTTGTGGTGTGTGTGTGTGTGTGTGTGTATCTCAAGCATACAGAGAAGAATTTAACAAACACCCATTTAAGTGCCATCCAGATCTTGAGATGTTACTCTGAATATCTGATTCCATTTTTTTCAGAAATAAAACATCATGAATTTAAGACCTTCTTGTATTCTTGCCTGCTTTTTCTCCCATTCATTTCTCTTCTCAGAAAGAAACTGCTTTCCTAAAGTTGATGTTTCTTTGCAAACAAAGTTTTTCATATACACATACACACTTTCATTAAGAGCATACGGTAAAGTTCTATATGTATTTTAAGGGCAACCTAACCTACCCATCATACTGCAGTTTGTATGTTTAATTCAATACTTTTAAAAACATATATAACAGGACTATTTGAGGGGCAGAGACGGGCTTTTTTAAATGATGGAACATTTCAGGTGTCCTAAAAAAATGAAGACAAATATAACAAGCATATCCACTACACAGCTTAAGAAATAAAACATTGAAGATATGATCAGGCTGATTTTTAAAGGCATTCTGCACACAATGCTCAGTTTTGTACCCTGAGAGGCTATAGGAGTAGCTTCAGAACAAGCATCAGCTCTTCTTACTATCATGCCTGGAAGTCATCAGTGAATTTTTGTGTAACTTCTCTGACAGTTCTGCAGGCAGAGAAAAGGAAAAGTGTCTATGTTCTCTTTTACCCTATCCCACTTTGGTGACAACTAACAGCCAAAGACTTGCAGCACCTTGACTTTCTAACATAAGAATAGCTTGTTTGGTTTTTTGTTTTTTTTTTTTTTTGTTTATTTGTTTGTTTTTGCCATGTAGCAACCTCCTTTAATGGTGCAAGTAAAGCCAAATACCACTAAAGTAAATACCACCATCATCATCACCAAAAAACGAGCTCCAATATTTGTCAGGAGCTATACCAAGCATTTTACTCAGGCTTTCACAAATAAAGCTCATAAAAACCCTATGAAGGGTTTTTACAGATAAAGCACGTCGCTCAGGGAGATGTTAACAAAATGCCAAGGATCAAGAGATGGTAATGTTGGAGACAATTCTGAACCACCTATGTCCGATTCTCAAGTGAACTCTTAATCAGTACATAAGAACTGTTAGAAAAAAAAAAATCCACTTCCAGCAATGCAGAGTAACTGGTACCGGTTATCTCTCCCCCTGTAATTAACCAGAAAAAAATTACTCAGAGAAAATATATGAAACAACAGTTTTCGGTCATTAAACAATAGGCATGTTGAGACAATGATCCCCGAAGGAAAATGAGATGAGCAGGATGACCAGCCGAACTTTCTACCTAGAAGTACTTCCCCGACAGCGAGGCAGAGGGGGGCACCTGGGCAGGGCAGAGCGTCTCAGTGCGTTGAGAGCAAAAGGGCTGGAACGCGGGGAGAATGAGGCGGTTATGGATATGTATGCCAGAGCACAAGAAAGGAAGGAACTAGGCAAAAAGAAAAAAAATGGGGGGTGGTTTATAAAAATCTTCATAGGAATCTCCTTGAGTCTTTAGCTACATGGGAAGATATGTATGCAGAGGGCAAGCCCCTACAAGGCTGAGCAAAGCAACAACCAGAGAAGGAAAGACGAGCAGTAAAAAGCATCTGCTGGGAAGCTATTAGCTGAACAACCGTCAGCGCCCACAGAGGGCTGGGAGACAGTCAGCATCCAACCCGCCAAAGTGCAGAACCTCCATTAATTCAACAGTGACTCCTGAGAGTCCCTAAACTGGGAGAAAGGATAAACTAGGCCGACAAGAAGGCTACTCTGGTTTTAATCTCACGAAGATTAAAAAGAACTTTAAAAAAAAAAAAAAATCAAGCTGCTCCCGGGCAAATTAGTTGCCTGCCAGAACAAAACTTGATAGTTCTTTGAGAAAGACAACAAAATTCAGAGACACAACAGCATGACATTCACAGTGCCTACCAATAAAGTACTGCTAGACCTGTGGGCAGGAAAACCTGAACTCAGCAGGCCCAGACTGCTCAAAGCCCGCACATTCCAAAGACAAGTCTGTCTTCAGGACTGGCTTTGGTTGCCTCTGAGGAGATAACCTCTGAGCCCTGGAACATTCTGCTTGATCAGAGAGTGTTTGTATGCCTAAGGCCTTGGGCCATGCTGTATCAGTTTACCAGCGGAGTTTCTCCTAGAAAAGTCTTCCTAACAAAGTGATTTAGGGTGAACATCTGTTTTTGCAGTATTCTAGCTACAATCCTTCAGTATTTTTGCCTTTTGTTCATTACACCGATCAAAAACAATGACAACAACACAGCTACCAAAAAACTCAAAAAACAAAGGCACCCTCTGCAAATTACTGGTTGTTCCCTGAACTTAATTCTATAAACTTTAATCAACTTGTCATTAAGTTTTTTAAAAAAGAATGGTATGGCACACCCCCATTCATTCTTGACTGGAAATAATAAGCTTCACACCTTTTAAAGAAATCTTAAATATTCAGTAGTCAGGTAAGTCCATAAAAGCTGCCAATAAAGAAACCTTTTTTGGGGGGTAGCTCAGTTGGTTAAGTGACTGCCTTCAACTCAAGTCATGATCCCAGGGTTCTGGGATTGAGCACTGCGTCCAGCTCCCTGCTCATAGGGGAGCTGATTTCTGCCACTCTCGCTCTCTCTTCCTCAAATAAATAAAATAATTTTTTTTAAAAAGAAAGAAAAGAAAAAGAAATCTGTGTTTCAATGTCAGATCTACGAACAGCATTTGATGACCTTCCTTTTCCACTAAAGCAATAGAAAACAATTTGAAATGCAAGGAAAATGGCCTAGGTCTTTCCAGCAGTAAAATCTATCAAACTTCCTATACTTAGGTCTCTTCCATAAACCAAACGTGTCCATGGCTCTGAGAAAGGGAATGATATTAATGCCCAAATATATCAGGAAATGTAACAGCATTTCCAAGACAGCAAATTATTCCACTTGGTGTCAATAAATATAAAAATGACTGGAAAGATTTTTGTATGCATTCTGCCTACTGACTGATCCAATCTTCCTTTTATTTGACCTTATCTGTCTTAGTAACCTGACTGTGTCAATGAAAAGTTATCTTCAAGAGTATGGTGGAAGAATGAGAAAATCTTGTCTGAGTCAGGCTTAATGGTATCCAAATGTTATATTCACATTTATATATATTCACAATATATAAAAGCATATTCACTGCAGGGCCAATTCCCCTCAATCCTGAACTCTTGATGCCCTTACTATTTCAATTATAAACCTTTCCCATTGTCTGCCCAACCCACTGAGTGGGAGACAACAAAACGAGCTTACGATGTACCAACTGAGGACAAGAAGGAAACTGACCAACTAAATCGTTTGCATACATGACCCAATTCTTGCTCTCCAATGAACCCAAAGAAAGAAAAACAATAACTTTTATCATTAACTCATAACACAAAAAACTCTGTTGCCCCAACTACAGCATAACTTCATGAAAAAAAAATGAACTAGATCTAAAAATATGTATTAGAACAAATCCAGGAAACAATTCAGGCAACAAATAAGTAGAAGTTCAGAGAATGAGATAATAACCACTGGGAAAAAAGAAATCAAGCTACGAAAATTAATGACAGAGTAAAGAAGTATACCATTTACAGTTAAATCCACACTTAAAAATTTGTTGTAATATATGTAATATATGTAAGCATATTTTATAACTCAGTTTCTCTTTATCTGTCTCTGAGAGCAAACACCTCAAAACTCACATTCTCCAAGTATCTGTTAACAAGGCAGTCCCCTCACAGACATGCCCCTTTCCCTTTTCAAAGCATTTCTACAATGGTAATCTAATTCTTCACTACACCATCCCTGTGAGGATTGCACCATTCCCATTTTAGACAGACCTGGTCGTGTCAGCCACCTTGGATAAGGTCACTGAGCTATTTTGGGACAGAGCTAAGACTATAACTTACTATCCTCATTCTTTCCACAACCGTGCACAATTTTGCTTATTCTCCCTACCCCATTTCTATTTTTATTATTGTCCCATTTGTTTCTCAAAAGGGTCTACTAACCTAACATCCTACTCCAAGTATACGGAGTTGCAAAGGGCAGAAACCCACTGGAGGGAGTACGAGGAAGGAAAAATGATAAGGAAATGGCAGATGATAGCTGCCCAAGGACAAGAATTAAATACAGCTGGGGCTCTGGGGAGTGGACCTGGGATGAAGTCAAAGACAAAGCTCTCCTTGCCATCACTCTCAGGGGTCATCGAGTGGAATTCTTGCGAAATCTGTGTCCCTCTCCTCACACCTCCTCTACGTAGTTTCTCTCTGTGCAGTTGGCCTCGGTTCACACATGGTCCAAGGCAATCATCTAGGTCCCCCAACCCTTCCTGAAGCTTCTGTGCTTCACACACTATGACAACACTATAGCTTTACTCAAACTCTCTCAAGAGTGAGTTAGCTGTCTGTTGGCCCAGTGACGGTCTGGCAGGCTCTGGCTAGATGTCTACTACTGGTCTGGTTAGCTTTGGTGAAGGGAGAGAACAAGGCAGCAGGCCAGGGAAGTCATTCTGGTAACAGGTAATCACTACACTATAGCACAGCAAGATAGAAGCACTGCCAGACACTGGCGCTGTACTTAACCAAACCCCTCCCTCTCAAGAGGAGAACACAGATGACGGAATGCTAAAAGGACTTACCTAAGGCGACAGAAGCACTATGGCAGTCATGCCTACAGTCCACATATCCTGGTTCTCGGAAGCCACATATTTTATTCTGAAACCTATCATTGAAATTCTTCAATCCATAGCTAATGGTATAGCTCCTCTCTCACATCCAGCTATCATCTTGATATACAAACAGTAAATCTATGATTACCCATAATGTGTAAATACTCATAAGATATCCCTACCTGTAAAGCAATAAGTCTCTACCAGAGCGACCCATTAGAATATTAGGAGCTTTTTAAAATATACCACTGCCTGTGTCCCACCCTAGACCAATTATACCAGAATCTCTGAGGACAGCCTTGTGACACTGATATTTTAGTTTTTTAAAAGCCCCCCAGCTCATTCTAATGTGCAGTCAGAATCAAAAATCACTACTTTTAAAACATTAAAATTCAGGTGCAAATACATCTACAGAAATTCTTCAATACCCCGACTTTAATTCAAATTCAAAATAAGGAAAGTTCTTAAATAATTTAACAATGTATCTTAGACTATAAGGTTTAGAAAAATTTTCTATAGTGACAGAGCTACCATTTGTTGATCACCCATAATGTGCTTTACAAATACGAAGCAGAATAGAACCTCCATGAGGGTGAGGGTCTGGTTTGCTTCTATCGTATTCCCTTTGTCTACTATAGGGCCTTGCACAATGTAAATGCTTAAGAAAGACTTGTTGAAGGTACAAGTGAATGAATGGTCTTATTTACCTCTCACAGTGGCCCTTGAAGGTAGGTGTTATTATTTCCTAGTTACTAATGAGGGTTTTTCAAGCTCAGATAGACTCTAATAAACTTATAGCAACACATGTGCTCTATTTACACACATAATGTTGAAATTACATGTGTTTTCAGGGAGTTAATCAAATCTGTCATGTGAAAAAAGTTATCTTGAATACTAGCTCTATTTTTTAATTTCAAAAGCTGAGCATACTGCCATCAAATAAATCTTTGGACTGTTCAGGTTCATCGTGCATAATAATCAAGGAACAGAGTTTCAACTCAAGCCATATATCTAACTCAGTGTTTTAAGAGTTGAATAGAGGGGTGCCTGGGTGGCTTAGTGGGTTAAAGCCTCTGCCTTTGGCTCAGGTCATGATCCCAGGGTCCTGGGATCAAGCCCCACATTGGGCTCTCTGCTCAGCAGGGAGCCTGCTTCCTCCTCTCTCTGTCTGCTTCTCTGCCTACTTGTGATCTCCGTCTGTCAAATAAATAAATAAATAAAATCTTTTTTTAAAAAAAAGAGTTGAATGGAAAAAACTAACTGCATTTAATCTAAAATATGACTCAATGCTTAGTAAAGTAATGAGTTGGCGAGCAGGAATCAAAGCCATCTGAATTATCCCTGAACACTGGCCTTGGTCATTCTCAGTGTTAAATCCTGCAGTGAGATACCAAAATCATACTAAGCTTTTGAAAAATAATATCCAATTCTTCTGGCTAGCAAATGCCAGGCTCAGGATAAAGGACCAAAGATAGATGAGCCCGTTTAAAATACTCAGTTTAAAGAAAACCAAAAAGGGAAGAGACCAAAAATTAAAAGAAAATTAGAATTTTTAACAACATCCTTCCTCACCTCCAGTCACGCTAAACTGACTGCTAATGGAAACTGAATCTCTGTTTCAACTGGGGTAGAAATTTCATAATTTGCCAAGACATAAGAGCTCAGCAAAAGAAGTCAAAAGAAACTTCTTCCTCTCATTTAATTGAAACAGTATTTAGGGAAGAACATCTAAGATACCATATTAGGAATTTTCGAATGCCCTAAAACGGATATTTAATATCTAAGGAGTAAAGACAATTTTTCTTATGCTCATATAAATTTTGATGTTCTTAGTATATTATCTGAACTAAGAGTGCAGGAAGGCCCCAGAGATAGACCTAAAAAGTGTGCTTGCCATATCATCAACAAAGGGAGAATGAATGAAACAAGAATCCAGAATCTAGGAGAGAAGCAACCTACAATATGTCATCATTCAGCAAATATCTAAACACTAATGTTAGCCTGATACTATGCCATTTGCAAAAGCAAAAGTCTTCTACCCATGACATTATGTCCTACAAAGAAAGATATACTTAGTTCACTGGTGTTAATACACACTCACGTGACCCTGTGGGTTTTTATTTTTAATTCATAAGCTCTATTACATCACACTTCAATATGAGCAACAACCTTATAAAAGAACCATGTAATAAACCAGTTGGCCCAAGGTCTAAGATGCACCGTGGTCATGGATGAAGCATTTGGGAATCCTTCCCTTAACCCCTTCAATGCACTAAGGTATTATTTAGAAAATTACCATCCTGGCCTCCTAAATGATACCTTAGTCACGCTGCCCTACAGGCTAGTTGAGAAGAGATCAGGGTAAGAAATCAATGACACAGCAATACTGGTTGGGATCACACTATAGTTCAACTCTTGCATAAGAATGTAAAAAAAAAGGAGGGTATGTGCTATGGTGAGTGCTGTGATGTGTGTAAGCTTGAAAATTCACAGACCTGTACCCCTGGGGCTAATAATACATTATATGTTATTTTTTTTAAAAAATGTAAATAAATAAATAAATAAATAAATGAAAATAACTTGAGAGAAAAATAAAAAATAAAAAAATAAAAGAATGTTTAAAAAAAAAAACCTATACTCTCCCCCCACACCCCACTCATTCCTTATGCTACTCCTCCTCCACACACTCCACGGCACCTTGGTGATCTTGGAAAGTTAAAATATCTCTGAGTTTCCAGAGCTGGGTGCAGGACCCCACAAAGGAGCATGGAAGACATTCCTTTCATGTAATGCCCCTGGCAGGCCCTGTGCTTTAACCTTATGCTAATACTCGCCTTAGCGATCACTCTCTGCTTCCCAACTTCAGTCCTCGGTGTTTCGGTACAGATTTTTGTTCAGTGCATGGAAAAACATTTACAGCGCATTGTAGAATTAAAAAGAAGAAGTGTGCTGAACCACAAAAGAGAGAGAGAAAAAAAAGGATATTTCTGAGTTTCAAACTTCTTAGAAATGATCTCCAGTCGCTCAGGGACTAACGGAGAAGTCAGTGAGGTCAGCTCTGTTCTGTGGTTTCTGCTCAGTGCTCCCATTTTTAATTTACAAATCAGGTTTACCGGACACACGCAAAACAATTTTAAACACCTTCATTCCCCATGTCTCCAAGGGCTCTGTTTCCAAGCTCTTTGAGTCTTCCTCCTAAATCTCTCTCGAATCCACCCACTTGTTCCAACACCCTTGCTAGCCCAAGGTAAAGTCGCCACAGTCTCTCAGCTGAACAACTGCAAGAGTTACCTAACCACCCTCCCCAGATTTACTCCTGCTCCCTGCCCTGCTTCAGTCCAGCCATCCCTGCTCAATCTCTTCTTCACTCTGCAGACCAAATGATCTTCTCAAAAACTGTATCTAACCATGTGATTTACCCACCTATTATACACCGCCACACCCACCTGTTAGATTCCATGATGGCTTCCCATTTCGGTGAGGGTAAAGATCTTGATGCTTCCAGGGCAGTCAAGGCCCGGTGTGGTATAGGCTCTACCAAGCTTCCCAGCCTCAGCCCGCTCTGCGCTCTGCACTGAGATCTGTACAGTCTAATTTTGTACAGCTATATATTCACATTTTAGAAAAAATATCGACCAAGTAGCTTTCCAACAAAGTTGCTAAACAGAACCATCAAATACATGGCCAATTCTTAAATCTCTGGCATTCACAACAGCTAAGTTAGTTACTAAATACACAATACTTTAGATCAACTCGAGAGACGCACCTTTGTGTCCATGTTACTCCAAAATAGGTCACTGGAAGATTAACTGCTTCAATGAGGTTAGTACCTCAAAGGCTGTATAAAGAGCACTTAGACGCAAATAAAGGTATCAAAGTAGTTATCTACCACGGAAGGGCAATAAAGTGTCCGGCCTTAATTACTGCACGGAGTAAACAAAGGTGTTGCCTGTATATATGTCGTGGAGACTCACCAAATTCAGCCATAAGCGTAAAAGAAATTAGATTTCATTCCCATTTATTAATTGGTTTCATCAACATAAAAGGCCTTTGTTAAACAACTGTCTTAGAAGCAGGGCAATGCAAAAGTAGGCCCAGTTCATAAATCTGCTTTGAGCACTAGCCAATCTCTGATCATTAATTCCATCAAAGAAATAATAGTTCAGGTGAACTATCTCCTAATACATTTCTGAATTCCCCATTAATCAGAATGACGAAGTAAACAATCCACAGACAGCCCAAGGCAAGAACATAACATCCAAGCATTCCTTGGGTCTGAGGTGGACTATGGCATCCCTAGCACAGCTCCATGAGCACTATCATGTCCCACAGGAATTTTAAATAATAGACAAGTCAGACAATAGGACCACTAGCCAGCGTGCTGGGGAAAATCATGTATGAGAGAATCTGGCCCAGGCTGAATTAATTTGGGGCGGGGGGGGGCGCTCCACCAAGAAAAAACAGACCACTGTGTTTTCCTTCAGGTTGTAAATTCTAAACAATCTATGCAGCCAAGATAAGAATCTTCAACAGAGAAGTACACAAGGATGAGTGTGTAAAACCCTCTTCAAAAGGAAGCTGTGCATCAGAATTTCCTTGCATTACTCATTTTACTGGCTTGTATTTTTTTCCTGTCTTAATTACACATGGAACCAATCTAACAATAATTGTGGTTTTGATTACAAGTCCATAAGCTCACAGAGTCTTAAGAAAAAAGAGATCCATCTTTAAACTATCACAGTTTTGTTCTTATACAAAGCTTCAGAGGGAAGAGCCCAAATTCTTAACATGTGGGTTCAAGTATCCACATATAAAGGTCCATAAACCTTACTGTTCCATGTACACATTTACAATAGACTAACTATTTTTCTAGGGAAAGAAGTCTTAGCTTCAAATTCTAAACTGGCTCTTGAGTTAAGAATCTTTTCATTGTTATAGGAATTCCTCACTTAAAAAAGAATCTCTGTTTAAAGAACAGTGAAATGAATCTCTCAGTTAAGAAAATTGGGTGCAGGTAATCTGCACCCAAAATTTGCTTTGCAAGGTAGATTTTTTCATAAATAATATACATTAAATGGCTAAATTACAATAACTCTTTATGCCATGCCTCTAAAAACATTTCTTCACTCAATAAGTATTTTTTTAGTATCTATTATATATCATGCATATTTTAGGTACTGAGGAAGAATAAACAAAATTTTAACATTCTTCCTGTCCTTATAGCATGTATAGTGTAGTGGAAAAGATGATAGTAAACAAACAAATAAATGAATAAAATACATAATTAATATTCTTAATCACTAGGAAAGAAACCAACCAGCAGCTGTGATTAATTATAACATCAAGTGGTCAGAGAAGTCCTCATTCTTTTTCCCTCCAAGCAAGAAAAGAAGAAATCTTCAAATAATTGGAACTAAAGAGGACCTTATAGAGATTCTTGGTTTTTTGCTCAGAGTACCTTTAAAATATCAAGTAACAAGAAGAAAAAAAGTTTAAATTAAATTAAAAATAAGTAGATAAACAAAATATCAAGTAACCATTAAAATTTTAGCTAACTAGTTAATAGCTGTTACAATATCCATTACTTTAAATTCTAGCTTATAACTAACAAAGAACAAAAATTACAAATAAGGAAGAAATGGAGAGAAGGTGAAGAAACATGTGGCCATAGATGAATGTTTTTTTTCTAATTTGAACTGATTAGCTAAGAAGGCAAAAGGAAATTGTATAGTCATAAAAAGCAGCAAGGTAAAATTATGTCATCTTAGAGACTCAGTTTCTTATGAGTTTAAACAGAACGTGGGTGAGAAGTCAGAGAAGGACTCCTGTAGCCTCTGGTCTTACAATGCATCTAGAAAATGACAAGCTTTATTTGAAAATTAGATTTAGAATCACGAACACTACACGTGTACTAGAGATACGTGAGCTCTGTGCGTAACCCAACGTGGCTTCCCCGTTCTAATGAACAGCACCCGGTGGTTTCTCCGCTTTTTCAATTCACGGAACAAAATCCCACGTGGCAAGGTCTCAGGACTGCATCATGCTGGCCTTCCACAAGATGGCCAACACTCCACACCTTCCTTGTACTCAGAACTCCCTCACTGAAGACGATTTCCGTTTTTCTGGGGCCCCTCCGAGAGCCTTCTCTGAGGCTCTTGAAAAGTAGAACCAAAAGAAGCATAAAGAATACACATTAGGGCCAAATAAAAAAGCTGGTCATCATATATCACAAAAGCAAGTCACATTTTCTAGCTATCCACTCTCAGTTGCACCTGTGTACCCCAACTTTCCAAAATTCTAGTAACAAAAATAAACATGAGAATAAGTGCTAGCAAAATACAATTTCTAAGAGATTTAAGCATAAAAACTTAGTAAGTGCCAAACATGGAAGAATCATAGGAAAAAGAGAAAAGAGAAGTAGGGAGTAAAGAACAAGAAAAGGAAAGGAAAAACAGAATAAAAAGGAGGCCTCATTCCTCGAGCGTGCAGAGTGCTCAAAAGAGAGTGCTGACAGGAGGAGAGGGGAGATGAACCAAACCGGCAAAAACTGATCACGCAACAAAACACTATACTAGCTGCCGTGACAAATGGTTATGCATTTTTAGAACTTCAGAAAGATTGTACAGTTGGCTGCTCCACAGGGAAAAAATTCAATTCAGACAGCACAAGTATATTCAAACTGTTTAAATGGTTCAGATTACGCAGGGGTGACCAGTGAAACCGAGCTCCATGGCACTCAGTTCTTCTCTATGTATACCATAATGTACACCAAAGACACACATACACACTCACATACATACAAACATACACACACACACACAAACTCACACATACAATATACTCACACACGTATACACATACACAAACACATATGCACACATACACATATACACACATACACACTCATACATATACACATATACACACTCATACACGCACAGAGATACACACACATACACTCACACACAAAAAATATACCTACATTACCCTAGCTCATCCATGATGAACATATGCTTCTAAAAAAGGGACTTCCCAGCACTGGGGGAACTTTTTACCTCTTCCCCACTATGGGAAAATTTGTGGTTAATAAAAAAATCTTTAAAAAAACACTGAGGTATTGGGTCAATGGAGTTCATAATAATAGCAATAGTAGCTTTTCTTGCCTTTTCATGGTATAAAAGTACAATCTGTTGAGAATCAAGACCTTTTTGAGGTATGTGTGTACATACTTGCTTTCCATTAGTAAGAAAATGTCTATCCAAACAGACATATTGTAAAAAAACCAGAATCACTTTGTCCCAATTCCATTCTTTTTTTTTTCTTTTGTAAGTGAAGCATTTACTTTTGTGAGGGAAATTGGGTATTTGATGCTTCTGCCCACAAAACCCAGCAACGTAGCTCATATTAAAAGTAAACCACAGGGCTCAGTAAGTATCCAAGGAGGAATCTTGCTTCCCCAAGTATTAACCTCAATTCCAGAAGTCATCCGAAATCCAGACCAAACATCTCCTGTTTCTAAAAAGATTTTTACTGGTAATGAGAATGATAAAACTGCAAATTCTTTCTGAGGGCTACATGAGGGCTTCTGGAAAGACAAAAAGAAGGCAGATTTCCTTGAGTGTACAGTGTCAGGACCTAACACAGGGCCTAGCAAGAAGATGCCAGTGAATGGCCGTGTTTGAGCTTTCAATGAATAAACAAAGATTAATGGGAGGGTCCCAAGCAGACAACTTCATCAACTGGATTTTCGTACATTGAATAATTTTTTTTCTCTTATGTTACATTTCAGAAGTGTTCTCTCCCGTTTCAGGGTGATGTTTGGCTAGCGGAAGAGAAGCTGCATGAGAACAGAGACTATCAACTAGCACAGAGCTGATACTCACTAAATGCTCGAGAATTAACGATCAACACATAAATCAATACAGGAATACCCAATCAGTACAGGAATGAAGGGTAGAAAAATAAATGAATGGCGTTTCCCTCCCACATCACCTTGGTTTCACAGGACCAGGCCTGTTACCCTCCCCATAGAGGCATATTTGAGTCTCAAGGCATGAGACTATCTTAAAGGGACTTGTCAAAAACTTACTTCACTCCTTGGATTCTCAAGAAGAAATGGAATGGTTTCAAGAGGAAAATATAAACATATGATTCAGAAAAGTTCAAATCCTACTCCTCTACCTAGAAGGTCCATGACTCTTCACCAGGGTTTCTCAATCTTGGCACTATTGACATTTTAGGCTGGATTATTCTTTTGTTTGGAGGCTGTGCTGTATACTGTGGAATATTCAGCAGCATCCCTGGCCCCTAACTCACTATATAATATTATCACAGTGCACCCCGAGTATAACAACCAAAAGTTGTTTCTCTAGACATTATCAAATATTTTCGGGGAGGGGAGCGGTCAAAATCATCCCCAGACGAGAACCACTCCTGTAGGCAAATCTCTTGATTATATATGCCTCGTTTTCTCCCATGAAAAATGAGTATACTACTACTTTCCTCGAGTAATGATGGAAATAATTAAAATATAAAATAACAGCAATTACAAACAATTCTAACCACAACAAGGTTAATATTTATTGGGTGCCTGTGATATGTCAGACTCCAAGGAATTACCTACAGTGATCCCCTCCAAACCTCACAACGACCATAAAGACTGCAGATACTCTCCTCTTCACCCTAATCACACAAATAGGAGCTATCACAGCCAAGATCCAATTAGAAGCCATCTGATTCCAAGAGCCTTAGCTCTCACTCTCCATACTCTACAGTCAACCTGCAACACCGCTTGGCACCCACAGGCCCTCAACAAAAGTTGTCTCCTTCCAACATTTTTCTTAATTTTCTCTTCCCAGAATAATCAGAGTTCAGTATGCTTCCTTACTGCAGGAAATCTGGGAGTGACACCTTCTACTCCCGCATCAAACATATCTTGCCTCTTCCATCCTTATCCTTATCCTTATCCTTATCCTTATCCTTTTCCTTATCCTCACAGGCTTCCTCCTGCCTGGTATATGCTCCAAAACCTTCACATCCCTGTATCCACAGGAATCAGTGCCATCTGGATTCAGCTATAGGTTCCTAAAGATCAGAGACCAGTTTCTCCACACAACTGAAGTATTCATTACATGTTTATGGGTGATGGTGGTGATCCTACATAGTAACCAAAATACAAAGGTGTTGATTTGACATTGTCTAGGTTTATGATGAAAAGGCCATATACAGAGGGGTTATGACAGCTGAACTTCAGTGGAAGGTGAGGAATTCTACTTTTTTAAAAAATACTTAACTACATCTAATGAATGCAAGGAAAAGAATCTGTAATTGTTCACACTTCCTGGAGCTGGGCCCTCAGCCATGATGTTTCATCCACTCGAAACAACAGAATCAAAATGAGGTTGTCTAATGTTAGCAGAGCCTTTTCTACAGGATTTAAAGGATCTTATAAGATTAGCCTACAAATGAATAATCATCGTGGTAACAGGATATGAAGATTAAGCATTTAAAGTTGAAAAAAAAGTTAAACAAGGGGGGAAAAAACCATAGAAAGAGAAATTTTTATTTCCCAACTTCTTTTTTTGCTTTTTTTTCCCCCTATAATGATAGGCTTCTGTAATTTACACATGAGAATATTTACTTGAGGCTTATTTTGGTGGAATAAATCCTAATTTGTAGGCCAGAACTACCATTTTCTGGTTTAGTTACTTTCTCCAAGCACATCCTTTCCAATCCTAAAGTAGTATTTCAAACACTGTTCAAGATTCCCCCAGTCCTAGAAAAGGCCCATTTCGAAATCCAGGTCCTACAAAAATGACAAGAGTAATATCATTTGTTCTCAATGAAAGTAGTGGGGGAGAGGGACTAATCACAGCCCACCAGAAACCACCATTTTTTTTTAATTTATTTATTTGTCAGAGAGAAAAGGAGAGAGAGAAAGCGAGCACAGGCAGACAGAGTGGCAGGCAGAGGCAGAGGGAGAAGCAGGCTCCCTGCCGAGCAAGGAGCCTGATGTGGGACTCGATCCCAGGTCATGACCTGAGCCGAAGGCAGCCGCTTAACTAACTGAGCCACCCAGGCGTCCCCAGAAACCACCATTTAAAGAGTAAGATACAATGGCCACTCCACACACACTATAACAGCAATGATCAAAAGACTGAAAACAGTGTTGGCAATATGGAGAAACTAGAACTGGAACCAGTACCCATCTGGTGGGAATGTAAAATGGCACAGCTGTTGTCAAAATCAGTCTCAAAGTCTCTCAAAAGGCAGAACATAGAGTTTCCACAGGACACAAAAATTTTACTCCCAGGTACATACTCAAGAAGACCAAACACAAGTCCATACAGAAGCTTGTACAAGAATATTGAGAGCAGCATTATATGCAATAGCCAAAAAGCAGAAGTAACTCAAAGGTTCATCAACTAAGGAACGGGTAAACAAAATGTGGTATATCCCTATGATGGAACATTCTTTGGCCATAAAAAGGAATGCTACAGCAAGGAGGAACCTTGAAAACACTACATGCAGTAAGAGAAGCCAGACATAAAAGGCCCCATGTTCTGTGACGCCATTTATATGAAATATCCAGTAAGCAAATCCATCAAGACAGAAAGTAGATCAGTTGGTGCCAGGGGATGGGGAAGAGAGAAATTGGGACCAACTGCTTAAAGCTTCAGGGCTTCTTCTTAGGGGGATGGGATCATTCTAGAATTTGATAGTGGTGATGATCGTACGAGACAGTGAAAAATACCAAAAACCACTAACGTGAAAACATTAAATTGTTGAATTTTATGAGATGAGGATTATATCTTAATTTAACATAATGTAGAAAGGAAAGGTTAGAGACCACGAAAGAAAAACACTAAACTTCCAAATGTATAGTTGGTTCCTCACTCTCAGCAACCACTCAGCCCCCCGCAGTGAGTGAGTGGCCTCTTCCCCAAAAATGAAAGTCTCCCTGTCCATTTAAGTGGCATGAACGACTGAGATGAGAAGAAAGTGCTAAAGCTTTAAACAATTAGAAACGGTAAGGAGAACATGGTAGGGGGATTCGAATCTACTTCAGTGTAGAGAACATATATAAATTTATGCTTCTTTTTGTATATTTTTGACAGAAGAAAAATAAGACAGTGAAAGCAAATGATAAGGGGGCAGGAGTATCCTAGCAAAGCAAGACAAAACAAAGGCTAAACTGCTATCGTTTCTTTGCTCGTTTTTGGTATTTAAGTTTGTCTGTGTAAGTAAGTAGACATGGCATCCTAGGGGAATAAAGTAAACACTGTAAAAACAGACTTTAAAAAAAAAAAAAAAAAAGCAAGGCTGATCAATGTGTAAACCAGACAAATAAGAACTACAGCAGAGGAAACAAAAGCACAATTTTCTATCAGGTCACTTCTCAGTTATTTCCGCTTTCCAACACTCCCCAACTATTTCCTGCCCGGCTTTTCTTCCTCCTGCATTCCCTCATTTCCATGTTTACCCTCTTGCATAAACACACTGCTCTTTCTCCATGGAGGGCCGGACCTTTAGCTAATCTGTCTTCTCTGGATGTGTTCTCCTAGGATGAACTTCACACCCCACAACCTCCTTTCTCTCCTTGAAGGTTGCCCAGATATTTTCTCTTAACTGTGTCAGTCGTCCAGTTGGTCACTCCCTCCCCTAGCAAATGAGTGTGGTGGGGCACTAAATGAAGATACAATGGCAATCCAAATCTGACATCACCTCTGCTCTATCAGAACCTTGAGTCTAGGGTGGGACAAAGAATTCATTAAATGAGCACACAAAAAAAGATAAAATGACAAGTGATTTAAAAAATTAAGTACAAGGCAAAGCTAAGCTTAAGTACAAGGACCTGGGAGGATATTTAAAAAACGGGTGGGTAGGCAAGTGAAGAGGTAGAAGGGGAGGGGAAAGAGGACAGAACTAGCTGGAGGAGAAAGCATAGCACATGAAAAGGCCCTGTGCACGGAGTAGCATAACATGCTTTAAGAAATAAATGAAGTCCCTGGTGGCTGAAGCACAAAAAGAACTGTAGGGATACAATAGGGGAGCAGAGCAGGGAGGATAGGCAAAAAGACCAGTTTGACAGGCTTTTTGTGCCAACAGAGGGGCGAGGGTTAGAAAAGCTATTTCAACGATACAGGGAGAGATGACAGTAGCTGGGCTACGGAAATGGCAAATATACTTAAATAATAAAAACGATCACAACAATCATCATAACAGCTGCAGCTATTATTGTTGCCAAATGCTTATTACATGCCCAGACCCATGCTATTTATTTTAAATAGATTATCCTTTTCCCCCCTCCCAACTCTAAACAATAAATATTGTGGTTCCCAATTTGCAAGCAAGGAAACTGAGACCCAGTGACTGAAATCACCTGGCCAGGACCCCATGCTGTTGGTACGTGACACAAGGAACTGAATGAGTAGTCTATCTGCCTGGTTTCTACTAACACAACATAGTTTCCTTATCATAAAAGGAATAAAAATACCAACCGCTGTAGAGACAGGAACTGTGCTGGGATGTTTAAAATCAGCTGGGCTTTCAATCATCCCAAAAACTGTGCCATATGGACAGCAGCAACCCCACTTTGAAGAAGGGAAACTGAGGCAGAGCCAGGTCGGTGGTGGGGATATGCTGGATACTAATTGTTCCTAGGTCACAAAGTCACAAAATGGGGAATTGGACTGTTCAAGGCAATAAAACTCCAGAGGGTTTCTCCTTCTCAATGAGGATGCTGATTAATTAAGAACTAAAGTTCTGAGGATTGCCTGGTTGGCTCAGTTCAGTGTCCGACTCCTCCTTTCAGCTAAGGTCATGATCTCTGGGTTGTGAGATCGAGCCCCGCGTAGGGCTCCATGCTGGGCATGGAGTCTGCGTAAGATTCCCTCTCTCCCTCCTACTCTGCCCCTCCCCACCTTTTTGTCTCTCCCTCTCTAAAAAATAAAAAAATTTTTAAAAAGACAGAAAGAACGAACGAACCTAAAACTCTGGGACATCCCTTTATCTGTTGATAAAGGGTAAAAACCCTCTGTAAAATCTAAAGTGGTATTGCTTCTG
The DNA here is from genome assembly GCA_004024625.1 of Mellivora capensis. Classification (NCBI taxonomy): domain Eukaryota; kingdom Metazoa; phylum Chordata; class Mammalia; order Carnivora; family Mustelidae; genus Mellivora; species Mellivora capensis. The sequence goes on along the minus strand of PISX010000255.1, from coordinate 20,709 downwards.
AAATGAACATTCATATTTTTATTGTAATCTCTGGCCCACAGCATCGGGAGTTCCAGATTTATATCACTGCATGTGTCACCTCATCACTGATGGCTCATAAAGATAAAAATGATCTCAGTTACAGATGAAAAACATTGAGTATTTCCACCAAAATGGGCAGAAGAAATGACTCTGACAATCAAGTCATCTATGAGGAATCATATGATTTTCACCAAATGCATCACGAAAGTATCAACACTTCAAAATCAAGACCGAAAACAAATGTCACTGACCACCAAAGAGGAAGATTTTGGACTGAGAATTCAAGAAAACAGAAAGGAGTGAAAGAGGCTCCCTGAATTCCTAATTCCCCCATCATAGCCTGTCCCCCTCAAAACTCTAAGGCTGCATGTGGATTTATGTATCTGTGTCCCACTGAGTCCAACAAAACAGAAAATTCCTGCTGTTTGGTCAAAACAATCCTTTTCTTCCCCCCTCCCCCGTAATCTGTTTACTCCCCCAAATATTTAATGAATGATCTCTAGTAAAATAATAGATACTGTAACAAATGTTCATTTATATGACTTGTACATATTGCCACTCAGGCAACAAATACCTCTGTGAATACTATTGTACAAAGTGAGAACAAAGGTTTAAAAAAAAAACTAGTTAGACACAGAGATTGTATTTTATGTTTCCGTCAATCAGGCTAACCGTCAGCTACTGTGACAAGTATAATCCAGTTAGTTTTCCATTTACATGTGGCATTAAACTGGTTTGATGAAAGCCAAATAATTATAGGTGTACCTTTTGGATGAAAATACAGTGCAAATTACTGCATATTGTAATTTAAAAATAATCTGTAAACTTATGAGAGCAGCAGACTTTCCCTTTGCTACTGCATTTAGCTTATATGCGAGTCAGGAAACTTACAGTAAAAACCTTCTATTCAGTGGATATGGTTTCGGCAACCTTTATCATCTAAACGTGGTCTTGGTTCATCTGCTTGAACAATGTCACCCCTAGGCATCTCTGTTTGTGGCATTTGCCCAAGTATTTTGAAATGTTTAGTTTATTGCCAAGGCAACAGATGAGGACTAAGTAACAAGGCAGTCCCTCCCAGTTTTTGTTTCACAACTATCCTAAAGAGATGTGGCTTGTCGGCTTCGCGGACCACAGTGAATCCAAAAGGCACTGGAGTTTACTACCTGCAAAACTATTTCAAAAGATTCCTCACAAGCACTGAAAGAAAAACTCCTGCCAGACCAGATCCTCTTTTTCCATCAAGAAGCAAAATTGCCATGCTCCTCAAAGGAATAACAACTAAACCCAACCCTCAAAAACGACAACAGAAAATTAATTTTTTTCATAACAAAAGATTTTATATAAGTTAGGATGTCAGGGACCAATGGTCTATATAAACGGCCATGGCATGAACATGAACAAAAGTGAAGAGAAATCACAGATTACCTTAAAATTTGTACTGTATACTTAATAATTTTAAAATGTGTGAACATAAAATATGTGAGACTGATTTATTAGCTATGTATAAACATTTAAATTTTATAAATGGATTGATATTGATGTATGAAAATTATCTTTTTTAAACCAAAGCTGATCTTATATTTTTATTATGTTGGTCACTGTACAGTACATCATTAGTTTTTGATGTAGTGTTCCATGAAGATCTTTTTATCATATGAAGAGTGATTACATAATTATCTTTTTTTAGTTGGAATTGTTCTATACCAGGCTTTCTTTAAAAAAGGCAAAAGATCAAATACTGGTTGATTACACTAAGTTCAAGAATAGGTTAAACGAAGTCACAGGTCAGACAGGTTCAGACAAGTGGTTACTGGCTGAGAAAGGTGCCTGAGAACCTTCTCCAGTGCTGTAAACAGTCTAATTCTTAATCTGGATAGTAGCTACATGGGTATGGGGGAGCATAAACAAATAAGTCACAAACACAAAGCAGTTTAAATGACATTCCATTTCTTAAGTGCATATAAGTTGTAATGTTTGCACATTACCTTGACAACCAAACACGTGACAACTGTGTCTCCATCATCTAAACTCTCAGTTAAGGCCAAAGAAGGGACATGCACATGGCTTATTCCCCAGCCCATAGAAACATGAGGAATCTTTATCGTGACCTATTTTTTTAAAGATTTATTTATTTATTTTACAGAAAGAGAGAGCACGAGCAGGAGGGGCAAAGGGAGAGGGACAGAGAATCTTAAGTTGACTCTGTGCTGAGCACGGAGCCCGAGGCAGGGCTCAGTCTCATATCCTGACATGATGACCTAAGCCAAGACCAAGAGTGGGACGCTTAACCTGCTGCGCCACCCAGGAGGCCCTATAGTCACCTATTTTAAAAAGGCATTAAGTTGGGGCGCCTGGGTGGCTCAGTGGGTTAAAGCCTCTGCCTTCAGCTCAGGTCATGATCTCAGGGTCCTGGGATCGAGCCCCACATCAGGCTCTCTGCTCAGCAGGGAGCCTGCTTCCTCCCCTCTCTCTCTCTGCCTACTTGTGATCTGTCTGTCAAATAAATAAAATCTTTTTTTTTTTAAAGATTTTATTTATTTATTTATTTGATAGACAGAGATTACAAGTAGGCAAGAGAGGCAGGCAGGGAGAGAGAGGAGGAAGCAGGCTCTCCGCAGAGCAGAGAGCCCGATGTGGGGCTCGATCCCAGGACCCTGGGATCATGACCTGAGCCGAAAGCAGAGGCTTTAACCCACTGAGCCACCCAGGCGCCCCATAAATAAAATCTTAAAAAAAAAAAAAATGCATTAAGTCAAACCAACACAAGGCCATGTGACTTTCTGTAATAAATAAACAAACAATGCTTTGATCAGGGGTCACACTTTGGATTAAGGGCCTGATGCCCAGCTTTGTTCAGATATGACAACACACACCCTAATAATTTAGCAAATTACCCATAAAAGGTCATTTGTAAGATATAAAGCAACTTAAATCATACACAATTCATCTCTTTCCAGAAATAAATCATACATGGAAAGTAGGAAACCCCTCAATGATATGCCCAACTGGGGCTATTCTGCCCAATGCTAGAAGCTGGAGAGATTTGGTAGGAGAGAGGTAAGGGAGGGGGGAGGTGACCGGCTACTTGGGTGCCACTGTCTCCTACACACTTGAACTATCTGGAGTGTCAAGGGCAGAACTATATGCACCACAGGAAGGGCCTGAACCCCAGTCGAATGAAATCATGCACAACTCACCTGTCATTTCCATCTCCTTCCCATGGTTCTCTAATTTGAGCAAGTGTCGCCCCAAATACAGCCAAGAAATACTCAAACTGTTTGATAAATAGAGCACAGATTATAAGTAAGGACCCTGTTATATACATCATAGCAGTGGTTCTCAAACCCGGGAGGGGGTGGATTTTGCACCCCACCCCCAAGAACACTGGCAGTGTCTGGTGACATTTTGGTCATTACAACTTGACATGGGGGTTGGCATGTTACTAGAATCTAGTGAGTAGAGACCAGGGATGCTGTTAAATATCCCGCAGCATACAGGACAGCTCCCACAACAGCGAACTATCTGGCCCCAAGTGACAAGAGTGCCAAGGCTGAGAAACTCTGCACTGAAGCCTAGATAAGCCAGCATGCAAAGATTCCAAAAGGCAAATTAGCAAATTAGAAAACCTAGAGATTTAAGCTCATGAAACCAGATGAAAGCATAAATAAATAAAAGTAAAATGAAAAATAAGCCTGCCAACTTTCCTCTTCAAGTATCACACAGGGTCAAGGCTTTTCAAAAAAAATATGAAAAATAAGCAGCGCTGTTCGGTGTTTTGGGGGGGCGGGGAGGGGACCTGTAAACAATCTGAATCAATCAATAGGGGATTATGTAAATAAATGATGATAAAATCATACCATGAAATACTCCAATGCCATTAAAAATAATGGTTTTTAGCTAAATGTACTGATTTGGAGAGACACCCATGAAACGGTATCAGGAAAATAAAGAAAGTTACAGAGCACTGTAGACAGCAGGAGTCTCCTTTTGTAAAAAATTAAACAACCATATACAGATATAGATACACACATGCACACATAGTTTTGCATGAGCAGGGGAAGGACTGTTGATGCAAACCAAACCATTAGATCCAAAGACCTAATGAGGTCTCTAAAAGGGTAGGATTAGAGATGGTGAAAAGGAAAATTAACAACTTTTTCTTCAGATGATACTATCTTCTGCAGTTAAAAAAGTCTTATCAAGGGCGCCTGGGTGGCTCAGTGGGTTAAGCCTCTGCCTTCGGCTCAGGTCATGATCCCAGAGTCCTGGGATCGAGCCCCACATTGGGCTCTCCGCTCAGCAGGGAGCCTGTTTCTCCCTCTCTGTCTGCCTGCCTCTCTGCCTACTTGTGATCTCTGTCAAATAAATAAATAAATAAAATCTTTAAAAAAAAAAAAAAGCCTTATCAAGTCAACTGAGCTTAGGAAAGGAGAGGAAGAGTAAATAAACAAAGGAAAGAGCAGAGAAGAAAGGAAAAGAGAGCCTCATTCTAAGAGTTCATTGGGAAATCTGAGTCTGTTGTTCCTGTTTTTACCAGTGAGTGCTGCTGTTGACCAATTTAATAGATACAAGCAGTGAAATAAAAATGGGGAAAGCAACTCCAAACATCTGTCCCTTTGTTCACCATCAGGCCCCTTCGGCCAGCAATGCACGGTTTCGTTCAGCTGGCATGTTTGGTCTGGTTTCTCGGACCCACTGCTCATCTTCAAAACTTCTGTACTGCATAGTGATGGAATCAACTCTGGTCATATCTCTTCTCAAAAACAGAGACACCGACTGTGCTAGATGACAGCCTCACTTCTGGCGAGAGGAGATAAGGATTGGGCACATCAGTTTTCTTGGAGGAGCAACTCAGGGCACAAGAACGTAATTACCCAAGTCTCATTACCAAAAAATTCTTTGAATACCTCTCGGCCACCAGCACTCGAAACTAAGGGCTCCTCTACTGTTGGTCACTATTAGTCAAAGCAAACTGTATTTTCCCAGTTCTACTACACAAATGAATTAGACCCAGCATGCACCACAGCGGCACTCCTAGTAATGCCTCACACACACACGTACTTACACGCACCCATGAACGTCAAGCAATGTGTAACCTTGAAAAATGTCTGGCCGACACTTTTCTAGTATTTTGTTCCCACTTGCAATGGGCACCACTAGCCCTATCTTGAAAGACAACATAATAAGATTTAAAAGATACAAGATAAAAAGTTGGGCCAGTTTGAACTTTTTATATTTTACACAAGTAACCATTCTTAACTTCCCATAACAAGTAGGCCCTTGGGTCTGTGTATTTCTTTCTCTTTTTTTTTTAAGATTTTATTTATTTATTTGACAGACAGAGATCACAAGTAGGCAGAGAGGCAGGCGGGGGGGGGGGGGGGGGGGGGGGGGGGAGAAGGCTCCCCACCGAGCAGAGAGCCTGATGCGGGGCGCAATCCCAGGACCCTGGGATCATGACCTGAGCCAAAGGCAGAGGCTTTAACCCACTGAGCCACCCAGGCGCCCCTGTATTTCCTTCTACTTGCAGATAGCACAGAAAGAATAAGAAAACACGATTTGTTTTTGCTTGTAGAAATGATTTATTACTGTTCTATTAATCCAGTATAGTAAAATGAACTAAGGAACATGTATTTATCTTTTCTGAGTTACGACAGTCAAAGAACCACCACCACGCTGTTAAGAAGAAAAACAACTTGGAACACTCTTAAGCGGTCGCTGAGCTTTCTTTCAACCCCAGAGCTGAATCACAGTTGTGGCCGGCGGGATTTCACAATCCCCCCAGGGTCTGTGAAGACACTGGCGCCAATCATAGCATTTCCCCTGATTAGCAAACTGGCTTCAGACCCATCAAAAACTTTCACATTTGAAATTTAACACATCTATATTTAGAACATGAGTTGTAGGGCAACATTTGCTGCAAGCAAAAGAGGAAAAATAAAAAAAGCACTGAGGCTTTATTTGTTCCTATGGAAAGACGGGTCATAACTCTCGAACCTAAATACAGAATGGGCCATTTAGAGATTAGGCACTGGAAAATGAAGTAGTTAGTGTGGGACCAGTGAACGTCCCCGGTATATTCTTCGGAGAGGCACCTGGAATTAAGGAGTTTACTATGTTAAACCTACCAATACCATGGCCAGCAAGTTAGGATAAATCTATGAGAAGTTGGGTCTGGTATAAGAAACTAGGGAATGAGAAAAATGTAATCTGAATTTCATACCCAGTCTAAAAAGAGGCTGACTATGCCTCAGATCCAGCCACTTGGTGATTAGACAGAAATGTGGATCCAGACTTTCCAGTTTTCCAAGGGAAGCTATTTTTATGTGAAATTTCCTAATTTTTTTAAATGTTAACCACTAATTCATATTTTGTCAAAAACAGATTTATGGTTCCATCCAAATGTGTCTGTGGGCCACGCTCAGCCTATAGGCTTGGGGTTTGCAACTTTGACTAGAATGTTCGAGTAACTCCATCAAGTAGTTAAATCAGCAGCAATTTCTAATTCTGTTTTTTTTTTAATTCTGCGTTTTTAATTCTGGTTAAACACACACACACACACACACACACACAATTTACCATCTTCTAAGTGCCCAGTTCCGTCTCTAAAACTTTATCATCTTGCACAACAGAAACTATACTCATTTTAAAAATCCCCTTTTCCCCTTCCCCAAACCCCTAGCAACAACCCTTCTATTTCTGTTCCTGCAAATTTGACTAGTTTAGGTACCCGTATAAATGGAAACATAGTGTATTTGTCTTTGGGGGACTGGCTTATTTCACACACAATAATGTCCTCAAGGTTCATCCACATTGGAGCATGTAACAGGCTTCCTTCCTTTTTCAGGCTAAATAATAGTCCACAGACAACTGGGTTGTGCCACCTCTTGGCTACTGTAAATACTGCTGTTAGGAACAAAAGTATAAAAATATCTCTTTGAGACCCTGCTTTCAATTCTTTTGGATATATGCCCAGAAGGAGGATTGCCAGATCACATGTTCATTCTATTTTTAATTTTTTGAGGAACCACCACAAGTTTTCCATAGCATGGGCACCATCTTACAATGCCTTTAACAGTACACGTTTCTGATTTCTCCATGTCCTTGCCAATACTTGACATTTTCTGTTATTTTAAGAACAGCCATTCTAATAAGCATGAGGTGACACCTCACGATGGTTTTCATTTGCATTTCTCTTATGACTTGTGATGTTGAGCACCTTGTTCACATCCCTGTTGGTCATCTGTATGTCATCTTCAGAGGACTGTCCTTTGCCCATTTTTAAACCAAGTTATTCGACTTTTTGTTGTTGAGCTATAGAAGTTCCCTATATACTCTGATATTAACCCTTTATGAGATATAAGATTTGTAAGTATTTTCCATCATTACATAGGTTGCCTCTGCATTCGGTTGATTGTGTCCCTCAAGGCACAAAACTTCTTTTAAGTTTAATGTAGTCTCACCGGTATATCATTCCCTTTATTGTTGTCTGTGCTTTTGCTGTCATATTGAAGAAATCATCCTTAGCTAAGTCCAATGTCATAAAACTTTTCCCCCATGTTTTCCCTTAGGAGGTTTATAGTTTTTGATCTTATGTTTGGTATTTAATCCATTTTGAGTTAATTTTTTATACAGTGTAATACAAAGGTACAACTTCATTTTTTTGTATGTGAATATCCAGTTTTCCCAACCCCACTGGTTGAAGAGACAGTCCTTTCCCCATTCTGTGGTCTTTGCACCTCTATCAAAGATCCTGTGACCATACACGTGTCAGCTTATTTCTGAGCTCTTCGTTCTATTATATTGGTCTTTTTGTGTGTCTTTATGTCAGTATCACAACATTTTGTATACCGTGGCTTTGAAATATACTTTGAAATCAGGAAGTGTGATGTGGCTCCTGGATGGCTCAGTTGGCTAAGCATCTGACTCTTGATTTTTGACTCAGGTCGTGATCTTAGGGTCGTGAGACTGAGCCCCGCATTGGGCTCCACACTCGGCACAGAGTCTGCCTGGGTTTCTCTCCTTCTCCCTCTGTCCCTCCCCCCATACTTGTGCATTCTCTCTCTCTCTCTCTCTATCTCTCTCTATCAGATAAATAAACAATAAAATCTGAAATCAGTAAGTGTGAGCCCTTCGACCTTGTTCTTCTTTTTCAAAATTCTTTTGACTCTTGGGGTAGATGCAAATTTTTCATGAAAGACTCCTGGCTCGGGTTTTTCCAAGGATCATGCTGGTAAAAGCTCTTTCAATTCTCTACCACTACTAATATATACAGAAGCATAGAACTTCAGAAGGACATAAAGACATAATAAAACTCCCCAGGAATTCCAAACTTAACAAAAGATGGAGCACTCTGGAAGCATCCTGGTGGAAGGAAAAGTGGTCAAGAGACAAAAAGAGGTCAAGGGTCAAAAAGATCTGTGTTGTGGCTCCACCATTTCCTGTCCACGTTACCTTGTGCACATTGTTTAATCTCAGTTTCCCCATCTGTAAAATGAAAGTAATGAGAGCACCGCCTTCCCAGGGCTACTGTGATGAACAAACAGAACAATTCAGATAAAGTTCTTAGAGCACAGTGCTTTCCCGGCCCACAGTGAGCATTCATTCCACTAATGGCTACTACCAGCACTCCTGGAATTTATGACTCTCGATATTAAGCATTCTATTTTTATCAGTGGTATAAATTTTACAGAATAAAATACAATGTCAGGCACCTACAAGACCCATATGGAAACATAACTTTTTATTCACTAAAGCAAAAAGTTCACTGTCAGAAGCAAGGAGATTAATACAAAGAAAAAACAAAGTTAGGGTAATTTTTACTACTTTAATGAAACTCAGATTCATTCATCCAAAAGGCTTTTGGCACAGAGAACCACTGGGCAGATATGCTTTACAAACCAATACCAAACACCAGGAATTTCCAACAACCTAAAAGGAAGAGAATCCTCAGTTTGGTCTGGTGTAGCCCATACTACTAAGAACTTGAAACTAAATCCTTAAAAAGTTAAATCTCAATCTAGGTCTTTTATTCATTAAAAGGGCAGTTTCACAAGTAACTGTTAACATGAGTGTACAAGAGAAAACTATCAGATTGTGTCCTGAGTCCCAAATGTTTCTATCTACACCCATTCCTGATTTTCCTACAGGATCCAGAGCTCCTTTGAAAAACCTCACTTCACCCTGGACTCTACATGTGGAATAGAGCACCACCGTATTTTCCAGTCGATCTCAACCCATTCCCGCATCAAAGGCATCGACTGATGAACAGGAACATGAGTTGAGAATGCCCAATAAGAAAGGCTTGATTTCTTCCTTGCTATTCTAAAAGAGCTTCCCAGAAACATATCTGTCTGTCTGTCCTCTCTCATTTGCATACTCTTTCTTTCTCTGGATATGGAGGAGGGAGTAAGCATCCCCAAGAGTATTTGGTACTCTCCTGACATTAAGTAGAACCAAGGATACACTAAAGGTGACATACCACCATGAAGGCAGAGTGGACGGGATCAGAAACGAGACCCACGACAGTAATGCTAGGCCTCCGAGTAAAACCAACCACGAAGTTCAAACCAACTCTGAAAGGACCTGGACTCTTCCTCTAAATCAACGAAGAAATCTTTTTTACTTGAGTTGGATTTTATGCCATTTACAACTACACGAATTTTTACCTATACACTGATAAAACTCTAATTCTAAAACAAAACTTTAAAATAACATACACTTCCAAGAATATATGCACCATATATGTATTTAGGTCTCTGGCCTCAAATATTTGGACATCAAAAGGATAAGACTATACAAGCAAACATATGGCTCTCACAGTCTTATGGGAAACTCAGTATCCATGTTATGCAAGTGACTGTCACCCATCATCTCAATGCCACCCTTAACCACTTGAAAATTTAACTCAAGGAGGCTATAAATATTTTCCAGATATATTTCCTTTCCTCCTCTGAGTAATCTAAGGCTACTGAATCTGTCCTGCTAGAATATACATTCATTTCTCAATGTTAACCAAAATGAAGGAACTCTGGATATGCGATATGACATCAGGAAGACCTTGGACATAGCAGCTTCTTTCGTCTAAGGAGTCCAAAGAACTTTATGCTCATTTTCTGTCAACATTCCTACAAAGTTGATAGAAACAGGTATTCATGCCCCTGGGGGCAGAAAGATGAAGCTCTGATGAAGGTCACTGGGCACTGGGCAGTTACAAAACAGAGCTAGACACTCAAGGAGTCCTTACTCTATCTTGAAAATAAATCATGTCTTAAACCTGTGTTTGAGGAGTCAGAATAAAATGATTCTCTTGTTTGGGATTTCCCAAAGTACACACTGGCAGATATTCTCCTTCCAACTCTCCTCCCCCACCAAAAAAAGGGGGGGGGGCAGGAGAATTCTGGAGTCAAGTAAGTCTGAGAAACACAGGGCAAAGACACACCAGTTTGTTCATTACTGCCCATTTCAGAACCTTTAATATGTTGATGTACATTATGATACTTGAGAAGGTTAAGTGAGTAAACATAAATATATGTAAAAACTCAGAAAAGGCCTGACACATATAAGCGCTCAACAGATGTCACCAGAAGAGGCAACAGTAGAAAGAATCCAGTATCTAGACCCAGACTGCGTTCGTTAGGCTCCCAGCTCTATTACACAAAAGCAGAATGACCTTCCTTCACCTGTGAAATTGGAATTAAAATACGGTTGATCCTAAAAAACATGAGTTGGGACTGTGCTGGTGCACTTAACACGTGGATGTTTTACAGTACCGTGCTGTAAATATACTTTCTCTTCTTTATGATTTTCTGGATAATTCTCTCCTACAGCTAACATTATTGTAAGAATTCAGTATATAATACAAATAACACACAAAAATGTGTGTTAATCAATTACTTATGTTATTAGTAAGGCTCACATTCAACAGGAGGTTATTAGTAGTTAGTTTGGGGGGGAATCAAAAGTTACACATGGATTTTCAGTTGTGCAAGGGGTGGATGCCCCTAACCCGTGTCATTCAAGGGTCAAGTGCAATGCCTTCTCCACAGGGGTGGTGCATACAAAGGGCTCACAAGGCACAGAAAGCAGGAAATTTTAGGTGCTGTGGGTCCTTTTATTATTGTTCCCTAAATGGGTATTAGAGTATATAGTTCCCCAAATTTACTTAAGCACAGCACCTTTTGTTTTGTTTTGTTTTTCATGTGGCATGAATGATTACCTGGTTGACCTTTTAACTCTAGTTCTTAAATTCTATTTACTAGCCCTCCTCCTTCTCTCTGAAGGTAGATATCACCCTGGATACGTCCACCTGCCAGCCCCCTTCTCTCTTACCCAACCCTGCTCAACCTTCCACCCCAGAGGATTCCTTTTTTCTACTGACCATTCAGGAGATGGATATGGTTCCAGGCAGAAGGTCATGCTCAGTCTCCCAAGGCTGAACTTTATCCAGTCCTATTCCTTCTCACTCAAAACCCGAACCCATAAAAAACAAGAAGAGAGACTCTCCGGGTCCCTGGATCATTAAGTCAAAACTGCGAAGTAAACACTGATGACGATGATGTGATTTACGAAGAGGCAGGGAACCTGGTGACATGGTGCGCTTTGGTCAAAGAGAGTATAGTGCAGCTTTGAAAGGCACAAGTTGGGGGAATCCAAAAGATCAGGGTTCAAGTCCCACTTCCACTGCCTGCTAGTCCCATTACTCTGAGCTTCTGCCCTGTGAAATGGAGATGACATGGTACTCGGCTCATGGGATTGTTGCTGATTTAAATGAGATCATGTGTGTGGGGCACTTAGTAGAGTACCTGGCACATTGGAAGCCTCAATAAATGCTAGGCTGGCGACTGCTATTAAATTGCCACCACTGCTGTTGTTATTTCGGGACACAACTGCCCCAACACGCCGTGACTCACTGCTCCACTCAGCCTGCCCTGCCTCAGCCCTTACGAGGAATTTTTGAGCCCCTCACAGGATGACCCGAATTGCAGTCCTCACCACGACGGTCAGCCCAGCTCCGCAGCCAAGAGCTCTCTGCCAGTACACAGCTTTCATGAAGAGACACAGCAGGAAGAGAATAGATTTGTACCATTAAAAAAAAAAAAAAAAATCCAACCACAGCACTTTGACAAAGATAACAGGCTCTCACTTGTATTAACGAGCCTGAACAAACAAAACCCAAACAGTTAGCTGCTGGAGCCCACAATCCAGGCCAATCTTTCCCGATTGGGATAAAGAGGGTCCTTGAGATTTACCTGGGGGGGGTCTCCAACGGAAAACATACCTTGGATTTGACACTTCAGAAAAAATCACCACAAAAGTTTCTTAACTTTACAACACTTAAATTATGATTGCCCTGTGTTGTCAAGTCTTTCACAAAGAAGGACCTGCCTCTAAAATCATTCTCTACATTAATACACCTGAGTATCCATTCAAATCACCTGAAAAATGCCTAACTTCTAGTAATCCAACTACTGATTTACCATGGATGAAAGTGGAGAAGAGTTTGCTAGTCCAGCTTCTCAACAAAGCAACTTCTCTAATATGGGGGAATGAGGGGAAGAAATTCATTCTTCCCCTAAAGAACTAAAAGTATTCACTGGAATACTTTTAGTGAAAAACTTCATATTTTAAAAATTCACTCAGGACTCTAGTTCTGTAACTATTTCCAGTCCCTAGAAATCTTAAAATCCTTAACACTAAACACTGAGGCAATCATCTGTCACTACCTATTCTGAGATACCAGAAAATCCTTCAAAATGATTTCTCAGAGAATTCTGATTGCCTTCTCTCACCCTCAAAAGAAGCTTCCGTAAACCGGAAATGTCTGTACTAAATTTTGGGATTTATAAAAAGGAGGAATCACAAATTGCCGGAAAGCACTGATCATAACACCCACTAGCAAAGAAAGCCATGGTTCACCCTGAGAAAAGAACAAACAGCATGTTGTTCCTTCCTGGAGATCTGCTATAAAGAATAGCCAGTAATTAAAACAAAATAAATAAAACAAAACAACAACAACAAAAAAACTCTTCCCCAATGGCTCCTTTTATACAGACCACAAAGGAAAAGATGGAATTGTGATATTGCTAAAATTAGCAAAAGCCTTTCATGAACAATAAAAAACATAAACCATCAGAATAACTCTTAAAATAGTTTTCTTTAATATATTTGAGGGAAGGGGAAGAGGAGGAGAAACAGGCAAGAAGAAAGTAAAGCAAAAAAGATAAAATTAAATTAAATCTTTATCCTCAGGCGGATACATTTCAGACCGTGGCTCTCCAATTGCAGTGGGGCAAAGACTCACAGAAGAGCTGAGCAAAATACAGTGGTCCCGAAACCCTTGAATCATAGCACTAGAGTTCCAGGACCCAGGAATTCATATTTTTAATGCACTCCCAGATGACTTTGACACAGGTGACCTTCAAACTACATTTTGTGAAACGATGCTTTTAGACACACGGGGAAAAATATATATTCTGGGTAATTTAAAACATCTTTTATCAGAACCTTGCAAATAAGTAAAGGATCCCATAGGCCCTAGCAAATACTTCAGTTAGAATTGGGAAGTCCTCGGTCAATATTTGAGGTGCTGAAAGCAACATACCTGACTTGGCATTTTAACAAAGGCTATACACACACACACACATATACACAAAGGTACATGTATACATAGGTATGCATCTGTGTGTGTATGTACATACTGGACTAAGTCTACTGTAGTCAAAGCACCTTGTCTTTCTTTTCTACTTGTTCAACATAGACTGTTAGTCAAAAACAATCAGAACTTTTAGAAAGATGACTCTATCATATTATTTGCAACTTAATACGATACAGATGGGCAGGTGAGGCAAGAAGCATCCAAGCAAAACATAATTTCTGGTATCTGAACTTCGCCATAATCCATCAGAGGATACCCTGGTCTCTGCTTCCAAACCAGCATTGTTCTCACACCTGGAAAAGAGCCTGTCTTTTTATGTGCATAAACTTAACTGACAATCACTCTGATAGAGAATTGTAGCTGCTTCCTGGGAAAAAAAGAAGCAGAGCATAGAGGTGTTTATCAAGAGAATGGTCTTCCCCTCTCATCTCAGAGCACGTTATACCGAAAGCAGTATAAATTAGATGAGACTAATTTTCCTTTTCACTGGTAGGAAATTCTCTGGTGATGTGTAGGGCTCTCTTCTCATCTGTGTCAAGGAAATGAGTTAATTTTTATGTTCTCTTAAGGATCTGTAAAACACACAGCTCAAACATAATCCCACTCACCATTTGCCATTTGTAATTTCAATTAATTCAGATTGCACATTCCTAGATACTTAAATAGATACCAATAAAACCAAGGGAAGGCCTGGTGGTTACTTTGAAAAGAGGTTAAGAATCCTGAGAGAAATAAACACAGGTGGAAAATATTTAATCAGGGAATGATCTAGAAGAAAGAAAAGGCCTCTGACAGACTAGGCTTTGAATGGTGAAGTGTCCTATGTAAGCATTCCTCTAAAAGTATAGTGCACACCCTATCAAATGGTGCTTTGGTTTGGAAATCAAACAGACATGGGATCAAATCACACCTGTCACTTAATTAGCTATGTGACTATGGGCAAATCACACAACCACCCTTAACCTCAGTGCCCTCCTCTGTTAAATGGAAGAATAACAGTAACTATCTAATAGAGTTGTTGTGAAGATAAAATTAGATAATGCATGCAGAGTTCTCAGCACATAATAAGCATTCAATAAATGTTAGCTTATTATTAGTCTATTATAAGAGTCAGGTGTGTGGGTGTACAGGTCATTTGACCTTGGCTTCCACTGATTGTCAGGGAAGATTTTAAAACAACAACAACGACAACAAAAAATAAGAGCTTATGATGCTACAAATCAGGGACCCAAACGAGTAAATCCAAGTGGCTCATGTATTATAAAAACTCAGCTGTACAAACACCTCTTCTTTAAATGGTTAGAACAGACTGAGGTTCTTACAGGGCATGGCCACTTTGGTTGTACATGGCCCAATGCCAGGGGCTGCCACTCCCAGACCCTCATCAGAAGATGCTCTTACTATGTGTTGAATTATGTGCCCCCAAAATTCACATGATGAAGTCCCAACCACCAATACCTTCAAATGTGACCTTATACGGAAACTGGGCTGTTGCCAATTATAATCTGTTAAGGTGAAGTCACGTTGGAAGAGAGTGAGTCCCAACTGATTCCGACTGACGTTCTTATAAAATGGGGAAATCTGGACACAGACACATACACAAAGAGAAGTCATCTGAAGACTTGGAGTTAGGGTACCACATGCTAAGAACTACCGGAATTCAGAAAAGAGGCCTAGAACCTCTCTCTCCCTAGCACTGACAGAGGGAGCATGGCCTGGCTCCCATCCCACGCCTTGATCCTGGACCTGCAATCCAACCCATCCCATCCCACACCTTGATCTTGGACTCACAACCTCCAGAACCAGGAGACAAGAAACGCAATGTGGCAGCCCTGTCTACAGTGCACACCTAGCTTCCGAGACGCTGACCCCTGAACCTCCAGATCCCTAACAAAACGAACCGTGCTAGTGTCTGTTCCAAGTGCGCTGGCGTGCCCCAGATGAGACAGGCAATCCGTTCCGCATGCTTCAGAAGTGGAGCGCAGTAAAAGGAGAGAAAGGACATGCAGGAGATAACCTGTCAAACACTAAACAACATGTACTGTCCCTACCGCACTGGTGTCACTGGAATCCAGGAAGACTGACTGGCAGGAAGCTCCGTCTAATGCCTGCCAACACCAGTTGCTGTGGCCAGAAGGTGTACAGTCTGCCTGGGAGACAGAACCGTTCCACACAAAGCTTCTACCTTTTCTTATATGTCTGGGCAGTGCTTCTGAAACTTTCTGGGGTGTGAGCATCAACTGAGATTTTGATTAGAGCCAACGGCCCTCTATTGGAAAGATATACTTGAGCCCAACATTTGCACATAGGCTCAAGAGTCTGAGCAGAGCGGGCCTGAGGGGCACTGAGCTGGGTAACTGCATAGGACCTGCGTTTGGTTAAATACCCTGCTGTTACTGTCTTGAAATTGTTAATTTTTAAAGAAGAAATCCTACATTTCCATTTTGCACTGGACCCCACAAATTATGTAGCTGGTTCTAGGTTTTAGGAATACAAAAGCACCAAGAGACTGAACCTTTTAGCTGTACCTATTAAGGGCTAGGAAAGATTTACAACTCCTATTCAACAGATTTTATTTGAGGGCTCCTTTTCTGAGTTAGGGACGCAACATTAACAAACTGGTTACATATGTGAAAAACACACTCTCACCAAAACCAGCGCAGACCTATCTCATCACTTATTATTATTAGTTTTTTAAAGGACTGGAACCCAAATGACTACAAAAAAAGAAAGCCCTTATACTAAAAACCAAATTTCGTTAGAATGAGTTACCATAAAAAAATGTTTTTTAAATGATGTTTTCCCCCAAAACTTCAGAGGAACATGAGCTAGCGAACAGGATAATTTGCTCTCTCTTTCTGGCTTATAAGTAATGTCACCACCATGCGGACGTCTTGACTTCAGCTGCAGGTAGTCTCCAGCAACGGCTGGAAGTTGTCTCCAAGGATGGCCTTCAATCAACCGAACCAGGCTACTCAGTGTTCATACCCTGTGTAGTCCCCTCCCACAGTGATTCTGGCCTGGCCTCTTGACCTGTGTTAACCAAGGGCATGTGGCAAAGGTGATGCTCCTAGTCATAAAAGAAACTAGTAGTTTCTACTTACCTTTTCTTGGAACATTCATGGTGGAGAGGCCTTAGGCGTCAGGCAAGGAATTCAGTGACCCTACTTGAGAGATCACACGTAGAGGCCACAGGAGACCATGAAACTACGTAAGGAATAGAAAGTTCCAATTGTCTCAGCGCTCAAGACAGATACCCAGATTTCTTCAACCCTGGCAATCACCTAACCATAACTACAGGAAGGACCCCAAGCAAGACCAGGAGAACCGCCCAGCTGAACTCAGTTAACCCTCAAAACTGTGAGGGATACTAAATCATTATTGTTTTGAGCCACTTAGTTTGGGTCGTTTGTTACACAACAGTAGGCAACTGAAATAAGCCCAAAACATTTCTGAAATAAGCTCTAAGTATTCCATTGAGAAAACAGAGGGTTTTCTCATGGGCATCCATGGGTGAATCTAGCCCACAAATGAGTACTAGTTCACGTGCATCCTTCTCTCTCTTTTTTTTCTAATCGTATTGGGTAAGATTTAAAATTGGGAGATGTCCAATAAAAATCTAGATTTCTGGTTTCTGAGAAATCAGAATAGCAGGCACATTGGACCTACATTCCATCATGGTAATAACAAACAGCAGCAGAATAGTACTTGCCCCTCTACAAAGGGTTCATGGTCTTGCTCAGTCTGAGTTTCCACCTGGCCTCATCTCTGTTAGATCATCTTTTCACCCCCACAGTACTTAATAGAGTGACTGGCACACTAGTTGGTCCACACTTGGTTGAGCAATTGAGTACCAACTGGCCTTATCATCCCACGTGATTGCCAAATCTTGTTTTTACCTCGGTTATCCCCTCCTTTCCAAACCCATCACCATGGTCTTCATGCCCTCTCTTAGATCATTGCAAGAACATCCTATGGGTCTTCTAGCCTCCATGTTGTACTTCCAATCTATTCCAGTCCATCCCCACTAGGACCACTCACTTAAAACACAGACTGAGCATATCACAGACTGTCCTTAGAAGTCTTCAGTTGGAGGGTACCTGGGGGGCTCAGTTGGTTCAGCAATTGCTTTTGGCTCGGGTCATGATCCTGGAGTCTCGGGATCAACTCCTGCGTCAGGCTCCCAGCTCCACGGAGAGTCTGCTTCTCCCTCTGACCTTCTCCCTTCTCATGCTCTCTCTCACTGTCTCTCTCTCAAATAAATAAATAAAATCTTAAAAATTTTTTTGAAAAGTCTTCAGCTGGTTTCCTGGTTGTGATATTGTACTAGGTGTCACCATTGTGGAAAACTAGGCAGGCGCATGGGCTCCCTCGGGATGATTTCTTAAAACCATGTATTTTAGGAATCAGAGTCCACAATTATCTCAAAATGAAAAGTTTAATTTTTAAATCTATGAAAATTTTCAAGGTACATATTCTTTGACCCATAAAGTCTACTTCCATCAAAATTCAGTTTGTACATAATTTTTAAATGTCTTTGGTTGCTCCCCTACATCTATACCTATAGAACAAAGTCCAAACTCACTCAGCCAGACTTCCAAGGCTTTCCTCATTTTGTCCTTTACTGAAAACAATAAATCCCTGGAATCCTCAAACACATCCTACACACTGCGTTTGCCCAGCCTAGGACCATCCTCCATCATCAAGTAAACCCTGTGCTTTCTCCAACATGGGGTTCAAATTCCCTCTGCCACAGAGCCTTTTTTAAGTTTCTGAAAAGAAATTAATCTCTCCCTATCCTACCCCACCATGTTTTGTTTGCACCAGGAGTGTGTCCCAGCCACCCTTGTGCACAAGCTATTTTTGTATATATGTAGATGTATATCATCCCAATTCATAGAATAAACCAGTTCAGAGAGGTTAAGCAATATTCCCAAAATCACAAAGCAAAGTGGCAAGCTTGAGATGCCTCTTTCCAAAAATCTCTCCTATTCTGCTATACCTCAAAACCTGGAAAGTAATTTCTCCTCAGCACTGCTGTTAGCTAAAATAGTCACTAACAGAATTCTGCATATATTAGGTGAGAAGACTTTCTTGAATTAAACTAGAGTAGAAAACAAATATTTGCACCTTATGATACCCTAAATAATGTTACCTTAAAAAAAAAGTGAACAAACATTTCTCCTCTCTAGTTTTAAACACAGAATAATTATATCCTTCAGAGATACAAAAGTCATAGTAAAGGGTATGACATTTTCCATCATGCCTTCCCTGATTTTACTTGCACGTAAGTAAGGAAACGCCAAATGGAACTGTTCTCATTTGCTCTAAACCCAAAGAGGTCCACTGAGAAATTAGGGATAAGATTTGGAATAAATTTGAGAAAAATGTCTTTTGTAGCTTGAGAATTTTAATCGAACAGGAAACAAGATGAGTTCAATGTATTTTAAAACAATTCAGAGTTATAGGTGTTTGAAGGTAGCTAACAATTATATAGTGGAACTTCAAATTTTACATGTTGAGAAATTGCAGCTTGGGGCTGACTGCAGATTGAGAGAAAACATGCCCACTGACATTTCCCACCCATGTGATTAAACTCCTCCATGCCCTCGAACATTTCATACCCCTCCACCTCTTACCAGAAACCTTGATGAGGCAAACCCAGCAACTATCTGCAGATATAAATTCCACTTCCTTTGTTTGCTACTAACAGAACTAGAACTTGCTCAGGGTGGCAAGTGCCCAGACACAAGATGCCATGTAACACAGTTCCAGCCACTGAGATACAAGGAGACATCTACAGCCAAGAAAGCCAGGTGGGAGGGGAAAGCAGGGAGCTGCTGGTTCCTGGGAAAGCCTGTTTTCTTCCTGGTAGAGATGCTACTCCTCTTCCCTTTCCCCTCTTCTAAGCAGATGTGATTCCTGGAGGAGAGGCAGCCATTTTGCAACCATGAAGTAAAAAACATGAGGAAAAGGCCAAGACAAGTGGCTTTGAGGATGGTTCTGACTCTGGGGAGCCACTAATGGCTGTGGTCACAGACCCCCTGGGCGTCTTGCAGGGGAGATGAATGAATCTCTATTTGTTTTCAGGCATGAAAATGTAAACCTGATTGAGAGCCATTCTTCTTTCCTCACTCTCTTCCTACCTAAGTCTGACCAATCACCCAGGCCTGTGCTTCTTCATCCCCCAGTATCTCTTATTTCCACCCCCTTCTCTCCATCTCTCCAACCACCAGGCAACTCACAGATAGCACCATCTCCTGCCTGCACTTCACTGGTCTTCTTTGTCACTACCCTCTGCAACCCATTCTCTATGGCACTGCCACAATGACCTTTACAGAAACAAACAAAATCCCATAGCTCCTACTTAAAATTTTTCCATGCCTACCTACTGGCCTTGGAACAAAGCCCAGCCTCCTAATCATAGATTAAAAGTTCTATGGCCCCTATGACACTGAACTTGAATTAATTTATCCTCAAGTATCCAACCTTCAAACCATTCTCATACTCTCAGCAGATATTTGCACACGACTCCAAGAAAGTTCTCCCATATACTTTTTTTCTTTTTTTTACATTTTTTTAAATTATTTATTTTTGTTTCTTTTCAGCGTAAAAGCATTCATTGTTTTTGCACCACACCCAGTGCTCCATGCAATACGTGCCCTCCCTAAAACCCACCACCAGGCTCCCCTAACCTCCCACCCCCGGCCCCTTAAAACCCCTCAGGTTGTTTCTCAGAGTCCATAGTCTCTCATGGTTCACCTCCCCTTCTAATTTCCCTCAACTCCCTTCTCCTCTCCATCTCCCCACGTCCTCTGTGTTATTTGTAATGCTCCACAAATAAGTGAAACCATATGATAATTAACTCTCTCTGCTTGACTTATTTCACTCAGCATAATCTCTTCCAGTCCCGTCCATGTTGCTACAAAAGTTGGGTATTCATCCTTTCTGATGGAGGCATAATACTCCATAGTGTATATGGACCACATCTTCCTTATCCATTCGTCCGTGGAAGGGCATCTTGGTTC